>JALMQS010000061.1:8190460-8682140 GCA_024734495.1 Forficula auricularia
AACGGCTGAAACTTATTTTGATCTAAAAAAAATTGAGCCGGAACCACATGGCATTACGGTCTGCTAAAAAGCCTAATAAGTGAACATTGAAAAAATTATATTTTTCGAGATAATAATTGTTCTGTCTGTTAGTCTGTGCGTTACTAAATTTTTATGGACGAACCAGCTCAAAAACTAATGTGAATATCGAAACCAAATTTCACACGTAGTTTTGGTCCATTCAGATTAAGGTGCATCTCAACCCAAAATATTGGTGGGCGGGGGGGGGGGGGGGTTAAAAATAAAAAATCTAGGCCATTTGAGCGAACTCAACCAAATTTTGTATACATAATCAGTGGGCCCACACTAATTTAAAAATGCAAAAACTAACCACCCCAAATGGGGGGGTCAAAAAATGAAAATCTTGTGACCCTCTCTACCAAACCCAACCACAAATCCCGGTAATTTTGGTAATTTTCTTTTCTTAATTGTATTTCAGTTTAACCCTCCAGGTATCCGAAAATCATATTTGACACTGACATAATATCTGGACTTATAAAGGGCCCCATATGTCAAATAGCTTAGGACCTTATCATGTCTAAATCCGGCCCTGTCCTGGTGTGGCCTTTCTGCATCTGATTGCATTGAAAAAATGCTCCTTTTTCTAATAGAATCGATATTTCTTTATCATTATTCGGCCCAGTAATACTAAATACTATAATTTTAAAAAATGTCGATATCTATATTAGTTGGTTGTTTTATCAAAGAAAATAGGTGGAACCACTTTACGATATCATAAGCGAAAAATGCGCATTGACTCCAAGGAACTTTAAAAACAATTTAATTCAGTTTATACAATGACTACTGACTAGAATAAAATGCTCATTTTCTAAAAAAATTTCTTTTATATTTTTTTATGATACCCTTTCAAAAAATAAAAGAAAAGTGATGTCCAAAAGTAATTCACTGAAATTTTTTATACAACCAGAGTTCTGCGCTCTGGGGTTCTATTTTATTTTTGTGGGTCCCTAATAACTGTTTAAAGTAATAAAATTGGCTCAGACAAAGCTGAGGGTCCGAGTGGTGTTTTTTTCTCACCGCCAGGTTCGCTGTCATCAGTGCGTTTCACCAGTGGCAAGTAAGTTCAGCTTACCCCTTGTCGCGCTGAACTAATGAATGTCAACTTGGCGATAAATCATTTTTTTTAATATATATATTATAATAAAAGGCAGCGGGAATTCAAATCGCTCATTTGAAAATATATAGTTCATATAAAAAGGAATCTAATTAAACATACTTTTTTCAAATGACACTGTTTTTATAAGATATACTGCGCAATACTTTTGGCTGAACCGAAAATCAGATGCCCCCTCATTTTTTTTCTTCACTGGAAATACAAGAGTCCAGGGTGCTTTTTTCACTATTATTTATGTATCCAACGATTGGCTGTTCGGTTTTCAATGTGTGTTTGATTAGAAAAAATGGGAGTCAAAAACACACCCCGTCAGGACTTAACATTGGGACGTTCGGTTAATATATATTCAGTTCGGCTGACGCCAACCGAACCGTCTAAAATCCAGCCCGAAAAGGAGCTATACGAACCCAACCGAGCCGAACTGAGTATATATTAACCGAACCGGAGTCGTTTGCACATATTCGGTTCTATTACGTGGTTTGATTTATCAAAAATATTGTAAATAATATTACTAATATTATAATATTTATAACGAGCTTTTCGTGCGTGCCTTCGGCACGCCCTCGAAGCTCGGCCCTCCGGGCTGGTGCCCTGGCGGGCAGCGTCTCGGTCCAAAAATTTTATTCCTCTTAAAAAACCACACTCCAAATGTATACCCGTAAACTACCGAAAATACATCGTCTCTTAAAAGTTTCGCCTCTTTAATTTTTGAGTGGCGGGGGGGGGGGGGAATAATTATGAATATATTTAAATTTAAAATTTAAATTTAAATTTCATTTTTCCTTTTCAAAACAAAAATAATGAAATGATTTATGAACTGCAAAAAATTCGCAGGCTGAATCATGGAAATTATTCAAATTTACGCGGTTCAATTAATTTAATTAATTACAAAAAATATATTTAATGTTTCTTAATTTAAAATGAATTGGAGTCTTTCATTTCAAAATTCGAGTGCAAATTAAAATTATATTTCAAATTTGCCTGGTTAATGAAAATCCATTGGAGCTGTCAGTTTAAAATCCTAGCTGACAATTATATTTCAAATTTGCCTCGTTAATTAATACATATTTAATGTTTTTTAATTTAAAATCAATTGGTGTTTTTTCATTTTCATTCGAGTTCAAATGAATACAATATTATCTCGACACAAAGTCTAAATCAAAAATATCTAGTTTTAGTAAGAGAAATCAAGATAGAAATATTAATGTCCCAATGGTGTAATCGCTAGAGCCAATGACCATAGTTCAAGAGTTCGTCGGTTCGATTCTAGGCAAGAGCGTAATTTTTTTAGAGAAATTTCTCTAAGCGTTGTCACAAATTAATCTAGACGAATATTATATAGTATTACATTATTATTTATCTACTGCACTTTTAATTAGAAACCGATAATTATATTTTTAAATCCCCGGGTCAATATTCGTTGAGTGCCTGCTCCCTGGGAGCGGTCAAATAACTAAGATAGGGGAGGAAGGAGTTGGCAGAGTGGGGGAACCGTTTTGACAACGGAATTGACGCTTGAAATACACATAACCTTCAGCTTTGCTTTTACCTTGCTTTTACCTAATAAATGTTTAAAGTAATTGTATTACATAATGAAGAATATTATTTTTCCAATTTCTTGTTAAAAGATATATTGGTAGACCTGTACCTAACATTGCGGCTATCCTTTGTCTGGTGCCAAGGAGGCCGATTCAGCTCGCCGCTCGCGCCGCGTCAACCCAATGACTTGTTGCCCTCGCCCTCCACCATCATTACAATGGCGCAGCCATCGTAACTCACATCCTTCAACACATGCTGTCTTCATATTTCATTATTTTACATGTTTCGGTAGCTATATACATCTTTTTTTTACTTAAAATGTCACCCAAAATATGATTAAATCCATAAATTAATTAATCTTCGCACATAGACCTTTCATATATAAATATTTTACGATTTTCTCTACTTAGTTGATTTTAGCAATTTGCCATTTTGAATGATTGACATAATTTTCACTAATGCTGATAGTTTTCATTTCTTAGCCTCTAAAATTCAAATCTTTGATTTTTTTCATCATTCCTATTATAATTAGATGTGACAAATCAGAGGAAAAAAGGAACAATTAAACACCATGTTAAAACTTGCGATCAATTGCAACGTTTCGCCAATTTATTGTGGCTTCATCAGGCTCTATACAAAAAATGAATCATTCACAATCATCACAATCAACCCAGACATAATATAATATAATTACCTTGATCAAATTTTCAGAACACTTTGTCATTTAATTCTTTTCTTATTAGAATATATATATATATAACACTATGAATACCTCTTATTGAAGGAGACAATAAAGTGTCTTCTGCCTCAATTATACATTTTATTTATTTATATCGAAACTAGTCTCTAATTTTATTTATTTATAACGAAACTAGTCTCGTTATAAATAAATAAAATTTATAATTCCAGCAGAAGACACACTCTTTTGTCTGTCTCCTTCACTATATAAAAATTCTGCTACCCTCGGCAAAAAAACTTTCAATTTAACACCCTTATTGTTATTCTTATATTATTAAACGAGCAATTCTTGTATATATATAGAATCGGTTTCTCGAAAACGGTTTTAACGATTTGGATGAAATTCACGGGTTAGGAGGGTTTTGGGTTAACAATTCGATCTGTCACGGTCTCATCTTCGGCTAAATTGTTTTTGATGGGTTTTTTTGTTAATTGAAATAATTATTCACAGGTGGTTGTCTCGATAAAAATGTATATTTACATTTTTATTCAATTTTCTTTTTATAATAATTGGTTTTTTAATTTTAAAACCCACAAAAAGATCATTACATATTTATTACAAGTTAGGCAATTTAATTGATTGGATTGATGATGAATTGGCAGGAGAGGAAAATCGGAAAAGAGGTTTTTTTAGTTAGTTTTTTTCTCTTATTAAAAACAAGGACCAAAAAGATGATCAAGGACAGTCGATGGTGGGGAAGTAATCTCCGAAGACGAAGCTCAAATACAATTATACATTAATTCATGTAAAATAATTGGTTCAATAAAATTAAAAAAATTTATTGATTAAAAATCGAGCTTTAAATTCCACAAACATATTATTCCATATTAGAATTTGTCAAATTAATTGATTAACTCGAAAATTGTTATTTAATTAAAAAAATTATTATATGGTATTTATTTATATACCTATACATATATAAACATAATATGTGGGCCACTACAGAGTGTTGAAATGCAAAAATCCGGTTTTGGGAACCGGGGCGAGTGTGGGGGTTCGAAGGGATTAATATATAGCTATTAACTGAAGCAAAAAGTTACCGAGCATCGCTCGGTGGCCAGGTACTCTGTATTAATATGAAGTTTATAATAGGAAAATAAGGACAAGTTTTTATGTGTGACTTTTTTTATTTATCAGCCAACGTTTCATCAGACTGTGCCGACTTCGTTTCAGGGCTTCTACAATTATAACTTGTAACTTGATATTAATAATGTTCTTATAATTGTAGAAGCCCTAGAAGCAGTCGACGAAACGTTTGCTGATAAATAAAAAAGTCACTACATAAAAAATTAGTCCTTATGCGCTGCGGTATAAACTTTAAAATTCCTATAATAATAAAACTTGAGCAAGATGCGAGAGGTAGGAACTTTCACAAAAAAAAGAATAAAACAAAATTGAGTTTTGAATTCGATATATTTTCGTCTTTGTGAAACCTACCTCGCATCTTGCTCAAGTTTTATTATTATATTAAAATGTTTCACCTAGAACCAGCACCAAACTCCTTAAAAGTTATTTAAAATTCCTATTATATTTTAATGTATTAATTATCATGAATCTATTCATTTATCAGTAATCAGTTATAATAGTATTTTATCATATTTAGTGTTAAAATTTCCTTAATGTCAAATAGTTCATTAATTAATCATTCACCAAATTTGAACCTTATATATAATCTAATTCTTATCAAACTAAACATTTCTTTTACAGATTTTGTAAATGAAATCTTGAAACATAAAATACTTCAACCGCCATGACGACATCGTCTGAAGATGTACTTCTGCAAGTTGCTGAGGTGCGGTTTAAAAAAGGAGATGGCACCCTTTATGTAATGAACGAACGTATTGCTTGGATGATGGACCATAGGGACACAGTTTCTGTCAGCCACCGTTATGCGGATATTAAAAGTAATTTGATCATTTTTTGAACTTTCTAAACTAGTGATGTTACGAATGTCATATTTTCGACATTCGCGATATGTTCGGAAAATAATTATATTAATACAGTACGTACATTACTAACAGCAGACAATGTAGAATGTTGCAGATCATATTCTATAATCTTATCATATCTTATTATATTAAATGAGCAATTTATATATGTATATATTATATAAATTTATTACAATGTTCACCTGTCTGATTCTTTGGGGAATCGAAACAGATGAATTTTGTTCGAATATTCAACTAATAAATTTTTTTTTTAGCAAAAATTTTCTCTGGAGGAGCGGACTGGTAGAAATTTTAATTGAAAGTAATGGAAGGCAGCCCAGAGGTAGTGAGGAAAGAAAAAAATTAACACATATAAAATAAGGTGTAATTTATTGGAATCCTTCCTCCTTTCCTTTCAAACCGACGTTTCGGAGGATTTTCCCTCCTTCTTCAGGGTTTCAAAGGGTCAATGAATGAAACAAATAAAATGTTTCCTTCTTCTCTCCACAGTAGTGTTCAAAAACTTTCTTCATTTGTAACAAAAGGCATAGAAAGACAAAAATTTTTTTCCTTCTTCTATCTAATTAAGAAGAAGGAAAAAAATTTTTTTGTCTTTCTATGCCTTTTGTTACAAATGAAGAAAGTTTTTGAACACTACTGTGGAGAGAAGAAGGAAACATTTTATTTGTTTCATTCATTGACCCTTTAACCCTGAAAGAAGGACGTCGGTTTGGAAAGAGGAAGGATTCCAATTACACCTTATTTTGTATGTGTTAATTTTTCTTTCCTCGCTACCGGAGCTGCGCTCCAATACTCAAATTTTTTGTCTGATTGAAAACGAGAGAGTCTTCTGTTTTTTAAATAAAATAATTTTAGACATTATATATTTTTCAAAATTTTCAATGTATAAATCTTAATTTGTAACTAATTTGAAATATTTGTGATAGACTGATGATGAAGGCAATGCCTTCGAAACTATAGTCTCTAGAAATAATTAAAAAATTATTTTATTTAAGAAACAGAAGATCTCTCTCATTTTATTTTTTAACCTAAAATAAAAACAATTCTGTTACCATCGACAGTGAAATCTTTTATTCAACTAATAATAAATTTTTATTTTGAATGTTTAGTGATTAACGTTAAATGAACGCGAAAGTTAAAACTTTTTATCAGGTCACTGTCCTATTTTGGTGCAATTGGGACCCTATTCGTTTTGATACGGAACCAAGAGTTGAAAAAGAATGGAAATGGCATTTGCGGGCTTAACGCAGAGGATGCCGGATCGTGCCCGGCTGGTTCCTATCTTTTTTCAACTCTTGGTTCAGTATCAAAACGAATAGGGTCCCAATTGCACCAAGACGGGGCGGTGACCTGTTAAAAATTTTAGCTTTCGCGTTCATCTAACGTTAACATATATTTATATATAATTCGATCTATCACTGTCTCGTCTTCGGCTAAGTTATATTTGATGGGTTTTTTGTTAATTGAAATAATTATTCACCGGTGGTTGTTTGAATAAAAATTTATAATTACGTTTTATTCAATTTCCTTGAATTGAATTGAGTTTTTAATTTTAAATCTCACAAACCGATCAAAATTTGCCAATTTAATTGAACAAAGATATTTTTCTATTTTCTATAAAATAATTTAATAGAATATCAATTTCATTCTCTTAAAAAATCCGACAATTCGAAGGATCGTGCCACCTTCTTCAGGATTTAAAAGGGTCAACGAAAGAACCTCCGTGTATATTAATATATTATTTTTAATTGCAATTACATTCAAAACTTATGTGCCCAGTGATATGTCTTGATGATGGCCAGAGCGAGTGTAAACGTTGGCAAAAATATAAATTAATTTTATTTTGGCTTCGAATAAAAATCGACCTTTTTACCTGAATTTAAAATTAAAAATAATATTAATATATTGCTTTTAACTGAAGCAAAAAATTACCGAGCATCGCTCGGTTTTCAAGTATTTATTATTATATTCGTACTTAACATAGAATACAATAGTTTTGTTTAATAGTCAAATTTTAAAAGAGGCAAATTATATTATTTAATAAAGAGCAATTTAGCAGCCTTTTCGCCCATGAAGCGATTTCTGATTGGCTCATATACCATATAAGGCCGGCTGCGCTAAATAATTGCTCACTCGGAACGATGGCTGGTGGAGCGCTGAGATACTTGCTAGCAAGATCTGACTTAAATTTAGTTTTTCACCAGTCCATAGGGTTTTCATCGATAGATGCTCGTTTTTTGAGATATGCCTTCAATTAAGCTTAAATTTCACGTTCCTGTGTGTCCCTATTATCCCCAGATTCTAAATCGAAGCCTTCGTCTTCCCTTGAGGAGTCTAGGATTCCTACTAGATTGAATATGAGTAGGGTTTGGATTTTGCATATAATGCATGTTTTTTTCCTTGATTGCTATCCTTCTAATCTTTTGTATCTGGGCGTTTTAGGGTATCAGGACCCACCCAGAGAAATCTTATTTTGCATATAAATTCATATTTTAGAGTTTAAGTGCATATTTTGCATATTTAGCGATTTAAGCTATATTTTGCATATTTGTGTGATTTTTGTCCCTCGTTTGTTGGCAAATCAGAAAAATAATTGAAGAAAATTTTAGAGACAGAGAGGGTAGGCCACAGGTTTCAAACCTTTTTTGACCCCCCACCCCCACCCCCTCTCACTGTCAAACAAATCGAGAAAATTTAAGGAAATAATTAAAATATATTTAAATTAAAATAATATTTTTTATGAAAATTATTCTAAAAAAATAAATATTAAATTTCTTTTAAAAATAAACTTTGAAAACATTAATTTTATATTAAATAATTTGCAGTTTTTTCTTAAAATTTTCTTAAATTTTTAAAGAGAAATAAATCACGCAGTTGTTCTATTATGCTAAAAAATATAAAAAACCCCGAATTTCCTTAAATTTACCCTTAAATACCTTCCCGTGGTGTCTTGTGATGTGGAAAGATCATTTTCCAAGTTAAAATTAACTTTAACAGACAATAAATGTAGATTTAATGTAAGCAGCTTGGAAATGTGTTTGATTATATAGAGCAATAAATTTTAAAATAAATTTATTGACTATTTCTTCTTTTACCCGTTCCTTGAGTCGGTTTAAAGCTATCAAGCACTAGATATTATGGGTTTATAATGCATATTTTAAGTGTATATTTCGCCCTTTTTAAATGCATATCGATCCGAACCCTAATTATGAGACTTTTAGCAGAACAATCAGCACTTGTTGAAGGCTCATTACAGTTACATACAGTGACTTGCACACGCATTCGTAACATCCCTATTCTAAATATTATTTAATTTTCATTAATAAGTTGAATTTATTTATTTAATTTATAGTGCAAAGATATCACCAGAAGGCAAACCTAAGATTCAGCTCCAGGTGGTTCTTCATAATGGTACTACGTCAACTTTCCATTTCGTAAATCAAGGAGGGCTTCAAGCTCAAATCCGAGACCGAGATCAAGTTAAAGAACACTTAGTTCAACTTTTACACAAATTTAAAAGAGAAGTTAATAAAGAACTTGAGGAAAAAAATAGGTAATTATTTTTTAAATTATAACAAAAAATATTATTAAATTTAAATCAACCAGTTGTCTTAGAATTAAATATTTTATAAAATTTATATATTTGCTATAATAGTTTATAAGCAAATAATATATAAACTACCGAATCACATAAATCATCCTTGAGATTTTTAATAATCTTTTAAAAATAAATTTATTTTCATTATTTTAAAGAAAATCACGAGAGAGATTCGAGATTCTCGTCAACTACTGAATCCAGGAGTCTTGTTAGGAATGATTTTTTTATTATTTTATTTTATTTATTTATTTTAAATCAGTAGACGGACAAAAGTGTCCTTATACATAACAATACAAGTACAAAATAAATTTACAAAAATATAAGGTGATACATTCATTTGGTTAATGTCCATTCTTTATTTAAATAAAATTAATAAATTAATAGGTATTTTGGACAAATTTTATATTTTATTAATTTTTGCACAACGTTTTTTTTTTTAAATTGTTTTCTCGATGTTCTCACTATTTTATGTACGTTTAATTTGTTAATTGATTGAGCACTTGATAAAGTCCGGAAACGGACGAAACGTTGTGCAAAAAATTAATAAAATATAAAATTTGTCCAAAATACCTATTAATTTATTAATTTTATATAAAGGTGATACGTTACTCATAATATAAACATACAAGAAATACAAAAATATAAGGTAATACATTACTCATAATATAAACATACACAAATTTCGAAAATATAAGATGACACACCAATCACAATACAAACACGCACAAGATCCATTATATATCAGAAGTAATAAAACTTGAACAAGATGCGAGGTAGGTTTCACAAAAAAAGAAATAAGACAAAATTGAGTTTTGAATTCGATATATTTCAGAGATTGACTCAATTTATTGTGAAACCTACCTCGCATCTTACTCAAGTTTGTATTACTATATTAAAATGTTTCACCTAGAACGAACACCTATCTCCTTAAAAGTTATATATCAGAAGGGTTATATTCATCCACTCGGCCTTTTGCCACACCAGTTTAATTCCCGATATGGTGAATACAACTCTTCAATCAAATAATAAAAATAACCGCTAACCCCTCGGAATCAGCAGTTAACATTTCTCGTTTTTCTTTTCTTTTTTAGAAATCTTAACTGTGTTACTATCAGCAATTGAATTTTAATATTTCATTGTTAATTTGTCAAACGAATATTTTGAATAAAGGTCGATTCACACTATACGTTACGTCAACGTGCCGTCAAAATATTCTATGTGTTTTAAATGGTACTATTCAGACTGACCGTCAACGTCACGGAACATTGAGGTATCTCGAAAAGAATAGTTTAACGTGACGGTGCCTGTTAGGACTTGTCCTTTCCTGATCCGTTAGAATAGTGTGAATGTAGAATCGGAACGTCTCAGTCAACTTTAGCTTGTCGATCTAGGTACATACCAGGGATGTTGCGAATATTCGCATCCCCAAATGCAGAGCTTCCGCATAGATTTGGACATCTGCATCTGTATCCGCAATAATCAATGCGGATGTTCATGCGGATGCGAATGTAATACAAGTTGCGACAAGAAAGAAATTGGGCGGGACTAAAAAAAGAGTCAATGTGGATGAAAATCCTCTTAAATGGTGGAGTGTTCATCGAGAGGAATTTAAGATATTATCACCGATAGCACGAAGATTTTTATCCACTCCACCAGGCAGTGTTCCTAGCGAACAATTATTTAGTAGCGCGGGCTTAATTTACGAAACTCTGCGTAACCATCTTGAATCAGAAAAGGCGGCAATATTACTCTTTATTAAGTATAACGCTCCTAATTTTAACTTCACTTACTAATATGAAAATTAATATAGTAAGTGAAGTTAAAAAATTAATGAGACCATTATACTTAATACTAATTTTCATTAATAAAAATGGTAATAATTACTTTATCAGAAAATCATAAGATGGTGTCATCTATTAAATCCGATGGAATGGAATATTTTTAATTATATGTCAGAGGGGTTGTTTTTCACCCCTCGGGAATCGAACCCGAGTGCCAGTAACAGCAATCCGGGTCATCTGGCTCACCTGCGGGATACGAACCTCTCTGACATATGCAAACGCGTAAAATATTTTACTCAAAGATTGTTATCTTAATTTGTAAAATTTTTCGCGATTAATTAGGAAAAGTCATTCCATTGCCCTTCGAAATTTGAATTTCTTCAAAATTCGAAACACTCATCCACCTTTATTTAAATTATATGGCATGGCTATATGTTTAAATTTAGAATCACTATATCGCGAAATTTTACAAATTAAGATAACAATCTTTGAGTAAAATATTTTACGCGTTTGCATATGTCAGAGAGGTTCGTATCCCGCAGGTGAGCCAGGTGGCCCGGATTGCTGTTACTGGCACTCGGGTTCGATTCCCGAGGGTGATAAATAACCCCTCTGACATATAATTGAAAATATTCCATTCCATCGGATTTAATAGATGACACCATCTTATGATTTTCTAGTAAATTTGAATCTATTACCATCGGCAAATTAATATCTTTCAAATTACTTTATCATTCTTTTAATTTTTAATTCATATACTATATATAAATAAGATCCGCGGATGTGAGCCTTCAAAAATCGGCATCCGCAACATCCCTGGTACATACTAGTTAGTCTCTGTTTCAACAAAGTGTCACTTTGCACCATTAAAAAAATAAAAATGGATGACGAAAAACTTATTGAGACGGGCGACAGTACGAAGAGTTGTATCAATAGTTCATATGTTGCTTAACCAAAGAATTTTTATTATTTTTACAGATTATTATCTGAGAATCCAGCCTTATTGCAACTTTATAGAGATCTTGTAATAACTCAAGTGATTTCTGCAGATGAATTTTGGGCCCAGCATGCCACCCAATATACTCAAAAAAATAATCAACAAAAACAAGAAATTGGTGTATCAGGGGCCTTTTTGGTAAATTTATTGCAAATATTCAGAGTAATTTTATCATATAATTATAATAATTTAATAAAACTTATAATTTTAATTAAAATTTTTTGGCTGATATAAAACCACAAACAGATGGTTGTAATGGTCTCAAGTATAATTTAACAGCTGATATAATAGAATGTATTTTCAAAACTTATCCCGCTGTACGCAAGAAACATTTAGAATATGTTCCAACAAAAATGTCTGAGGCTGATTTTTGGACTAAATTTTTTCAATCTCATTATTTTCATCGAGATAGAATTAACACCGGAACCAAAGATCTATTCACTGAATGTGCTAAACTTGATGATCAAGGTATTATTTTATCATTTATTTTAAAGGAAAAGTAATTATTATTTCAAAGGAAATCACAAGAAATTGTCAATTATTAGATCCGAGATGAAATAATTTCACGGTCGAGTGTTTTTAAATCTAAACACAAATAGATCAAGAGCCCACGACGGCCAGACCTTCGTTATTTTATAAAAGCTGAAAGTTTTTCTGTGCATGTCCCCTATACAGGTAAGAACGACCAGCGACTATAGAGTTTGGGTTGTGGTTGCTTTGGCAGGTAACAGGTAATAAAGGTGTATAAAATAGTACTTTAAATTCGTTAAAGTATAAAGCTCAATTTTTTTATATTTTCTTCAGGATAACTTGAGAAATCTCGTCATCCATTGCCGGACACTTATGACAGTTGCTACCCCCTGCCAGACACCCCTAAACTTTAATAAATTATAATTATACTTTCGTTATAATATAAAAGATAAATTTTATATATGTTACTTGGCGACCTATAAAAAAATGTTACCTCAATAGGCGGACAGTTTTAATGGTTTTTACATAGATTTTTGACATTTCGGTTATTATTGATAACCATTGGTGAAGACATGGAGGAATCGACTTAAAATCAAAAATAACCATCGATTCTTATCTAATACTAGAGGAATAACCTTATTGCATTCCATTTTTGTTGTTTTGACTATTAATGGCAACCTCTACTGAAAACGTGGAAGAATCGACTTAAAATCAAAAAGACTAAATTCTTTTTTGTTAAACAACTCAAGCTTGAGTTTAGGGGTGTCTGGCAGGGGGTAGCAACTGTCATAAGTGTCCGGCAATGGATGACGAGATTTCTAAAGTTATCCTGAAGAAAATATAAAAAAATTGAGCTTTATACTTTAACGAATTTAAAGTACTATTTTATACACCTTTATTACCTGTTACCTGCTAAAGTAACCACAACCCAAACTCTATAGTCGCTGGTCCTTCTTACCTGTATAGGGGACATGCACAGAAAAACTTTCAGCTTTTATAAAATAACGAAGGTCTGGCCGTCGTGGGCTCTTGGGCTAAAAGCCATCCATAAGACTTTACCATACACACCTGGCCCCTCTTATATTTAATAAAATAATTTATAATTATTAGTTAATTTTGGGCCCATTAGCAATAAATAATATCTCCTTTTAAATATGGGACTATTTTATTAGAAATTTGAAAGTTTATAATAGGAAAATAAGGACAAGTTTTTATGTGTGACTTTTTTATTTATCAGCCAACGTTTCGTCGACTTTGCCGACTTCTTCAGGGCTTCTACAATTATAAAAACATTATTAATATCAAGTTGCAAAAGTAGAAATACAATTCCAGAACAAACATGCATTAATAGTTTACCCACATGGCACACATTCGTCTAAATTTTGTTCTTATCTTCGTTACGTTTGAAGACCATCAGAAACATAAATTTCAAAAGATATTTGGCACATTCACATAAACAATTTTTCTTTCTTTTCATATTAATAATTACATTAGATATTATATAAGGTGACCAACTATTTTTTGTTCAAAAAGAGTACACTTTGCAAGTAATTTAATCTACATTTATATGCTTAAAAAAATAAAAAATTCAATTTATAAATAGTTGAATAATTTGATGTAATTTTGAAGCTTTGGGCCTTAGAAGTTGTTTTCTATGTTGGAGATGCAACTAAAATGTGTTCTGTTTTATTTATATATTAAGCAAATAAAATAACTCAATTGATTAAAATATAGTCTTATTTATTTTATTTATTAAGATATTATTTTTTACATTAATGTTTTTACTTTATTTATATAGCGTGTATAAAGAAGAAATAATTTATAACTAAATGTTGGCTACATTTTTTTAGAAATAAAAAAAACCCTTGCTACGGGAATTAATGATCCACTTGTTGATTTGAATGGTTTTGAGGATAAAACTCTAGATGAATGTTATGGTACAGGACAGACTCAAAGTGGCAGTTCAAGTGGAAATATTGTACATCATAATATGATTAAAAGGTAATTTATTAATATAATAAAATAAGCATATAAGTCCAAAAAATAAACGGTAAATCATAGTAAATTTTATTTTGATATCATAACACAAGTCTAATAAAGTAAATATTTATTTCAAATTGAAATTTTTAAAGTAAATTATTATTAAAGATTTGACCATCTTTTTTTTGAAAATAGTTGGAATGTTTTTCAAAAAATCAGCTCGGGTTAAAAAACAAAAATCGGAAGATAATTTCCATTTCTTTGACTAAATTATTATTTATAATAATAATTTATTATTTTTTCTTATGATGAGAGACCGGATTCCTATTCAATTGCATATTCTGTTTGCTGCCACATACGACCCAGAAGATCATTTATCTTATTGATAAAATACTTGGTAGGTTTCACATTAGGATATAAAAATAAAATGAATTTATTTTTGCAGAGACTTTAATCTCAATATATATATCGGGTGGCTAATCCATTTTCAGGAGCAACAGAAAGTAACTGGTTAGACAATATATATATCGAGATTAAAATCTCTCCAAAAATAAATTCGTTTTATTTTTATATCTTAATGTAAAATCTACCAAGTATTTTTTATCCAATAATTTAAAAAATGTTTCACCAAGTACCAACACCAAATTCCTTAAAAACGATCAATTATCTATCCGAATCATGCATCTAGGATACTGTGGGTTAAGTTTTATGCTGCATATTTTTGCATACTTGAGAAATATTGCATAAAATTGCATATTTATAGGCAAATACAGAAGTTTTAAAAGTAACTTTTCGGAGAAATAATGAAAAAAAGAAATAAATCAGGCGGACACACTAATAAAAATTCGAAGATAACAAAAATAGGCCTAAACGACAAGAGTGTAGTGTTGGACTATCAAGTAGGAGGTTGGATTACAAAAGATGTAAACATAGCTAAAAACAACAATTCACTCATTTTTCTTTTTAATCAGTTGTGCTTTGTCTTGACTAGGTACTATACTCTACACGAAAATGCCGAAAAGTTTCCAATCTTTTTCTTCCAAAGTAAAAGTGGGGGTTTAAGTTCCTTTAAATTCGCCCCCATTTCATCTGTGGACGTGGACCGATTCTTTTCATCGTATAAAGCAATTTTAAGTGACCGTAGACATAATATCCTGAAGATAATTTAGAAAAATATTTATAAACATAAATTATTCACAATTACAATCAAATTTTAATTATTTTTGAGGTCCTTTGTTAATTATTTTTATTTTTTAATGGTCTTCGGTAACTATAGCTCATTTTGGTCATTGAGTGTTCGTGTATATGTGCGGAAGTGTGTGTAAATTATTGTAGGCATCAGATTATAGCCGGTCAAATATTTGCATTATTTTATCAGTTTATTAATTGTATCTCAATAAGAAAAGCTTGTTAATATAAAAAACTAAAAGCAATACAATATAATCATGTCTGTTAAATCTACCCCCCCCCGTATTTTTTCGATCACATTTTTGAAACATTATTATATTTATTATGTTGATTTTAATTATTCAAGTGCAGCTATTATTTCTTGGAGTTTAAAGATTTTTAATTAATATATTGAAAATGTAATGAGAATTTTCTGCAATATTTTTCGCAAATAAAGTACATATTTGACACTTGGTGTCTAGGTATAGCTTACTTTATCATTTTATTTATTTCATAGCACGCCTTCAAATATATAATCTTTTTGTATTCAATTTTAATTTAAAAAAATTTATTTTGATATCTTTTACTGCATATATTTGTATATTTGAACTTATTCTGCATATTACTTGCATATTTCAGCATTTTTAACTGCATATTTAATGGCATATTTTGGCAGTTTTTACTGTATAAAAAAATCTGGTCTCTACTTTTGATGTATTGGAACATTTTTGTTCAGAATCGAATTGTCAACCAAAGTATAATAAAATTCCATGGCGTTTCATTAAATAAACATATCTTTTTGAAAGTAACTTAATAATGCTATGCTTATTTGATTTCTCTAGTTAACCTATTTAACCGACTTGGAAGCTCCATTAATAACAAAGTTTTGGTAGTGCGCACTTGTAATTGTAAACCCACTATATATTAAACTTAAGAATCAAACAAGCTAATCCATTGGTATTTTTTTAGATTTAATCAACACTCTATTATGGTACTTAAGGCGTGTGAATCTAAAAGCAATGCAGCTAATTCAAATAATTCGAACGAAATTAATCCACCAGAAAGCAAAAAATCAAAATCTGAAAATAATCATAATTCTACATCAACATCAACAAGCATATCATTAAATCAATCTATCACAAATGGTGAAGAAAACACAATAGTAGCTGCAAAACGAGCACGAATTTTAGAGAAAATCAGCTTCGAAGATTTGGAAAATGATACTACTAGGTAAGTTAACTTTCTCTATAATTATAAATACTAGGCATATCAAAAAGTCTGGAATAATCCTATGAAATGGGGCTAGTATGCACCAATGTGAACCATTCATAACTAACTTCATTCTTCATTAGACGTCTGTCAAAATTTCAACCATTCATGTTTTCGCATTTACAAGTTACAGCAGTGAGAAGGAACCAACCTCCGTGTTTTTTTTTAAAAAAAAATCTGCGTTTTGTGTTCTGATTAAACACTATTTTTTTTTTTTATTTAATGTCACCGGGAACAAAGCCCATTTAGACAGCACATAAGTAAAGTGTTAGTAGGGTTAGTGAGGGAGCCGAGTTTTCACTTTTCAGCAATTTTTATTTGCCAGCTAAGATCGAACCCCGGCCTCCCACTTCAACATCGTCATAATCGATCGATGCCGAAGCGAGGCCAATGCGTTAGCTGACTGAGCCAACCCGGCTCCCTTAAACACTATTATTTACGCAAGAAAACGATAACCGAGACCAAAGCCAAGCTAGATGAGTATTATCCGGACTCCTCATACATGATATTTTGGGTATGAAAAAGCTCTGCGCGCGATGGATGCCGCATTTGCTCACAGTGAAGCAAAAAGGAATTCGTGTTACCACTTCCCAGCAGAATTTAGCAATGTTTAAGCGGAATTCAAAGGAGTTTTTCCGCCGATTCATAGCCATGGATAAAACATGGATCCATTTCTACATACTAGTGTCAAAACATGGATTTCTTCAGGTGAAAGTGCTCTGAATCGTCCAAAAACTCAGAAATGGACCGGAAAGGTTATGGCCTCTTATTTTAGAATGGGCGTGGAATAATATTCATCGACTATCTTGAAAAAAGGTAAAACTATAACTGGAGCATATTATTCATCATTATTGGATCGTTTGAAAATTGAAATCACAGAAAAACGGCCCCTTTTAAAGAAGAAAAAAATCCTCTATCATCACGACAATACGGCTGCTCATTCATCGTTAGATGCCTAAGCAAAATTGCACGAAATCGGATTTGAACTGGTTCCTCATCCAGATCTGGCGCCCAGCGACTTTTACCTGTTTCCAAACCTGAAGAGATGGCTTTCCGCTTAGCGATTTCAGTCAAATGGGGAAGTCGTAGCTGAAAATGAGGCGTATTTTGGAGAGCGTCCGAAAGAGTATTTTTAGGACTGGATAAAAAAGTTAGAAAAACGTTGGACTCGCTGTATTGACTTAAAAGGAATGTAAGTTGAAAAATAAAACAGAATTTGGCCAAAAAAATGTTTTCTTGTTTCACTTATTCCAGACTTTTTGATCTGCCTAGTATACTGTAGATTCTCTTTTCATGCTTCACTTAGCTTACGCATTTATCGGCTAATTTAAAAATTAGTAAAACTGCATGTAAATAAGTGTTTCAAGTTTAAAATTAGTATAAATTATTAAATACTCTAGAGATAGTATTATGTCTTTTACCGATTTATTTTTTTCAAGTTAAATAATAACGTTTTTTTAGGGTTCCGATTAAAAAATAAAACAGGACTTTATTAGTGTAGCTACATTGTCTTTATCTCTGTCAGACCATTGTAAACTTAATAGGATAAAAACTTGAAATTCATTAGTAAAATGAATTCATTTTCCCGCATGTGATTTTTATACCCGTCGGCGTTTAGAAATTGCTTAAATTAAAATTCTACAAAATCACTTATTCCCTCCTTTCCAATGAAATAACAATGAATTTGATATTTAAAGTATTTTGGGAGTTATAAGATACGGACTGACTCACACTTGGCCTGCTTATCTTCTAAATGGTTTGATTCTGGCTACTTATGCTTCTTTCTTGACAGAATCAATAATTTCTTCTATATAAGTATATAATTATATATACTTACTTACTTAGATAGTTAGACGACCCGTTATTCGAGTGCGTCGATTCGTTGCATGCGGGTCCCAAGAATATTTCCATCTGTCTCTGTTTTTGGCTATCGTAGTCCAGTGCTCCATGATAGTTTGGCTATTTGTCGCTGTAAGGGAAATGCTCCTATTCAGGGAGTCTGCCCAGCGGATTGGCGGTCTCCCGAGGGGTCTTATCTTTTCACGGGGTATCCATAGCTGCACTGCCAGGCTCCATCTTTCATCCTCTCTCCTGGCAAGATGACCTGCCCAATCGTGTTTTCGCCTGAGAGAATATTGTAGCATATCTCTTACCCCCGACATTTCGCGTATATCCCGATTGTGCAGCCCAAGCATGCGTTGACAGCGGAGGCTTAATTATATATACAATTCGTTTGTTCAGTGACCTGACTATTACGACAAAAGGAATTTACCTAAATACAATCGAGTATTTGAACCCATGAGAAATAATAGCTACAACATTTCTAATTAAAAAAACTGATGATGAAGGTCAAACCTTTGAAACTATAATCTCAAACAAATAAATTAATGTACAGAGTGCGAGGCATGAAGTGTTACGAATTCAAAACACTATCGAGAATTTATTTTTAAGTACTTTTATTTACTACAAAAGCAAAAATATTCTAAATATATTATTTTTTTTATAAAACATCCTTTTATTCGATGTATCCACCTTTTCCTTTAATAATTATATCAAGTCTGTGAAAAAACGACTCATATGCTGCACGAACGTGGTCTGACGAAATTCGTTTCCATTCTCGACGAAGCGCTTATTTTAACGAGTCCAAACTTCCATATTTTTTAGTGCAAACGCTGGCCTCTAAAATGGCCCAAATGGAAAAGTCCATTGGATTTGTATCTGATGAATTCGAAAGCCGTTGTAGAGCCGAAATAGAGTGTGGAACGTTTTTTCTTAACCAATCTTTATTCACACGAGCTTTTAGTGATGGTGCTGAATCTTATTGAAACGTCCACGGTCTGGACCCGAAATGCTTACGTGCCCAAGGCTTCAGAGAAGCTTCCAAAACCATTTCACGGTAGTCAGTGTCATTTACGTTGGTGCCAGGTTCCAAAAACACAACTGGAGAGCGCTCATCAGTAGTTAGTGCGGCCCATACCATCACCTGAACAGGATAATGACTTCTGGTGGCCAAGCGAGTGTTCAAATTCTCGTTTGATCTTTCACTTAGCCATACCCGATCGTTTTGTTTGTTCCCAAATTGTTCAATGTTGAAAATTTTTCATCAGAAAAACCAATGTTTGGAAATTCACCAGTCTAGTGCAAGCGTTTCCACTCTATCGCTCTTTCCAACCATACTTTCGTCTGCTTAGGGTTGAGCTCACGATCTTTTTGTATCTTGTAAGGCTTAACATGAAAATGATTTTCCATTATTCTTCGAAATCTCCAGTCAGATACATGCTTGGCGATTTTTCTGGCTCTTTTCCTCGGATTTCGTTGAATTTGAGCCTTCACTTTACGAAATAATATCTGGACTAGTAGCACTTTTTTTCGGACTGCCTCCATAGCGTTTTTTTACACAGCCAGTATCGTTGTAACGTTTTATGGTTCGGGACACGAACATTTTATTCATTTTCAGATGCTGGAGCTCTTTGACAATAGCTGAATTCGATTTTCCAGCCAAATAAAGCGCAATAACACTATTACGTTTGAAATCCGTAATTATAAAATTTTTTGAGACGCAATAAACGAAAATGCTTTCTTAAGTTTGTTGACAACTAAATGAACTAACAGTATTCTCAATTTAAGTAAGAAATTTATTTGCACTAAATTTTCTCTGGAGAGAGACGGACTAGAAGAAATCTCAATTGAAAGTAATGGGAGGGAAGAACCTTCGAAACGTCGGTTTGAAAGGAAAGGAGGAAGGAATCCAATAAATTACACCTTATTTGCGATATGTGTTAATTTTTTCTTTCCTCACTACCCCTGGGCTGCCTTCCATTACTTTCAATTAACTAAAAAAAAATTTGAACGGTTTGAGAGCTATAGAGGTTTGAATTTAGTAACACTTCATGCCTCGCACCCTGTGTATATATATATATAATGTGTGTGTGTGTTTTTTTTATTTGCCAAACAGAGGACAACCTCATTGATGTCTCTTTATAAATCATCAACTCTATTCCTCTCGACAAAACAAAATCTTTTTAATTTTTTTTTTTTTTTATAGTTCACCAAGTACCTCTCAACCCCTAACTTTATCGCGAATAGAAAGATATTTACATGGACCAATGCCTGGGAAACCTGGAGACGCCTTAAGTGGTCGTGATCTATTGAATGTTTGTGAGAGAATGCGCAGGGAAAGTGACACATGGCTTACAGGAGTTACTTCCAGTCACATACCACGTTCATCTATTCATGCATTAATTAATCCAGCTGCTGCGGTCTCTGCTCTTGGAGAACTTACTCCTGGCGGAGCGCTCATGAAAGGTTTTCAAGAAGAATCTTTAGCACGTAAGGGAAAATTTTAAAATATTTCTTCTTTTGAGTTTATTTCTCTTTTCTTATATACCGGGTGAGCTTTTTATCTTGAGACAGTCTTCAGGTTATTATGTCTACGGTCACTTAAAATTGATTTATACGATGAAAAGGAGCGATCCACATCCTCAGATGTAATGGGGGCAAATTTAAAGGAACTTTATCTATATATTTCTTCATTTTTTTTCATTCTTTCTCCGAAAATTTACTTTTAAAAAAATCTGTATTTGGCGCGAACTGGGCAATATTTGACAAAAATCCTTCAAATATGCAATTTTATGCAACATCTTTCAAATATTCAATTTTATGCAATATTACTCAAATATGCAAAAATATGCAGTATAAAATTTAACCCAAAGTATCCTAGATGCATGATTCGGATAGATAATTGATCCCCTGGGTCGTACGTGACGGCAAACAAAATATGCAATTGCATAGGAATCCGGTCTCTACTTATAACTCAAAAATAATGGATTATATGAAAAAAAGTTTCAAATTAAAGTTTATTTATAGGTCCTAGAACAAGCTTTCAAGGGTATTTCGAGGTCAAGTTCTGTTTTTTAAATGGAAACCTATATGTTTCTGTACATATTCTTAATCTAGAAAAAAAACTAAACAACTTTCATTAGAACTATTTTTTATACGAGATCAAATAAAAAAAATATTAAATCAATAAGATCTCAAAAAAATCCTAATAATTAGTATTTTTAACAATCATTCAACTTAATTATCAAATAATAATAAATCAAATAATTTTAAAATAATTAATTATTTAATAATTTTGCCCTCAGGAGCTTTATTTTATCGTGTTGTAAATCTATTTAAAAAAACAAAAACAAAACAGTAAATGTAAAGGCTACGAAGAAACTTAAAAGGCCAAAATAACGAAATTGGAACTGGAATTCATCCAGAAGACTTGCAATAGAATCTGGAATGTCTCAGAACAGTGTCGGAAAATTATTTAAATTATTAATTATTATTAAATTATTTATTTAATAATTAAGTTGAATGATTGTTAAAAATAATTATTAGGATTTTTTTGAGATCTAATTGATTTAATATTTTTTTTTATTTGATGTCGTATAAAAAATAGTTCTAATGAAAGTTGTTCAGTTTTTTTTTCTGTAGATTAGGAATATGTACAGAAACATATAGGTTTCCATTTAAAAAACAGAACTTGACCTCGAAATACCCTTGAAAGCTTGTTCTATGTCGACAAACAATAGCGTAGTTTAGTTTCCCCCCTGATATAAATAAACTTTTATTTGAAACTTTTTTCATATAATGCACTGTTTTTGAGTTATAAGACTGTCTTCTCAAGATAAAAAAAACTCACCCGGTATATATTTTTTTTAATTAATCAAGAATTTTTTCTTTTTAAAAAATGTTTAAATTAAAACATTTTTTTATTTTATATTTATTAGAATTGGTACAACCTGAACTTGAACGAGAATTACGCATTGTTTATCTATGTGCTTGTGAATTACTTCGACATTTCTGGGCCGCCTTTCCTCCAACAACTCCAGAACTTGAAGCCAAAGCAATTCGTATGCACGAAGCTTTGAAACGATTTCATTCAGCTCGATTAAAAGTTTTTGAGGTATATTGAAATAATTTGCATTCTTTTTTTAGCGATATTATAGTCTTTAAGTTTATATACTTTGTTTTGTTATCATAGTCTTCATGTTGTGTATTAGGGCCAGTTTCATAAAAAAAATTATCCGCGGCCTTCTCACCTCTGGGTTGAGAGTTACCCTGGACTTTCAAACAAAATGATTTTCATAAAACAAAATAGGGTCGAGTTATCTCACCTGGAGTCAAGGGTAAAAAAATAGGTTGGCAACGACGGAAATTCCTCGCATTTTAGTTATTTTTATTGGCCAAATGGGCATCTATGTTCCCGAGGCCAATAAAAGAAAAGAAAAAAAAGTTATTTTATAAAAAAAAACATATTTTTTTTCTAAAAATGAATTTATCTATAGAAAAGGGAATCATTAAATAAAAAATAATATAAAATTGATTTTTATTTTGTTCAATTAATTTAATTAATTACAGAAAAAATATGGAACTAAGTTCGTTAAAAATAAAATGTTTATACAAAATCAAAAGTCACTAGACTAGTCTAGAAGATAACCGCCAAAAGGAAAAAATGACATCGATCTAAAATGGCTTATCTGGTAGAATTCATCTGTGGCGCAGTTGGTTAGCGCAGCCTCGGCTAAAGAGGAAGACGCAGGTTCGAATCCTGCCAGATGCCAAATTTCATTTTTCCTTTTCAAAACAAAAAATAATGAAATGATTTATGAACTGCAAAAAATTCGCAGGCTGAATCATGGAAATTATTCAAATTTACGCAGTTCAATTAATTTAATTAATTGATTTTAAGGTTATTTTGTAAATATTATTTAAGATTTTGATTGAAGGAGACAATAAAAGAGTGTGTCTTCTGCTGGAATTATAAATTTTATTTATTTATAACGAGACTATAGTTTCGAGGGCTTTGCCCTCTTCATCAGTCTATTACAATGTATTCACAGGAATTAATTTATGAATGAAAGTTTTACATTTTTCATGTGTTAAGGTTATAAATTACATAGATGCTATGTAATTTATAACCTTAACACATGAAAAATGTAAAACTTTCATTCATAAATTAATTCCTGTGAATACATTGTAATAGACTGATGAAAGAGAGCAAAGCCCTCGAAACTATAGTCTCGTTATAAATAAATAAAATTTATAATTCCAGCAGAAGACACACTCTTTTATTGTCTCCTTCAATATATAAAAATTCTGCTACTCTCGGCAAAAACTTTCAATTTAAGATTTTGATATTAGATAATTACCTACTTTTAAACAATATACCGTATAATTAAAATTGATTCAAAATAAACTGATGTGGCCATCCACATGACTTTACTATACACCTGGCCCCTTTCTTATATTTAATATTTAATAAAATAATTTATAATTATATACGAAAGACCCCCCCCTCTTAATTTTGGGACCTTTATGAATTAATAATATCTCCTTTTAACTATGAAACTAATTTATTAGAAATATCTGTTTTCTTCGATTTTAGTTTGACATTTTTTTAATTTAATTTATTAGATATTTACTTTTAAAAAATATATATAATAAATTTTTTGTTTTATTCTCGTTCCGTGTTAACATAAATTAAAATTCTATATACATGTATATAGGAATATTTGTCTATATTTAATATTACTTATATAAAAATAATAATAATATTATAAAAATAAATAATATAACGATTTGTTTTGAATTATTTTGATTTGAAAGTCTAATCTATAAAATGTTTTTCTAATGTAAATAAACACAGGGTTATCCCCAGGATAAAGATTAACCCATCAATTTCGGAGAGTAAAATATAAGGGGGTTAAGTTTGAGAACACCCTCTCTTTTTACTTGACCATACAGGAGTATGCTCAAGTATTGTAATCGTGCATGAAAAAAGTGTTTTTTTCCTTCTTTTTTTTGAAATATCTCAAAAACGGCTGAAACTATTTTAATTAAAAAAATTGAGCGAAACCATGGCATTTCGGTCTACAAAAAAAGCCCTAATAAGTGAACATTGAAAAAATTATATTTTTCGAGATAATAATTGTTTTGTCAAAATGTCTGTTAGTCTGTGCGTTACCAAATTTTTGTGGACGAGCTAGCTCACGAACTAGTTTTAGTCAATTGAGATTAAGAGCTGATTAGATTTTGGTCCATATCGACCCCAATTTAAGGGGGGTGTAGGGGGGTTAAAAATTAAAAATCTAGGCCGTTTGAGCAAACTCAACCAAATTTTGTATACATAATCAGTGGACCCCCAGAAATCTAAAAATGCAAATACTAACAGCCCAAAATGGGAGGGGGGGGGTCAAAAAATGAAAATCTTGGCCATTTACCAAACTCAACCAAATGTTGTATACATAATCAGTAGGACCCCAAGAAGTATAAAAATGTAAAAACTAACCCCCTCTACATGATTATAAATAATTTTAGGGGCCAGGTTGTATGGTAAAGTCAAGTGGATGGCCACATCAGAACACGTCATCTTATTTTTTTATGAAACACATTTCGAGAGATAACTTCAGGGTCTTCCCAAGCATAGGGTCATCCTATTTTTATGAAACTGGCCCCTTAGTATTCGAAGCCAACCAAATAAAAAAATAAACCTGTTCACTAAACACTTTAATTGTGCTTATTTCTTACACTATTCATTAACAATATTTTATTTATAAAGAATTTAAATTTAAAAAACATATTTATTTTTTTTGAGGATCGAATAATGCGCGAGTTTTCTCCTGTTAATCACAGCATCACTAGTCATCTCAATAATTTACTTCAGGCTGCTTATCGCAAATTTGCCACATGGCAATCTCGTAAAATGCATGTTAGATAATCTGGTAGTTAATTTCACCCCTAAATTTATTCTATACCCGCCGACACTTTTTTACAAATTTTGAAGTTTTTTTTTTAATCTTTCGAAATATATTTTGGAAGATTGTGAATCAACATTTTTATTTACATAATTTGATATTTTTTCAACTTAAATTTTTATGAATAATAAAGTACATTCTTTTAGTAAATTCTATGAAATTTACGTTATTTACTCTGAAATTATACAAATTTATTATATCCAAATAAGAGATGTTGAAATTTCTAAAATGTAAAGTAAGAAATTTAATTTGTATTTTGTACAAAAAATTGTTTAAGTATTTTCAGAGTATTCATTCAAGAATATTCATGGAAGAAAATAATCTTTCAATTGTGATCCTTTTCCAAAGTTTTCTATTTCCATTAATAATTTGGAAAAATTTTCTTGGAATTTTTCAAATTGTAACATGAATAGTATTTTTGTTGTTAATTAAATACATTTAATTATTAATAGATATATTCTTTATGGTCAAAAAACATTTTTAACCAATTACATTTTTCATTTCTTTTAAGTTATTGTGATTTCAGCTTTATGGCAAAAATTAAAATTTACAGGTTGGGAATACTACTTCGTAATAAATAAAACTTTTTTAAAATGTTTCCTAACTAACTTATGAACTTATTATTTATGACCAAGTACCAAGTAATTGCTAAAACCCAAACAAGTTTTACCAGCTAATGATAAAAGACCAATTTACTATTTTCAATAATAACACTTGATTATTTTTTATAAAATAGTGGTACACCAAAAAGGTGCAACCTCTGTAGTCCGCAATGAACCCATGTATCCTAAAAAGAAAAAGTGATTTCAGTGAATGGGTCGGAGTTAAAGGTATCTGGGCGGGTGTTGAAAGACTGAAGGTTATATGTAGCTGGGAAGACGGATAGAGGAAGAGAGTTCCAGTCTCTAGAAGTCATAGGGATAAACGAATTGGCTTCTTTAGACAGATAGCATTTTTTGTATAATGATCGATGCTATTAAATTAAAGGAGACAATAAAAGAGTGTGTCTTCTCCTGGAATTATAAATTTTTAATTTATTTATAACGAGACTGTTAGGGCCTCGGTTGAGTGCGTTATGATGCGTGTCCGCGCCCCCCACCAAGTTGATGGGGTCCTAACAATGATTTGTGCAGGGCGTTGTTTGTGCCCTGGTGGAAAGCTCGGGTTGGGCGCCACCCGCTTAATTAGCGGGGGAGGGGCTACTAGTTGGTGGTTGGCCCCTCCTTCCATTAGATGCTCATTCGAGATCGAATTGCTTCACTTATAGCATGACTGAAATATTATCAGTCATGCAAAAGTGTCGCAACGATCTGACTGAGTCATCTAGCGGCCGTGTCTAAAGGCTCGTAGCCAAAGCAACAGCGAGCCGCTACAGAGACTATAGTTTCGAGAGCTTTCCTTGCCCTCTTCATCAATCTATTAATGTATCTTAAGTTCCAGCAGAAGTCACACTCTTTTATTGTCTATTTCAATTTATAAAAATTCTGCTACTCTCGGCAAAAAGAAACTTTCAATTTGTTGCTATTAAAGTTTACATTCTTTTATTTCTCAATAAAATGGATGTAAAATGAATTGATTTTTTGTTTTAATTTTATTTTATTTCAACATATTTATTCAAATGCATAAAATTTATTTTTACTAATATTCTAAATTATCTCGCCCATTAGAATTCAATTATTTTACAATGAATAACAACAACAAATTTTTAAATGATTAATATTATGCCCTAATTAGCAGAGGTGGATTTAGATATTTGCCGCCTAGGGACTGATTGCGCATTGCCCCCCCCCCCCCCCCCCCATCATTCACATTCTAACCCTCAGCCCCCGGTCCAACGGAATAGCGCCACTGCCAAATACACCCCCCCCCAAAAAAAACGCACGGGAAAACGCCAGTGAAGTCCTCTCTTTGTCAGAAATTATTCTGAGACAAATCCTGACTCTTTTTCATCTTAACTGACACTTTCCCGGCGCCCTCTCACGATCTAGAGTAAGTTCGTCGTCTGCAACATTACCGCCCTGGGAATTATTTTCTCATGACTTACTCATCAAGTTTTCACTTATTCAGGTGAACAGTATAACGCACTGATAGAAAAAGAAAAAAAAAGTAAATTTGCCGCCCCTTCAGATCTGCAGCCCTTTCCCTAAATCCGTCACTGCTAATTAGAAAGAATATCAGAATAACTTTTCAATAATTTTAATTCAGATAAATTCGTCTCAATACAATAAAAACAATTTTCCCTTTGAAAAACAAAAGAAAACGCAGCAAACTCGTTATTTATAAACATTACAACTTTAAACTATATAATAGTATTAAATAAGTCGGTCTATGTTTATTCCTTTCTGGTCTGAGGCGTTGCTGATGCCAGTTCAGATCCGGTTCCACTGCTTTTTCTCATAATTAAGCAGGTCATTATTTCTGTTATTTAGCATTTACTATTTTTGTCTCTCTGTTGGTCCACATGTCTTTTAACATTAAATCCGTCTTTTGTTTTTATTAAAAATTTCTATACTTAATATTTCTCTATTTATCCTCTCCTCCATGATGGTCGAGACATATAATTAAGCCACCACATTTATCTAGCTAAATTCAATTAATTTCTCTTAAGGTGCCTGTAGACTTGCTAGAGTTGCTCTAGGTAGCCATAAATAAACAGGAAACAACATGCATTTCACATAGGTGTGAACCGCGACCTAATATCGTGTACACCTACTTCCACTTTCATTTCCAAGTTGAATTCCAAAATAATTCCAAAGACGTGTACACCTAATTCCATTCGCAGTTCACCCCTCAGTGTAAACATAAACTAAAAGAATAATACAAGCAGCCTAGGCTAGGCAACCCTAAAATCTACAAACCAGCTGAATAGAGCAGCTGAAGCAAAAATTAAATTAATTTAATTTTGTTCTCTCTGTAATTGCTAGAAATGAGTTATTAGAGCAGGGAAAACACATTTAGATTAAAAAACAGATGATTTTAAAGTTGTTTTGTGTAAAATAAGTTTTTAAATTATATGTATAAAAACCAAAGTTGAGTCTAGCTAGATTTTTTTCTGCAGTATACAGTAGGGTGTCCTTATTTTGGGTATTTTAGCATTTTTACGATGACAGAGGCAAGGGCGGATCCAGGGGGGGCGGAGGGGGCGATCGCCCCGCCATAGAGGCCCGTGCCTGACAAAAAAAATTTGTAAAAAAAAAAACATTTATTTTTCCAAAAAATTTTAAAATTGAAAATAAAGTTCTATATATATGTGTGTGTGTGTGCGTGGGTCTCTGACGCCCCCCCCCCCCCCCCCCCCCCCGCTTGGACAATTCGATCGCGACACACTTCCGAGATAAAAAGTAGATCTTACATCGGGCACCTTATATACATTCGCCCCCCCCCCATAAAAAATTCCTGGATCCGCCCTTGGACAGAGGCTCATATGGCTCGAAATAAATGAAAAAATACCCCCCCACCTCTACCTCAATTATAACCTGTGCCCCCAGCGATGTAAGTTTTCCATCTAAATAACATGGGGTTTTTGCCATTGAAATATCAATTTTTTTACTCCGGCCAAAGTAATGGTTCAAAAATTTGATACTCTGTAGACTTTATTCTTATAATACTAGCTATCCATTAGAATTATTACTAAGTTATAGACTCCAAAATTATAATAGCTAAAAATCTCTAATAATTCTAATGGATAGCTACTATTATAAGGATAAACCATTACTTTGGCCGGAATAAAAAATTGATCGTTCAATGCCAAAAACCCCATGTTATTTAGATGGGAAACTTACATCGCCGGGGGCACAGGTTATAATTGGGATAGAGGGGGGATTTTTTTTTTTTTATTTATTTCGAACCATATGAGCCCTTGTCAGCGTAAAAATTCGAAAATATCCAAAATAAGGACCACCCTAGTGTACAGTCACATTTACAAGGCTCTAAATGTCTACATCTTCCCAACTTTCATATTCCACCAGTTTCACTAAATCTGTGTCGGCATCTCTCTACTGATAAGTTATACTGAAAGTATTAGACCTAGACCTTCCTCAATTGGCCCATCCATTTCTCATAACAAATCAGAAAGCTGTTATTTGAAGTCATTTCCTTCGAATTTTTTAATTCTTCCCTTTACTCTGTACGAAATTTCCCAGCTCCATTTATGGCTGGATGAAAAAGAATTTTACTTATAGTCCAAGAGCTGGTGACACATTTTTGAGTACGGATTTGACCCAACTAGAAATAATGCGTAATCGTACCGTCTATGATAGTTGTACATGGCCAGTCTGGCTGGTCTAAGCAGGTGGACCAGGATGCTATTTTTTTGCATGTTGTAAAAATACACTTTGGGTGGTCTGGTTCCACATTCCACCACTCAAATGGTCTGGAGTGAATATATTATGTTTATAATTTACTATAAATTATAATTTTTATAATTTCATTGTGGGTCAAAAATATTTTTTACCGCACTCACACCATGCGCAGTACCTGGTCCACCTGCTTAGACCAGCCAGACTGGCCATTCCTTGTACAACTATCATAGACAGTGCTGGAAGGAGACAATAAAGAGTGTTCTTATGCTGGAATTATAAATTTTATTTATTTATAACGAGACTATAGTTTCGAGGGCTTTGCCTCTTCATCAGTCTATTACAATGTAGCCCACAGGAATTAATTTATGAAGATTATGAAGATTCATAAATTAATTCCTGTGAATACATATGTAATAGACTGATGAAGAGGAAAAGCCCTCGAAACTATAGTCTAAATAAATAAAATTTATAATTCCAGCAGAAGATCACACTCTTTTATTGTCTCCTTCAATATATAAAAATTCTGCTACTCTCGGCAAAAACTTTCAATTTAATAGACGGTACTATTACGCATTATTTCTGGTTGGGTCAAGTCCATACTCAAAAATGTGTCAACAGCTCTTGGACTATTATATGTTCAATACCATTCTAAATAATAATTTAATTTAATTATTTATAATTTAGATTACAATTATTTAGGATCAATGGTATATTTTTGAGACTATTATTATTATTTTTTTATTGATATACCTATTTGTCTTTATCGAGTCCACTAAAATAGTGAAGAACTTGTTAGATTTATGGGCTTCATCCATGTGACCCAAATAATAATTTTTTTTATATCAAAATAGAAAATAAATAACGCAAAAATCGAAACGATACTACCAAAATAATCGATTTTAAATTTGATATCTCGAAAACTAATCGAGTTAAGTATCAAAATCATATTATACATAATAATATATGGGTGCATTTGAATGAATGATGAACATGAAAGCTAATAAATATTTATATATTATTAAAATTCGTGGAACTATACTTTATTATTATATTATAATGATTAAAACAAATCACCAATAATCAGTGCAGGATTTAGGAAATTTTTTACAGATGGCAAAATAATATCTTGACCCTCACAAAATGCTTTTTTTACTAACATGAATTTAGGTCATTTATAAAAGATTTTAATAGATATGTTTATTTTGCATGTAGGAGGGTTCTACTCCCGAGGGGACAAGACCCTCCTACATGCAATATAAACATATCTATTAAAATCTTTGATAAATGACCTAAATTCATGTTCGTAAAATTAATTGATTATATATCACAAGTTGATTTTGAGAAACAATTCAATCTTTCTTTCTCAAATAGATACTCTTTTCAATACATGCTTTTTTTAATTTTGAACATTATATTATATTTGATTTAATTGGATACATACAATAAAATAAATTTACATTTTATACAAAACCATTGTATATTTTTGCAATAAATTGAGCTATAATAAATTACCATTTTGAGTTCAGATAATTTTTTCTTTGAAAACAAATAGACTAGGTCTTCAATTTTGTTAATTGACAACGTGGATTCAAAAATAAACCACTGGCGTAAATTAACGCCTCTATGGTGAGGGCGAATTCAAGTTTTCCCCCTGGCGCAGTTTTCCTTCCCATAGCTCTACTCCTACATAATCATTATATTAATACTAGCTGAATACGTGCAGCATTGCCCAGTATTTATTTATCGCAAACTTATATACCGGGTGAGTTTTTTATCTTGAGACAGTCTTATAATTCAAAAACAGTGCCTTATATGGAAAAAAGTTTCAAATAAAAGTTTATTTATATCGAGGGGGAAACTAAACTACGCTATTGTTTGTCGACCTAGAACAAGCTTTCAAGAGCTATTTCAAAATCAAGTTCTTGTTTTTTAAATGGAAACCTATATATTTCTTTACAGATCCTTAATTAAAAAAACAGTACAACTTTCATAAGAACTATTTTTTATATGACATCAAATAAACTAAATATTAAATCAATTAGATCTCATAAAAAAATTTCTAATAATAATTTTTTAACAATTATTCAACTAATAATGATCAAATATTTAGTTATTAAATCGAAAAGTCACAACAATGAAAATAAGAGTTTATAATTACTTAATGGAACTAGGAACTACTTAAAATTCTTGAGCTTAAAAAAGTTTATTTCTCCTGTTAATCCAGTAGATATAGTTATATTGTATTTCCATAATAAAAATGGAGCATTTTTTGTTAAAGACAAAATTGAAATGGTCTTTATTTATGGTGAATGTTGAAGAAGCAAGGGCGGATCCAGGGGTGGCGACCGCCCCCCCCCCCCCCATAGAGGCCCGTACCTGGCGGGAGTGCAACACGTGCGTCGCACTCAGAGGCCAAAAAACGGCGGCCAAATCGACAGGGAATTTATAACAATTTTTTTTTATTTTAATGAACTTAAAATATGAGATATGAAATTTGTAAAAAAATTTGAAAAAAAAAATATTTTTTTAAAAAATTTTAAAATTGAAAATAAAGTTCTATGTGTGTGTGTGGGGGGGCGTCTCTGACCCCCCCCCCTCTTGGACAATTCGATCGCGACACACTTTCGAGATAAAAAGTAGATCTTATATACATCGGACACCTTCTATACTATCTCCCCCCCCCCCCATAAAAAATTCCTGGATCCGCCCTTGGGAAGAAGTGTTATGGGGCTGCCATTGAAATGGATGCCGAGCGTTTTCCTGATAGAAATACACCCTCACAAGCTTCATTTTATCGTGTTAGAAACAGAAACAAAAACAAGAAATATAAAGGCTACGAATAAACTGAGCCAGGCCAAAATAACGAAATTGGAACTGGAATTCATCCAGAAGACTTGGGATACACTCTGGAAAGTCTCAGAACAGTGTCGCAAAATTATTGAATTATTAATTATTATTAAATTATTTATTTAATAATTAAATATTTGATCATTATTTTTTGATAATTAAGTTGAATAATTGTTAAAAATAATTATTATAAATTTTTTTTTGAGATCTAATTGATTTAATATTTTGTTTATTTGATATCGGATAAAAAAATAGTTCTTATGAAAGTTGTTCAGTTTTTTTTGAAGATTAAGGATCTGTAAAGAAATATATATGTTTCCATTTAAAAAACAGAACTTGACCTTGAAATACCCTTGAAAGCTTGTTCTAGGTCGACAAACAATAGCGTAGTTTAGTTTCCCCCTTGAAATAAATAAACTTTTATTTGAAACTTTTTTTTCATATAATGCACTGTTTTTGAGTTATAAGACTGTCTCAAGATAAAAAACTCACCCGGTATAAAGGAAAAAGAATCAAATCTATCTATAGGGTATTTAGGTGTAGCAGCTCTCTCTCCTAGAAGATTCTACAGAGCTCTTTTTATTTCTGTAAATTTCCAGGTTCTACAGACTTCAATTCGACTAAACTTGGGTTTTAAATCATCAAGGTGTGTCTTACCCCCCCCCCCCCCCCAATATTTTTTTTCAGACAGTATCGTGTTTGGTTGAAATTTGAAAGAGTACTTGTGGATTCGGCTATTGAAAGACAAGGTTATATGCATATAGGTGGTAAGTACATAAATAAAATAAGAAGGAAAAAAGAGACAAAACCGTAAATAGATCAAATACAAACGGGACACATTTCTCTAGGACAGTGCTTCCGAACCTTTTCATCCCACGGGGCCCCCTAAATATGAAAAAATAATCCGCGGACCCTCCCTCCCAAAAAAAAACAAACATTTTAGTCTTCAAGATTTTTATTTCGCATGTTTATATTTTATCACAAAGAATAGTAACTTACTTACAAAAAGTTTTTAAAAATAAAATAAGAAAAACTATACATAGCATGAAGCTCACAAAACAATTTAATGAGATGGTTGCGGTTGCACGTTTTTCCACAACAAATCAATATCTGGTTCAATTGCAGAAGCGCTAACTCACAAGGAATCTTCCAAAGTCTCCATGGAAAGGCATGATCTATGCTTATTTTATTATTAAAAGTAATCACTAAAATGCTGTTTCAGATAGGTATTAGGATTAGCAAGGCTTCTTTTGCAATAGAGATGGACATTCTTGCGGACCCCAGGTTGGGAAGCACTGCTCTAGAGGGTAAACTTCATACTTTTTCACGATCAGTGCACCAAATTTTCAGTAAAAGTTCCGCGGTGTACATATCTCTCAAAATGTAGAAAATAACAACTTCAGTATATTTACAATTTGCGTGATTCCGCTTAATTATCTAATCATTAGATTAGTTTCTACTGATTTTTTATTTATTTATTTTGAATATGTAACATTTTTTTAGTAAAGTAACCACATCGCCGCGGTGCATAGTGGAGAAGATCCCTGCACTAGGGGATAATCCCTTTTTTACAAACTTATGGTCTCATGACCAGTCAGATTTAATTGGATCTGTCTCAGTTCAGTCAAATCTGATCGTATGTAACCCAGGGGGGGGTCATGACTATAGGGTTGCCAGGCGTCTGGTTTGAAAGAAATTTCGCGTAATATATCAGGCGCTTGGGCCGACAACCAACACAACAAATAGGATTGTTGGTAGGTAGATAACTGCTGGTCAATATCTCCATGGAAGCAGCAAACTCCACCTGAACATATTTACGAAGAACTGGCTGCTTGAAGGCAAGTCCATTCAGGGTCGTATTTATAAATAGGCTAAGTAGGCTGCAGCCTAGAGCGGCAAATTTTCAGGGGCAACAGTTTGGCAATTTATTAAAAAGTTAAAATTAACTATTTCAAACGTTAATAATATTTTCCGTACGAATTTAAGAATACATGTTACTTAAAAATATGTTTTAGTACATAGCCTACTTTCTAAAACTATAACACCAATGAACTCTATCCTTTTGTTGTATAAAACAAATGTATTAAGCAAATAAATGAACTATCGAGGGGGCAGAAAATGGACTTTAGTCGCCATACTGAAATTTTTTCAAAAAAAGAATCAGCAGTTTGTAGTATATTGTAGGCTTTTGCGGAAAGAATTTTTAGCGTTATGGGAAATAGAAATAGACTGACCAAAGAAATGGTCTCGCCGTAAACACTGTAAAAAGTGAATTGTGTGCGTTTTCTTCAATCTAACTGCTAGTTGCACTGAATTCAAAAGATGCCATCTCATGCAATAAACCTTTGTTAAAAGCAGTGTCATCGAATGAATGCTAAATATATAAAAAAGTAGATTATAAGCTTTTTTGTCATTTTCAGTAATATTTATAAACCAGTAGAAAAAGTCCGTTTTTTTCTCAAACACATATGGCAACCCTAGTCATGACACTCCCCCCCCTAAATGGTTTCCAAAAAAAAATTACAATACTTGACCATACCCTGTCTGGTAAAGAAAAAAGTTTTAATTTTGTAAGATCAAATTCGTTCGATTAGTATTTCCTGAGAATAGCGTGTTCAAACATACGTATAAACTCTCCAGCATTATTATAGTAATATGATATATATGATTAATTTCATTATAAGCTATATAAATATGAAGAATTAAATTATAGCCCAGTAAATAGAGGATCCAAAAGTGGTTCAGTTTACATTAATTGCGGGAAAAGATTTTTTCTAGGATCGTTTGGTATGGTGTGGGTATGCCAAATCTAAGTTTGCGACCTCGAAAGTGTGGGGGACAACTTTTGGTGGCCCAAAAACCTCGAAATTTTCGGATTTTTTCCAATTTTTTGCTTATAACTCGAAAACGGTCCTTATTTTGTAAATAATCTTCCTATAGTAAATTAAAGAGGACAAAACTTCGCGTCGATTAAAAAAAAAATAGAAAATTGGTCCAGTAATTCTATTTTTTATGTTGATCCAAAAAACAGCCCCCCGTATCACTTTTCATTACCTATCCCAAAAACTTGCACTGTTTTCAATTTTTCCCCATTTTGACCATGAAGGAGCACGTTTTCGACAAAGACCACTCTATACATTTTCAAACTAGATTAAATTTGCTACAATTTAAACAAAGTTTCATCTTAATTGGATAATGGCAATCCGTACCGCAATGTTGAAGTTCTGAAAAAAATGCAATTTTTTGCAAAAAATTGCAGTTTTTCCTTCATAAAATGAAAACCGCTAATCTTGAAAACTTGATTCTTATCTCATTCTGTAGAAAATCTTGTTAACTCTAACGTTTACTTAGGCCACTTTTTTGTTAAAACTTAGATTTATAGATATCCAGCATTTTCCATAACGCTTTTGAGGATTCAGATCATATCCTGTCCGGGAAATGCAGGATATCTATAAATCTAAGAGTTTTATCAAAAAAGTGGTCCAAGTAAATAAAATTTCCTAGAGAATGAGATAAAAATCAAGTTTCTTGGATGAGTGGTTTTTATTTTATGAAGGAAAAACTGCGATTTTTTGAAACAATGGATCATCTTCTGTCATGTTAAATGTAGGATATCTATAAATCTAAAGAGTTTTATAAAAAAAAGATCTAAATAAACGATCAAGTCAACAAAATTTCCTAGACTATGAGATAGGAATCAATTTTCTAGGATGAGTGCTTTTCATTTTATGAAGGAAAAATTGCGATTTTTCACAAAAAATTACATTTTTTTCTAAACTTCAACCTCATTGCTTCACAGGTTACCATTATCCAATTAAGATGAAACTTTGTTTAGATTGTAGCATATTTAATCTAGTTTAAAAATGTATAGAGTGAACTTTGTCGAAAACGTGCTCCTTCATGTCAAAATGGGAAAAATCGAAAAAAGTGCCAGTTTTTGTGATATTCAAAAGTTGTTTTTTGGATCCCATTAAAAATCGAACTACTGGACTAATTTTCTATTTTTTCTTTTAATCAACGCGAAATTTTGTCCTCTTTAATTTACTATAGAAGGGTAATTTACAAAATATGACTGTTTTCGAGTTATAAGTGATGAACTGGAAAAAGTCCGAAAATTTTGAGGTTTTCCGGCCACCAAAAGTTGTCCCCATACTTTCGAGGTAGCAAATTTAGACCCATACCATACCAAAAGATCCTAGAAAAAAATCTTTCCCACAATTAATGTAAGCTGAAACCCCCTATTTACTGGCCTATTAGGGAACTATAGTCTTAAGTATTTTATATGTTATACAAATAATAAGTAGCCCTGTCCCTTTTCCCCTTCTCCATGCGCTTTTATTATGCTTATTTTTAATTTTTCAGAGAATAAAAATCGGCTCTAAAAACTACTTTTTTGAAGCTCATAATTTTAAAATTTTCCGGGGTGAGGGGAGGGGATGGAGGGATGGCAGCCCTCAGGTACATAACCCCCCACCCAAATGAAAGTCTGGAGCCACCAATGGTGTAACCTCTTTTATGTTATGTTTGGATATCAGCGATATCAGCTTTTCTAGTTCTGTCGAATCAGCATTATATCATTATTATTTTTATTTAATCAACGTCAAGAATAAAATTAATTGTTTTCAAAGAAGCGAATGTTTTTTCAAAGTGTCCTCCATTAGACTTTAGAACTCTAATAAAAATTATTTGTCAAATCACTATATATTCAAATTCTTATATCTTATTGTTGCGTGTTTAAAGCCGTAATTTTAGATATAAATAATGTTTCTCAAAGAATATTATTAAACTTATTGTTTAGACATTATGGTAGGCCTGTATATCTTATAAACAAGATTAATCATCAAAATATTACAGGTAACTATTATTTTTAATATTAAATATTAATTATATTTTATTTACTAATTATTTTATAAAATTTTGATGTCATTTTATTTAGTGAATTTACATTTATCAAATCAAAAAGAATTTCAAATGTTCGCCACACTCACACCCACCTTTCTAACATGTCAATATAGTGATCTGCCAAGTTCAGGTGTACCGTGCCAATAATTGCTTGAACATAATGATGAATACCAAAAATACTAATTTATATATTCACTGATTAATTTTATGTATAGGTAAATATATTATTATTTATAACATGTAAATAAGAGTAGTTTTTGGAGACTGGCTGATAAGTGAATTGGGTGGATATTGATGGGACAGTCCAAAAAAGAAGGGGATAAATTAGGGGGATATGTAGGAGGACACTTTACGGGAGAGGACAGAGCTTACAAAAGAAGGACTGTGTTCCCCGAGGGGTGAACCGCAATTGAAATTAGGTGTACATCGTCTTTGGAATTACTTTGGAATTCATTAAATAATCTATTGTCTTCTACTTGGAAATGAAAGTGGAAGTAGGTGTACACTATATTAGGTCGCGGTTCACCCCTCCGTCTTCCCTAAAGGAGGACGATTGGTCACCTTATTTATATTAAAGTGACAGATATAACCATAAATAAATTGAGTAATTTTAAACAATTAACGTAATTTATTAGATATATTTACTATCCTATACTAAATCTATCTAATCAATAATGTTAATTGTAAGTTTCTTTTTGCTGAGAGTAGCAGAAGTTTTATAAATTGAAGGAGACAATAAAAGAGTGTGTCTTCTGATGGAATTATAAATTTTTATTTTGTATTTATAACGAGGCTAGTTTCGAGAGTTTTGCCCTCTTAATCCTTACATACATGTGATAATAGACTGATGAAGAGGGCAAAGCTCTCGAAACTAGTCTCGTTATAAATACAAAATAAAAATTTATAATTCCAGCAGAAGACACACTCTTTTATTGTCTAAAATTACTCTATTTATTTATTTTATGTGACTGAACAAACCCTTTAATTTATTTTATTTTTCAGTATGATAAAATTGTACTAAACTGATAATGACTCGTTTAAATATTTAAGCACTATAATACTCTGAGGTATATGAGTCAAAACCATTGACCAGGATGTAGTTGTCGGTTGCCACAGGGTACTTCTCCCATAAGAAATGAAAGAAATTTTTCTGTTTTTGGTTCTTAATATTTTATTCAGGAGACGTTTCGACAAGTATGCCTTGTCATCATCAGTCTATAACAGTGGTTCCCAACCTTTTGTGGCCCATCGCCCCTTTCTGGAGGTTTACAAACAACTATCGCCCCCTTTTCATTTTCATTGTATGCCTAAAGTGTAAATAATAAAGCAGTTGTATTATTTTAAACAATTTTATTATCGTATATAAAAAGAACCAAAGCAGTTTTATTCGGTTCGAAATATTGAAGCCTGCCTATTTTCTAGAAATTACTCTCCTGGAAAATTCCCACGCAAAGTCGAAATTTAGAAAAACCCCAATCAATGAATTTATTATTGAAATCTGTAAAAAGCCTTCCGGCAGGACTTAATCTTTTAACCCAAAATATGACAAACATAAATTAAATTTATTGAGTTTCAAAAAGTGGGAATTGTAAAGTCCCACCATTCTATTGTCAAATAAGCCATGTTCCAGCATCAAAGGACATACCGCCTGCTACTCCAAAATATTACCATTAAAAAGAATTATATTATTATCAAGAAAAAAATACTCTAAATGCCGCGTTAACAACAGTGTTTCTTTGTAACTTATTAGAAATTTAAATATTTTTTCTAAAAAATATTAATTTAACATTATTTATATTTGAGAATGAAAATTACATTTAACAACTCGCAAGGGAATTTCTTTGCACGTGAGGGTATTTTCAATTCCCCCCCTTGAATAATCATCGCCCCCCTGATAACCCAAATCGCTTCCTTAGGGGGCGATCGCCCCCAGGTTGGGAACCACTGGTCTATAAAGTAGATACAAAACAAGGAGCATGAATATAAATTTGTCAATGAAGAGCAACCATGCAAGGTCACATTAATTCAACTTAACAGTAAAAATATATAAAGTGATGACTTATTATATGATTATTATACATAAGTAAAATTAAAATTAATTTATATTACAGAGAAGTACCCTGTGGCAACCGACAACTGCATCCTGGTCAATGGTTTGACTCATATACCTCAGAGTGTTATAGTGCTTAAACCTTTAATTTATATTAATTAAATTCTACAAGTCACTTAAGTTTTGGAAGAATCTTAGTATTGATAATGTGAAGCAAGAATATGTGGAACTCCATTCTTGGAACCAGAAGTTTGTAAGGTATAAAGAGACGGTATCTTCTTGTTTAAAAAAAAGGAAATAATTAAAGGCGAGCACAATAAGCCAATAGTCTCAAGTGTATGCGGCTGCAGAGGGAAAGAGCGATTTAGAGCATTTGATAAATTTCGCTTAAAAAGTATATTAATTATGCCTATTAAAGTAATTTTTTCTTTTTTTTTTAGATTTAGCTATCTTAAATACTATGATATTTTTAGAATGTTAAAATTTTACATGTTATTGAGTGGATATTGATGAGGCAGTCCAAAAAAAAGAAGATAATTTATACTATCTTTTCATTCATAAACCGACGTTTCGGAGGCTATTCCCTCCTTCTTCAGGGGTTTGAAAAGTCAGTGAAGGAAATCCAATGCGACATTCTCCTTTATCTCCTCTTTCAGTGGCAGTAACAATAATATATTGTATTTCATTCTCAGCAGAACTGTCTACACCAAGGGTTGTCAAACTCATAGATAACTTGGGCCAAACAAACAAGGTTTAACTTTAGGTGGGCCGCAAAAAAATCAATATTCATAGAAACGTAGGTTTATTTCGAATAATAAACATATATAAAAGAACAAGAAAAATTTAATGTTTACGTCCAGACACTTGACATCTTTCCTATTTCGGGAGAAATTTTGTTAGCAGTGATTACTTTCAAAACTGACCCAAGGTGAACGTCATTAATACTGTTTCTAACAGGAGACTTATTTTCTTACATAACTGAAAATAACTACTCGCACCGATAAGTACTTACAAACACGGAGATAATTTCATATGGGAATTTTCGAGTATTTTCAAACCTTGTTAGTAAATATAGTACTTAGGTATTAACGCCACCGCAGCTACAGATTTGGCGGTTTTTAAATTTCGCCGATCTACACCTAAAATTTTTGAGATAAATCATAAAATAGAATAAATCAATTCCCTCTGTCAAAAAACAACTTGAATAGGTTCGGTTTATGATCTTGGTTTGATTAGATAAAAAATGCGGGTACATTAACGCCACCGCAAGGTTTGTTTGGGAACGCATTTTTTATCTAATTGAACCGAGATCATAAACCGAACCTATTCAAGTTGTTTTTTGACAGAGGGAACTGATTTATCGCAAAAATTTTAGGTGTAGATTGGCGAAATTTAAAAACCGCCAAATCTGTAGCTGCAGTGGCGTTAATACGTAAGTACCGTAAATATTTGTAAAATTCAGGAACACCCACTTCAATGAATTTTCCTTCAAATTTGAGTCCCACTGAATCTCTATTACCTCCATTTGCTTATGGCTGGGCACTGAGTCTATTTATTGAAAAAATTGAAGAAAACAAACAAAATTTTTCTTTCAAATAATTAAAATCTTTAAATCTTGTTTCAAATTCAGTTCTAAGATTTGAAATTTTTTTCTGCGTATTTTTGATACGATGGAGTATCATCTAAACTTGATTTGTTCATGTTGCACGTCGGGAAGTGCGTTAATTCTTCATTTTTCAGTTGCTTATCCCAAAGAACTAGCTTACATTTGAATGCTTTAATTATGTCAAACATGGTCGCAATGATCTGATCTTTTCTTTGTAACGATAAATTTAAATCGGTTAAGTGTTTGGTTATATCAACCATGAAAGATAAATCTTGCAACCATATTGGATCCGAAAACAAGTTTGTGTGTTGATTTTTAGCTTTTAAAAGTTGACATACTTCTTTCAAATCCCAGATTTCTTTGAAAATCTTGGAGCAAGATAACCAACGAACCTCGGTATAGTAGGACAAACCTGAACATGCACTATCTAACTCACTTAAGAAATCAGTGAATTGTCGCTGATTTAAGCAAGAAATTTTGTTTAATAATAGCAAAAAAAGAGTATAATTAAAAAAAGGTTTAGCGAATTCTACCTATCTTATTTTTATTCTGTGTCGGATTGTTATTTATTATTGTGTGCCGATATATTGGCCGGGCCGCAAAAATGTTCATTGCGGGCCGTGAGTTTGACACCCATGTACTACACTATAATTCTGCTGAGAATGAAATACGATATATTATTGTTACTGCCACTGAAGGAGGAGATAAAGGAGAATGACGCATTGGATTTCCTTCACTGACTTTTCAAAACCCTCAAGAAGGAGGGAATAGCCTCCGAAACGTCGGTTTATGAATGAAAAGATAGTATAAATCATCTTCTTCTTTTTTTGGACTGCCTCATCAATATCCACTCAATAACATGTAAAATTTTAACATTCTAAAAATATCACAATGAAGACAGCTAAATCTAAAAAAAAGAAAAATTCTTTAAAGGGCATAATTCCTTTTTAAGAGAAATTTATCAAATGCTCTAAATCCCCCTTTCCCTCTGAAGCCACATATATCACCTGCAAGGGCGGATCCAGGGGGGGGGGGCGGAGGGGCAGCGACCGCCCCCCCCCCCCCATAGAGGCCCGAGCCTGGCAAAAAAAATTTGTAAAAAAACAAAACATTTATTTATTTTTTAAATTTTATGGGGCGTCTCTGACCCCCCCCCATAAAAAATTCCTGAATCCGCCCTTGATCACCTGTGACTATGGCTTATTGTGCTCGCTATTAATTAATTACTGTATTTTAACAAGAAGATACGGTCTCTTTATACCTTGTAAACTTCTGGTTCCAAGAATGGAGTTCCACATATTCTTGCTTCACATTATCAATACTAAGATTCTTCCAAAACTTAGGTGACTTGTAGAATTTAATTTTATAAATTAAAGGGTTTGTTCAGTCACATATAATAAATAAATAGAATAATTTTAGACAATTAACATTGAAGGAGACAATAAAAGAGTGTGTCTTCTGTTGGAATTATAAATTTTTAATTTTATAACGAGACTATAGTTTGAAATAAAGCATTTTTTGTTAAAGACAGAATTGGAATGGTCTTTATTTATGGTGAATGTGGAAGAAGCAAGGGCGGATCCAGGGGGGCGGAGGGCGACCCCCCCCAATAGAGGCCCGTACCTGGCGGGAATGCAACACGTGCGTCGCACGCAGAGGCCAAAAAACGGCGGCCAAATCGACAGGGAATTTATAACATTTTTTTTTATTTTAATGAACTTAAAATATGAGATATGAAATTTGTAAAAAAATTTGAAAAAAAAGAGGGCCTCACCATCATCTATTAAAATTGATTCACAGGAATTAATGTATGTAAGGATGAAGAGGGCAAAGCTCTCGAAACTATAGTCTCGTTATAAATAAATAAAAATTTATAATTCCAGCAGAAGACACACTCTTTTATTGTCTCCTTCAATTTATAAAAATTTTGCTACTCTCGGCAAAAAGAAACTTACACTATCCTATACTAAATCTATCTAAAAAATAATGTTAATTGTCTAAAATTACTCTATTTATTTATTTTGTGACTGAACAAACTCTTTAATTTATGAAATTATCAATACTGTACTACATCTTTAAGGGATTTGAAGGTATTCCTTTCCACTCTCCAAAAGTTTCTCAAGTTTCTTTTGATGCATTTCCTATGTTTCGAGGTCCGCCAAGAAGGCCAGTGTTTTCCTCTTCTCACTAGCTTTAGATCTCATTAGATGCCATTCATTAGTTTTTCAAATTGTTATATCTGTCACTTTAATATAAATAAGGTGACCAATCGTCCTCCTTTAGTGAAGACAGTCCTTCTTTTGTTAAGCTCTGTCCTACACCGAAAAGTGTCCTACATATCCTCCTTTTCGATATTTGAAGAATAATTTGTAAATCTTCATATTCGATGCGAGATTATATAGATAAATTCAATATGAAGACATTCCTTGTTCAGATATTTCCATTATATTAAGGGATAAACTTCTAAAATTCCTAATTGCGGATGATATAAAGCTATTTTTAGAGATTTCCACTGAACAAGAATGCAATCTGACTTGAATAAAATAATAAATTGGTGTAATGCGAACCTGCTTTTCCTAAACTTTGATAAATGTTTTACTATTAGTTTTTCTAAACAACCTAACCACTTTAAATTCAATTATATACTCGAAAATGGCACTACCTATATTAGAGTTAACTCTATTAAAGACCTTGGAGTTATTTTCGATTCCAAACTCACCTTTAAAGAGCACATCACATATGTGGTGGGTAGAGCTAATCAGAGTTGAGGTTTTATATCTCGTAGCACTAAGTCATTCAAAAGTCCTGATGTGATTAAATACCTATATTCAACTCTAACTAAATCTATAATTATGTATGCATCTGCTATTTGGAGACCGAATTCGAGGGGGGACATTGATAGGATTGAGAGAGTTCAGCACAAAGTTCTAAGAAAATTAACATCCCTTACTGATAATCCAATGTCAAGATTTAATCTAGACTACACTCTTGCTGCTGAGTCTTTCTGCATAGCTTCTGTATGATCGCCCCTGATTGCATATTTATATATAAAATTATGTCGGGCCAGGTAAAATGTACAGAGCTTGCTGGTCTCTTTCCTGTATATAGCCCTAATTATGTATTAAGAAGTAGAATGCCATTCTATCCAGAGATGCCTACTAGTAGACATCCTGAAAGAAATCCTGTCTTTAGACTCTGTCATTGTTACAATGAGTTGGCTCCAAAATTGGTTAATCCTCAGGAATTTTCTTTGGAAATCAATAAGGTAGCGGCTTTATTCAAGAAGCTCACACTTATTTATGAAAAACTAATATAATGCTAATGTATAATTATGTAATGTGTTGATGTATTTAATGAGTATTGTAATATATTGTTGTGTATATAATATATAATTTTGTAAATTGAGGCTTCTAGCCGTTGAAAAATGAAATAAATAAATAGGTAGCTTATCCCTCTTCGAAATTCTATATCCGTTCTCTTAATTTTTTTTATTAAATATTTATTATTATAGTACTCATTATTTATAATGGTTGTATAATACTTTATTTTATATAATTATAAAAAGTAAATTAAGTGGATATTGATGAGGCAGTCCAAAAAAAGAAGAAGATAATTTACACTATCTTTTTATTGATAAAACCGACGTTTCGGAGGCTATTCCCTCCTTCTTCAGGGCTTTGAAAAGTCAGTGAAGGAAATCCAATGCAGCATTCCCTCTGTCTCCTCTTTCAGTGGCAGTAACAATAATATCTTGTATTTCATTCTCAGCAGAATTTTTTTTATTATTACATTATAATTCTGCTGAGAATGAAATACAAGATATTATTGTTACTGCCACTGAAAGAGGAGACAGAGGGGAATGCCGCATTGATTTCCTTCACTGACTTTTCAAAACCCTGAAGAAGGAGGGAATAGCCTCCGAAACGTCGGTTTTATGAATAAAAAGATAGTGTAAATTATCTTCTTCTTTTGGACTGCCTCATCAATATCCACTTAATTCACTTATCGGTCCGTCTCCAAAAATTACTCCAATCTTAATAAAAAGTAAATATACCTATATTGTTAGGGTTCGTGGCTGTAATGAAACTGTATTAGATGAATGAGGAGGTATCAGCCAAAGTTGGATGCGCTGGGTTCAATAAAACACCATGAATAAAACGTTTTGGCCTGAATTTATTTGGCCATCTTCAGTTAATTGGGAGTTATACTCATAATGCGGAACACATATGTGATTGAACCTAGCCTTGTCAAAAATAAGAATTGTAGCTTCATGTAAATTTATAATGTGCCTGCGCCAAAGGTTCAGAGATACACTTCTTATTTTTGACAAGGCTAGGTTCAATCACATAAATGTTAGGCTAGGTTCAATCACATAAATGTTCCGCATTGTATATATAACTCCCAATTAACTGAAGATGGCCAAATAAATTCAGGCCGAAACGTTTTATTCAGGGTGTTTTATTGATCCCAGCGCATCCAACTTTGGCTGATACTCCTCCTTCATCTAATAGAAATTTAAATATAAATGATCTTAACACTATAAAATATTAATTAATAAAGTAAAGGGACTGTAGTTTCACAGTGAATGAAATAAAACTCAAAGAGGTTTATACAAACTCAATATATTTCGGATTATTAGTCTATCATTTACAGATTAAAAACTGACTAAAAACAATTAATGAAGTAAAGGGAGTGTAAAAACAGTTTATAATCTGTAAACTCCTGAAGATGGACTAATGACCTGAAATATATTGAGTTTGTATAAACCTCTTTGAGTTTTATTTCATTCACTGTGAAACTACACTCCCTTTACTTTATTAATTAATATCATGTTTCACCTAAAACCTACACCACTTTCCCTAAGAAAAACTATAAACTATTTATTCTTTATAAGTATTTAGAATATAAATTATTTGTTAATAATTATTTTTTATCTTATTTTAGATAATGTGTCTTCAGATATTTGTTATTCGATAATTGATTAAAAAAAGGAAAAAATGGATCCAGTTGGATCTTGGTCAGCTTATCAATCTGCCTATAATCGGATAGCCGTTGCAAATGCTTATTCAAATCCTGAATTTCAACATCACCTGCCATCAGCCAACACGCCTTCATCTTCTTCACCTGCCTTATATTCTACAAATGGACAATTAATACATCCATCTTCGACAAATCAATCATTCGTTCAACATTCTACTAATAACACAGCTGGAGGTCCTTCCCACACTACAAATATTTCATCTGGATTTAATCCTAATAATTTTCTCTCACCACCTCCCGTAGGTCACTACGATCAAGTTTTTCCTACTATATATCATCCACATCCAACGAAACCTTCCTCATCTTATTATCGACCTCCATCAAATAATGCAAAAACAATTCATTCGGATAGTTCAACTAACTATCCTACTTCTCAGAATTATATAGAACAGGTAAATCTCAACTTATATATATATATATATATATATATACACTGGGGTCAAAAAAAAAGTGAAACACTTAGATTGATTCGGTGATACGGTGTGAAAAGAGGGCCTGTCGCTGGTCTCCTTGACATCAACCCTAATTCCCGGAGACGTCTTCTGCTAGTCCAAACACTTGGTTGACTTGTCTAGTTTGTAGAAGGCCTAAAGGCCTGGGTTGGCCCCTCCATCGTGAAAAGAAGAAGAAAGAATTTTATGGGCTGGCCTAGGGTCGAAGGTATCTGTGGATACGGGTCTTAAATAGCTGAAGGTTATAAGTCGCGGAAAAGATGGTGGCAGGGAGCGAGTTCCAGTCTCTGGAGGTCATAGGGATAAAAGAGTTGGCGAAAGCGCTTGTTCGATTTTTATCCAATTTGACAGCGAAGGGGTGCTTAGCGTTCGAAAACCTCGTGTTTCTCGTAAAAGGGCTTTAGGGGGGATAATTGATTTCAGAACGACTGAACAGACACCGTGATAGTATCTGTAGTACAGGGAAAGGGCAGAAACGGTTCTTCGGTGAGCCAGGGAGTCGAGTGAGTTGGTTAGAGCCGGGTCTCCTATTAGTTTAATTGCTCGCTTCTGAATCACATCCAGTGTCTGGCATTTTCCTCAAGCCCTTTAACATTTTTGAAATATTCCTTGTTACTGTCTTACACACCACCAATGATTCAAAATACTCTTAGATGAATCAATGGAATAAAAACGCCCCTTTCTATTTGTTTATAACGATCACTTCAGAGTTGATCGGGTTTGATCTAAATCGCGTTGCAGTTGTGGTGGACGAAGGGCCTTGATGTCATAAATATTGTTACATGTATGATTTTCAGTTTTATTTTAAAATAACCCTTGAAATCTATTTTGATTTAAATATAACTTTTAATTTTTATTTAGGAACAAATCAAGGATTTTGGTAGAAATATTTTTACATTGCATATCAGAGGGTTTCGTCCCCTTGGGAATCGAACCCAAGCGCTAACTATGCTTGCCGGGCTGTTAGCCAAACCCTTAAGACAAATCTCTCTCCGATATGCAACATATATAAGAAATAAAGCTACAAATTTTTCACTCCTTTCAACTCGAATGGAATAGTAAAAAATCAGGCTAAACTTAAAAAAGTTTTCAGTGTCGGTTCCTATATTTAAATGATTAATGTAAAGATTTAAATATAGGAACCGACACTAAACTTTTTTAAGTTTAAATAAATTTTTTATAATTTTCTAACTGATATAACAAAGAATAATTGACCTATCAATGAGAAGTGTTTTGAACGCGCTTTATTTGAAAAAAGATATTTTATCACAAGACTAGTCTTGTGATAAAATATCTTTTTCAAATAAAGCGCGGCCTAAACACTTCTCATTGATAGGTCAATTATTCTTTGTTATATCAGTTAGAAAAATTATAAAAAATTTATTTAAGATCATTATTTCAAGTTAGAAATATATAAGTTCAAATATTATTTTCACTCAATATTTGACAAAAATTCCTTACAGTTGATTCGTGATTGAATCAAATGTAGAAAACATTCGGTTTTTTTAAGTTTAGCCTGATTTTTTACTATTCCATTCGAGTTGAAAGGAGTGAAAAATTTGTAGCTTTATTTCTTATATATGTTGCATATCGGAGAGAGATTTGTCTTAAGGGTTTGGCTAACAGCCCGGCAAGCATAGTTAGCGCTTAGGTTCGATTCCCAAGGGGACGAAACCCTCTGATATGCAATGTAAAAATATTTCTACTAAAATCTTTGATTTGTTCCTAAATAAAAATAAATTCACTTTTCAATATTATATAATTGGTTGATTTTTGAAAAATTCCATCTTTTTTCAAAAAAAGAAACTCAAAAAAGATGCTTAAATCTTTACATTAATCATATAACTTTTAAATTGAAGGTAATGGAAACCAGCGCAGGGGTAGTGAGGAAAGAAAAATTAACACATATCAAATAAGGTGTAATTTATTGGAATCTTATCTCCTTTCCTTTAAAACCGACGTTTCGGAGGATTCTTCCCTCCTTCTTCAGGGTTTCAAGAGATCAATGAAGGAAACAAATAAAATGCTTCCTTCCTCTCTCCACAGGAAGGAAGCATTTTACCCCTTGAAACCCTGAAGAAGGGGGAATAATCCTCCGAAACGTCGGTTTGAAAGGATAGGAGGAAAGATTCCAATAAATTGCACCTTATTTGATATGTGTTAATTTTTTCTTTCCTCACTACCCCTGGGCTGCCTTCCATTTTATTCAATTAAAAGTTCTACCAGTCCGTCTCTCGTTTTCGTTGCAAAATAACTTTTAAAAATTTGGAATTGAATTCTATCTGTTTCACTTTTTTTTCTAATAAAATATATTTTTTTCTATATAAAAAAAATTGATTAATTTACATGTAAAAATTGGAGGAAACGATATTTTTATTTAAAAAAATACTAAACCATTTATAAATATTGATTAAAACAGGAATAGAAGCGAATTGGACAATAAATAAAAAAACAGAGTTTTTATTAAATGGGCAAGACGTTTCATCGATTTATTTCAACTTCGTCAGTGGCCCATTTTATTACTCTTTGTCAAAATACAATTCCACTAAGCGTCTTTTGACAAAGAGTGATAAAATGTGCCGCTAAGGAAGTCGAAATAAATCGACGAAACGTCTGGCCCATTTAATAAAAACTCTGTATTTTATTTATTGTCCAATTCGCTGCTATTCCTGTTTTAATTAATATTTATTATGGATTCGAGTGATATATGGTACCATTTATAAATATATTTTTTTCCGAGCCTTTCTAAAGTTTTCAAACGATTGTTTCTAATATATTTATTATTGTCAAATAGACGATGTATTTGTAATTTACATTTAATCAAATTTGTATATTTAAAATTTCAGAAAAATACATCAAATTCATGTTTAGATCACATCGCACTAAAAATTTATTTTTATAAAATTATTTTTCAACTTGTTACATTTCAAATTATTATTCAGAGGCTATAGATATTATATTATTTGGAAAATTTTGTGATTTAGTATATGTACTTTGAAAATTAAATACATAATAAAAAGAAAACTAGATATTAAAAAAAAAGAACATATTAAAAGGTAAAATTATTATACTAATGTGTTCTTCTTTTGTTAAGACTTTGGTGGTCAGACTGATAATCTAAAAGAATCTTTCGTATGAGTCCAAATCAGAAAGTGGAAAAAAAAAATTATTGCTAGACGGATGGTCTAATCCGAAAGATTCTTCTAGATGATAATAATATGTTCGATCACTGCACTTTGATGTATATGTTGTAGTAAAAACTCGTTTTTAGTAAGAACGGGTTCTTACTAGCTAAAACGCGTTTCACTGAATACCTTTGTGTCAACTAGAATTTACTGGTGTTGGTTGAGTTTGGTTCAAAAGTCTAGAACAGTGGTTCCCAACCTTTTGTGGCCCATCTCCCCCTTTTAATTTTCAATGTATGCCTAATTTTAATTTGAAGTAAAGTGTAAATAATAAAGCAGTTTTATTATTTTAAACAATTTTATTACCGTATATAAAAACCACCAGATCAGTTTTATCCGGTCACTCTTAAATAAAATAGAAAAAAAAAAAAATAATAATCTTCAAATCTTGATTCCATGTCAGTTTTTAACTGATCAAGGTGATCAGTAAAAATTAGGATTTTGTCTTCTGGGAGTTCAGGAGTCTCGTTATCTGATACTGAACACTTTTTAAGGGTCGGAAACTGAATCAGCTCTTTAAGGCAAATATCAAACTTGGATGAAATAATTTCTTTGGCCAAGATAAGGTTCATCTTGTTTCCTTGAAGCCTTGTATTGACTTCGTTCATTTTTTCAAAAATATCTGTAAGGTACACAAGTTCCAACTTGCGTTGCTTCAAATTCTCACTTCTTTTCTCAAAATAATCTTGCACCACTTCTTCTGTATAGTAGGTTCTACTATACAGTACTATTTTAATCCCCCCCCCCTTTGAATACTCATCGCCCCTCTCACTAATTTATTGCCCCCCTGATAACCCAAATTGCCCCCAGGTTGGGAACCACTGGTCTAGAATCTTCATTTTTGACCTTCCGCCTCATTTTGCGTGTTTATTTTCAAAATTTTTTAAACTAAAATGTCAAAAATTACATCCTTTACAACTTTGCTTCTAATTTTTGACATTTTCGTTTAAAAAATTTTGAAAATAAACACCCACTTACTAAAAAACGGGTTTTTACTGCAGCATATACATTTCCTCATTTTTACAAATATTGATTTTATTTTTTTATCTATTCTTTTACACTTTCAGCCTTCTTGGACACATCAACCTGGATCTTCCTTTGGCGTATTACCACATGAAACTGTGCCAGCTGATGCGGCAGCTATTCACCCTGGAGTTGGAGTTGCTCCCGTTGCAGAACCAGCTACAAATTCCTTTAATGCTCAACAATTTTTCAAATCTTCATTTCCACAACAATCCAATTCGGCTGGTCCAATTTTACCACCCCCGCCTTCTTTTGTTCCATTATCATCGAATTCCACCGCTACAAATCCGGCACTCTTAGCAAATGGTCAGATAAATTCAGTAATTAATAATTCACATCATCTTCAAACTCAGCAAGGTGGTGGTCAATCTTATAACTTCAATTGCCGTCAATCTTTTTTAAAAACACATTCAAATAAACAAGTTCCTTTCCAATTTTCCAAAGGAATTTATAATTATCCTGAAAGACCAGACAGTCTTGAATCTCGCTCTAGCTCACAATCTTCACCAGTTTCTTTTGCTATGGATAATTCAAGACAATTAAACTCCACAAACAATAATTCTTTGATCATAAAAAAGCCTATTGTACAGAATCAAGCACATTCTCAATATATGCCTAATTATATGAATTATGACAATAGACAACATGAATCTTCAATTTATCCTGATAAAATGATACCAATTACTGAACCACTGATTACCAAGAAACCTTGTCCTTTAGAATTAAATCATCAACCAAGTCTTTTAAATCAAAATTCTTCGAACTCTTTTGCTGGATATCAAAACGCGCTTGGAGGATATTCATCGCCTTCTTCGACTTCTATCCACCAACTTGGGTAATTATTATTTCTAAATAACTGGTAGATGTTCATTTGCTTAAGAGAATTCGAATAAATAAGGTTCCCAAATATATTAATCATTTGTAGACGTTTCGATGGTTTACAATCTTTGTTAGAGTAAAGGTTTCTACCCACTACAACGTATCATACTATGACCGTACTAGGAACGTATCAGACATGAAAAGCAACACGAGACGTCCTGCTATGCCCACTGAAACGGATCGACGGCGTTCTGTGCCCGTATACATCCCGTATGATGCCCGTATATACCCCGTATGTAATCTGTATCATCATACAGATCTAAATCCACCAAAATCGTTAGGAAACCGTTTCATTCTCGCATGCGTATCGATGTTGTGTGAACGTCTTGGGAGTGCTTAATAATTTCTTATCTTATTATATTATCTTATGCAGTTATAACCCGTATGCTCACCGTTTCGGCGCCTGCGGAAACGTCGCGTACCATGCGCGGAGCGTATCGGCACCGGCAAAATATTCTCACCGACAATTTATTAACGCTCCGTGCATAGTAGGCGACGGTGCTGGTCGGTGACGGAACGGTCTAGTGGGCATAGTCTCATACTTTTCAATACAAAGAATATTTTTTTACCCGACACGTTCCTAGTAGGGTCATAGTATTATGCGTTGTAGTGGGTAGAGACCTTAAAGCTTATTTTTTTTTTTTAAGAAAATTTTTTAATTTTATTTCTATCACAAATTGTATTAAGTACGTGTTTTTTAAACACTCATTTAACTGTTAAGTTTTGTTTATTTTTAATTTTCTCCCCCTAGTAATAAAATAAAGTAAAAAGTGAATTAACCGACTATTTCATGAAAATAAATCAGACGTATATTGAGAGCTATCCTCGAGTTCAACGACACACTTTAGTTAATTTTATATTTTTTGTTACATCCTAAAAGCAACTTTTTGAAATATAATATACCATAAAATACTTGCCGGACCGAGAGTTGCTCACTAATTTTTTCTTTAGTTAGAAGTGATATATAAATATGATTTTTAAATTTAAATTCAGGTAAAATGTTCGATTTTTATTTGCAGACAGAATTAAATAAAATTTTATCATTTTTTCACCGCTTTTTTGAGCCGCTCCGACCTTCATCAAGGTATAACTGTGCACAAAGTTTTGGACTTAATTGCGATTAAAATTAATATTAATATACAAGGAGTCAGTGGCGTAAATAAAATTTGGATTCTGTGTTGCCCGATGTTCGAAGACCCCTTATGCCTCGGATTTTTTGAAGTATTGTAAGTCCTTGGAGGTCCTGAGGCACCTGCGCCCATCTTCTAATAGTCTAACATTTATTTACGCCACTGCACAGAGGTTCTTTCGATGGTCGATATTATATACAAGAATTTTCTCATTTAATATAATAAAATATTTAAAATAATCTGAAATTAAAAAAAAAAAAAACTAATTTATTCAAGATAAAATTTTCTACTTATTATTCTCTTTTCTTAAAAAGTTAAGAGTATATTAAATAAATAATTTTCTAATTAATATATTAAAGAATAATTAACATATTAAAGAGAATTGTTTTTGATCGCGCTTTTAAACAAGATATATATATCGCTAGACTACTGCTGATTGAGGCTATTGGAGTCTGCTGAATCTTAAGTCTGGACCAGGAGAGAATGGAAAAGATGTGATCCATTTAGCTATGATCCAGTATCATTTCGCGATTATACCAAACACTGATATGGATCACCAAATGGATTTGTAATCTGAGATGTTATATATTCAATCCCCCAGTCCAGCGCGCTCGATCTGTTAACACCTGTGTTAGGTGTTTGCTATTAATTAATCATAAGTTTCTGATATTTGATTCGATTGCGAATCGAATGCAGGTGATTTTTGTCAGATAATAAGTGAAAATATTAAGTAAAAAAATCACCTGCATTCGATACGCGATTGAATCAAATATAGGAAACTTATTATTAATTGATAGCAAACACCTAACACACGTGTTAACAGATCGAGCGCGCTGGATTGGGGGATTGAATATATAACATCTCAGATTACAAATCCATTTGGTGATCCATATCAGTGTTTGGTATAAAGGCGTCATGCGGGCTAATCGCGAAATGATGCTGGATCATAGCTAAATGGATCACATCTTTTTCATTCTCTCTTGGTCCAGACTTAAGATTCAACAGACTCCAATAGCCTCAATCAGCAGTAGTCCGCGATATGTATATCTTGTTTAAAAGCGCGATCAAAAACAATTCTCTTTAATATGTTAATTATTCCTTAATATATTAATTAGAAAATTATTTAAATTCATTATTTCAACTCAGAAATATATAAATTCGGTTATTATTTTCACTTAATATCTGACAAAAATCACCTGCATTCGATTCGCGATTGAATCAAATATCGGAAACTTATGATTAAGGTATATTAAATGTTAAGAAAATATTTTTTACTTTATATTAATCTTTTAATTTCAAATCTATAATTAACTAAATCTATGTAGTTTTTTGAAAAATAAATCTTAAATATTGAAAAAATAAATGAATAAATATATTATACCTATATATATATATATTTTTAATTTCAGATTTCCTAATAATATATCATCATCAGAATTAAATAAAAAATCTTCTCTTCATCAACGAATTCAAGAAGATCCGATTAATATTGATCCAAAAGATTCCATTTCAAACAATCTTCAACTAAATGGAATGAAAAATTCAAGTGATTATGATTCATTATCGCAAAATAATAATCAAGTAAGAAATATTTTATTTTTACAAGAAAAAATTATTTATTTATTGTTTTTAAATATTAAAAAAATACAAATCAAAAATTATAAAACAATCTTAAAAATAATAAAATAATGTGGTCAAAATAAACGTTTTGAAAATAGTCTTATAAAAGATTTGTATTTTTTTGTTACTTTTACAAATATATAAAAACTAATCTCTCTCTACAATTAATTATATCAATGAAATCGCAATTTTCGTATTTAGCTACTTAAATCAATTTGACTTATATAATAACACCGAGGGGTGAAACGCGACCTAATATGCTGTACACCTACTTCCACTTGTACTTCCAAATAATTCCAAGTACTTCCAAATATTTCCAAGTACTTCCAAATATTCCCAAGTAATTCCAAATATTTCCGAGTAATTCCAAATATTTTCAAGTACTTACAAATATTTCCAAGTACTTACAAATATTTCCAAGTACTTACAAATATTTCCATGTACTTCCAAAATACTTCCAAAGAGGTGTACACCTACTTCCAATCGCGAATCACCCCTCGAATAACACTATTAAACAAAACTTTGTCCCCGTAAACCTAACAAAGGATTCCAGTAGAGTTTTATACGCTGATTATCGATTTTTTACAACACGTCAGAGTTTTGAGATATTATTGATCAAAATGACGAAAAAGGCCATTTTGACCTATTTTCGAGTCCCATTAGATAATAAACAGCAATATTTGAAATCAAAATATTTTGTTGAAGTAATAGAAAACAGCTTCCTCTTTGATTTTCAAATTACCACTTGTTTTTAACTCAATTAGAACTTGAGATATAACTAAAAATCCAAAACTACTTGATTATAAAGGATAATAAACATAGATAAACCATAAGGTCTTATTTTTTTTAGTTATAACTCGAGCTCTAATTGAACTAAAAACAAGTGGTAATTTGAAAATCAAAGAGGAAGCTGTTTTCTATTACGTCAACAAAATATTTTGATTTCAAATATTGCTGTTTAATGTCTAATGGGACTCGAAAATAGGTCAAAATGGCCATTTTCGTTTTGACCGATAATATCTCAAAACTCTGACGTGTTTTAAAAAATCGAGAAATCGCATGATAATCAGCGTAGAAAATTCTACTGGAATCCATTGTATGGTTTACGGAGAGAAATTTTTGTTTAATTTTTGTCGAGCAGTGTAATTTGAAACGAATACAATTCTTTTAAAATACAATCAGTAAAATGTTTTTTTGAACATTATACATTCCGGATAAATTTTTACTTTATCAATCAGAAGAATTTTAAGCTCATTTAAATGAAATAATTCAATGTATTTTTATAATAATACTGAATATATGGGTTGACACAAATTAAGATTAATGAATGATGAGACTTTGAACAGAATATATTTATTATATTGGATTGGCAACTAAGTAATTGCGGATTTTTTTTTTTTTTTTAGAAAATCAAAGACAATTTTTTCATGGAACTAAATAACTTTATTCTGTAATGTATTGCCCATTTTGATCAATGACCTTTTGCCATCTTTCAGGCAGCATCATAATCCCACGTTCATAAAACTTCTGGTTTTTATTAGCAAAAAACTGAATCAGGTACAATTTGACATCATCATCATTATTGAAATTTTTACCATTCAAGGAGTTTTGTAAAGATCGAAATAAAAAGTAATCAGATAGTGCAAGGTCAGGACTATATGGTGGATGTGGCAAAACATCCCAACCAAGCTCCAATAATTTTTGCCGAGTGACCAAAGATGTGTGTGGCTTTGCATTGTCATGATGGAATACAACACCTTTTCGATTTGTCAATTCGGCCCGCTTTTCTTCAACTGCATTGTTTAATTTCGTTAGTTGTTCAATGTAGACAACAGAATTGATCGTTCGGTTGGGTGGTAAGAGTTCAAAGTACACAATCCCTTTGTAATCCCACCAAACTGATAACAAAACCTTCTTTTGATGAATACCAGCTTTTGATGTTGTTTGAGCTGGTTCACCTGGCCTGCTCCACGATCTTTTCCGCTTGATATTAAAAATTCAACTGAAGCCATCTATCAGTGAAATCCGCAATTACTTAGTTGCCAATCTTATATGAACACCGGACCAGCAGAGCCTTCTGTATGGAATTTCGAGCTAGTGTCGGGCAGAGCCTAAGGGTAAAAGAAGAACCGGGATAAAGGCTGGCGCTTGAGGGTGAGGGCCTATGTCGATGTTTTTGATTTTCATAATAAAAGAGGGTAGAGATGCCAGCCTTGCTACATAGATCTCACCTTTTTGGTCCATCATCTAACATCAATATCATAAAAAATATCTATGTCGAATTGCGCCTATACACCCTTTAAGATTTTAAGGACGTTCCCTAATATAACTCAGATGCGATTCGCTCTTTTCCCTACTCTCACAAGCGCAGAAAGGCTATTTTCACTGCGTCGTTTCTCGGATCTGGCAATATTGAATTCTTACAGACGCTAAAAGACAAAGAATAAAAAAAAAACACTTCATGAAACAGCTCAATGCGAAATCCAGATGAGAACAATATAGTTAGATTGAGAGAATTAGGTAAAAATCTCTAATTCACCAGTTGTAGAAGTTTTATAGATATGGAAAAATTGAGTGATTTTAGTGCGACGCTGTCAAGTCGCCATCTCTCATTTGCCATTCCATGAGAGAAAAATTGAAAACCATCAAAAGTACCTAACTTTTAACATTTTTCATACAAAACGAATACCGCTTGATACAATTATTTTAACAGAAAAATATTTGTTATATATTCAGTTAATGATTCTCAGTTTTTCAAAATAATTTCAAGAAAATTATTATTGTTATTTAATGAAACAGTCGCTTTAAAACATCAACAGGGATGGGGTTCGTGTGTTAAATATGCAAATTTCAATGGTCAATATTTACAAATTTAGTGCCGCAAGAATTATTGAAAAAAATTGTTACGTATAAAGGACACTTATAATTATATGTATATTCAAAGTTTTAAAAGAATTTCAAGAAAATCGATTTATTAGGGAACGTCCTTAAGGAAATGACTACGTTTTTTGATAGTAAACAAAATGGAGAGGTTTCCAAAAAAATCAAAATTATAAAACTTCAAGGCCTGAAAATCAATAAAGCTGAAAATTTTTTTTTTTTTTTTTTTGGCTTTTCGGCCTTTCTAACCATAAACCATTTTACGATACTATATATTTTTTAAATTTGTCCCTATCCCGGGGGTCAGATTTTAGCCGAATGCCTCGAGTCGGATTCGAACCCGGGTCCACTTGGTTAGCAGGATGATGCGCTACCGACTAGCCTATCTGACCCCCCTGAAAAAAATTTTAATGTGAGGATTCTGGAACAATACTCATTTACACGCAGTTGCTTGTTATAAAAAAATTAAAAAAAAAAAATATTTACATTTAAATTAAAAATGTTGAAGAAATGAGCTAGAAATATTCAATTTCTAGAGGCCTTGCTAACAAGTGGAATAAGAATTAAAAATGAACAATTTCTGTGGTTTAAACCGGAACTTTTCTTTCGAAAAACTGCTCAACCACCAAAGCATCAAATCTACAATTATTTCACTAAATATTATTATTTTATTGTAAATTTAAATTAGGATTCGACATGATAATCAATTAAATAAGCTTAATTTGACAAAAAAAATAAGTTTTATTCAAAATTAATTAAATAATTTTATAAGTTCGGTTAAAAAAAAATCAGTTTAAAATGTTTACAATTTCTATACAATCAGTTAACTAGTATTTTTGAAAATGAATTATTTACGACTATCTGAATTGGAAAATGTTTTTAGAAATTAATGTTAATATTAGATTAAAATATATTAAAGAAATTGAGTGACTGAGAAAATGCATTATCAAATAATATAATAAGTATCTGCCCACCGAGCGATGCTCGGTAACTTTTTGCTTCAGTTAAAAGCTATATATTAATCCCCGAACCCCCCGCCCCCCACCACTTCACCCCCCACACCCCTCCACCCCACATCTACCCCCACCTACATATATATATATATGTACAAGATTTGCTCGTTTAATATAATAAGATAACGCTAATAATTTTACAAAAACTAAAAATTTCTGAATTTTTTTTTAATTTATTATTTTCTGTTATCTAAGTTAAAAAATATACTTCCCAGAAAGTTATTTTAAATAATCAACATTTTTTTCAGATATATTCTACAATTTCAACAAAATCGGTTATACAATATCATTCAAAACAAAAGCGAAAAGATATTTCGCTAAATAAAAGTGATGATTATTATAATAATGCACCACAATATGAACCTAAAACTGAAATAAATGAACCTTCTTTGAATGCACCACAATTTACTACTTATGTTCCTAAAACTGAAATAATTGAAGCTTCTTTGAATCCACCAAGTGTTGGTCCTTTTTATGGTGATTATGAACGGTGCAACCCATCAACTGCTCAACCTCATCATGAAGGTAAATAATTTCTAAAATTAAGTCATATATTATATAATATATATCGTCGCTGATCTTAAAAAAACCCGATTTTTGGTCAAATACGTATTATATGTTTATAGGGCCGCGCCAAGCCATTCGGCCGCCCGAGTGCAAACTATAATTTTGCGCCCCTTCTAAAATTGTAACTAAAATTTAACAGATCAAAAAATTATCACCCCTTACCCCTTCTAGCTAAAAATGAATACATAGGTATGTACATATAATAAATAAAATTGCGCATCTGATCTTTGGATGGACATGTGTTCTTGCAGAGAGGGAATGGAGAGTGTCGCGGTAACCCACCCTTCCCCATACCCTAAATTATAGGATTTTCACAAAGGGGGGCGCTAAAAAATTTTCCGCTTCTTGGGGGGGGGGGGGGGTGCAGCTTTAAAAAGTTTGAGAATCAGTCGGTTAGACTCTAGAGCAGAGCAGGGATTCTCAACCACTGTGCCGCGGAACTTTAGTGTGCCGCCACAGCTAGGCAGTGGTCCCTCCCGAATTGATAATTATTTATTTTTTTACATTTCTTTATCAAGTGACACTACATTTAATCCAAATATTTAATTGATCATTTGAACTAAAGAGATAGTAACATTTTACAGTATGCAGATTGTCCTTCGATAATTTTATAGGTACATCAATCAATAAACCAAATAAAATTCTATTAATTTATTTTATTGTTAGTGTGCCGTCAAATTTATAAATTATTAAAAGTGTGCCGTGACGAAAAAAAGGGTTGAGAATCACTTCTCTAGAGAGACGGTTAGTCAAGTGTCAGAATAGCTGTTTTGCCGCCCTTTGACTTGGCCGCCCTTGTGTTTTGCCCACATTCTCCTTATAGGCCCTGTATTTTTATACCGATCAACTTTTCACGGCGCGTACTGTCTATTGAAACTTTATTATTCTATTCCAATTTAATTTCTCACTACGGATAATAAATATTGCATTGTATTTGTGTTTAAAATGTTTTTTCTTGTTTTCTGGCAAACTTTGAATTTAGGACTTACAAGATTTTGTAAGATCAGCGACGATATGTAAAAGGGAAATTGCTATACTTAGGTCCTCTTTTAGTTTGTCTATTTTTAAAAATGTCTTCAAAGAACTTACAGTGACCAAATGAATTTTATATTGAGGTCTCTAAGGATACGAATACAGTGGACTCGACTTTTTCGATTTGGCAATGCCGGCGAATTAATCTGCCCATTTTTTTTTTTTTTTTTTTTTTCGTCCAAAATGGATACACTTTTTCCTCATTTCAATAGTTATTCAAGGTAAAAACCTGGAAGAGTATATACCTATTCGAACATGAATACTCACCTAATAGATATTTTAACTAACTGAAAATTAATTAATAAAAACTGATTTTTTCGAGGGAGCAAGAAGCCGGAGGGACAAATTTTTTTTATGAAAATGATGAGAGAAGGAGTTACACCAAAAAGGTGAAACCCCTAAAGGCCTGGGTTGGCCCCTCCATCGTGAAAAGAAGAAGAAAGAATTTTATGGGCTGGGCGGGGTCGAAGGTATCTGTGGATAAGGGTCTTAAATAGCTGAAGGTTATAAGTCGCGGGAAAGATGGTGGCAGGGAGCGAGTTCCAGTGTCTGGAGTATAGGGATAAAAGAGTTGGCGAAAGCGCTTGTTCGACTTTTATCCAATTTGACAGCGAAGGGGTGTTGACCGTTCGAAAACCGCGTGTTTCTCGTAAAGAGGGCTTTAGGGGGGACAATTGATTTCAGCTTGACTGATCAGGCACCGTGATAGTATCTGTAGTACAGGGAAAGGGCAGGAACGGTTCTTCGGTGAGCCAGGGAGTCGAGTGAGTTGGTTAGAGCGCGTCTCCTATTTAATTGCTCACTTCTGAATGGCATCCAGTGTAGCAAGAGAAAGCTTGGAGGCACCCCTCCACAGATGAGAGCCATATTCGAGACATGGACGAATTTGAACCTTATACAGTATAAGAAGTTGACTGGGAGTATAACAGCGTCTAGACCTAAATAGGAGACCAAGCAACTTTAGCAGTGGTTGAAATATGGTCATTCCATGAAAGGTCAGACCCTAGAGTTACGCCTAGCATTGAAATTGTGGTAAACTTCACACTATTTCCAAAATTGGTACGATAACCCTATAATTTTCGGGGCCCTTTAGAATGAAATCAAACCCTTGAAGTACTCCTTCCAGCCCATAACTGGGGGCTTGGCAGAACCCACAACCAAGTCCGATTCGGTTCGAGCTCTCGTGTACTGCCAGGCTACACTTTACTGGAAGCAACTCCCAAAATTTTTATTCCTCTGTAACTTCTCCCTGGAAACGTTTATATAACTGAAAATTATTTAATTGAAAAGATTTGTTTTGCTGAGAGTAGCAGAGTTATTGATTCATATTTTGAGCAGACACAACCATGAGATATAACAGATAAAATATTTCAAATTAAAAGACTGATGATAACTCAAACCATAAGACTCATTGTGAAACTCCACCAACTCCAACATATTATAATTTTAAAAATGTTTCATTATAAACCCACACCGTGTTCCAAGTTTTATTAAACCATCAAAACTATAGTCTTTAACAAATAAATTATATACCTGGGGCATTCCACTACAAATCGACCACTTTTGAACACGACCCCTTTCGATTGGACTGAAATTTTTATATGTTATACTACCCCCACTAAAAACGTTTTTGTGAATTTTTTTCACCCAACCGAAAAAAATGTTGTAAATTTTTTAAAAAAAATTTTAAATTCTAATAACTTTTTCAAAAATTGACTATTTTTTTTTTAATTCTTTGTTTATAAATTGTACTTTTCAGAAAAAAATTAAAAATGTCGAACTTTGAAAAATTAAGTTTTTTTCCTAAAAACTAAAAAATTTCATAGAATATGACTTTGAATATTTTTTTTTCTTAAAAGAACGTTTAAAAACTAAAAATTAAAAAAAAAACTTCTCATTTAGTCAATTTTTGAAGAAGTTATGAACATTTGAAAAAACGCCAATTTTTTTTTAATTCATAACTTTTTTGGGTAGGGTAAAAAAATTTGAAAAATTCACAGAAAAGTTTTTAGTAGGGTAGTAAAACATATAAAAATTTCAGCCAAATCGAAAGGTTTCGGGTTCACAAGTGGTCGATTTGACATGGAATGCCCCATATACATATTTATATTTGGAATTTATCTATAGGTACATATATGTTTATTTTCATCAAGCAGAGGACTACTTCGTTGATTTCTTTTTATGAAAATGATTTCTCCAGTAGAAATCGTTAAGTTTAACTAAATCACAAATTTTTTAATTACCCAAGTAATAGAATCACCGATTATTTTACATTCCACTTGTTTATGAGTTCTCCGTCATCGCCAGAGTAAAAAATCGACAGTCGGCAAATCTGGTCCACTGTAAACTTTTCCTAATGCTCATTATATACAATACTTAAAAGTAATTAATGGCATTAAAAATAAAAAGCATTTCATTAGTTTTTCCAGAAATTCAAAAAAATTGAGTTTTGACCAAGGTGTTGTACTTTGATTCTATTCACTTTTGCGCTCCCTGAATGTTTTCCCCTACTCCACCTCTGATCACTCTCAACCAAGGGCGGATCCAGGAATTTTTTATGGGGGGGGGGGGGAGAATGTATATAAGATGCCCGATGTATATAAGATCTACTTTTTATCTCGAAAGTGTGTCGCGATCGAATTGTCCAAGTCTCTGCCCCGCACACACACACGCATATAGTAGAACTTTATTTTAAATTTTTAAATTTTTAAAAAAAATAAATGTTTTTTTTTTTACAATTTTTTTTTGCCAGACACGGGCCTCTATGGGGGGGGGGGGCGGTCGCCCCCTCCGTCCCCCCTGGATCCGCCCTTGCTCTCGACCCCACCAATCCCTCTACCAATTCCCCAGGGGATGAATGACAAGTCACCTTTTCTTTTTATATACATACATACTTACATATAGGTAGGTAATAAAGATTAGGGTTGTCCGAAAATTTGAAGTTTTAATGATCATAAACAGCACACACTTATTTTGTTAAGTGATGTAAAATAATGATTTTGTGAAAATTTGGACTTTTCAATTCACCCCCTTCACGTGCCGCAGGAGGGTTGAAGATTTATCAAATGGAGTAGTTTTATTGTTTTTTGAATTTAAGTCGAAAAATATAGAACTTGTTGTAACAATGTATTTGGCCTATATTATAATAGTTCTATAGAACGTCAAATTATCAATAAATAAGGATCTATTAATATTAACAATTCTCGTTGACCTATTTATTTTCTAAGTAAAATAAAAAAATAAAATTAATTTCATTCCAGTTTTTTTAACCAAAATTTAAATATATTTATCGAACTGTTGGAGATATAATAAAAAGTTTTATATAAAAATTATATAGAAATTAATTTTCTACAAAAAAAATAAAAGTGAAAAGTTTATAGAATCAACCGTTTTATTATTATAGATAGTTTAAGGTAAAATTAAACAAAAAAAAAAATACAATTGAAAATATATTACATTTATTAATATACTAAACTATTCGATACTTCGAGTTAAAACATCTCTGCTATGTCCTGGATATTTTCCCCTGTTATTTTTGACAATCTGTAAACAAAAATAAAAAATGTTAGTATTTAAACTGTTACTTTATATCATTAAGAAGACAATCAATTTACTTGTAATAAGAACTGTTTTTGTTCCTCATTTTATGTTATTTTTTCCTTAAATTCATCCATTAATTTGACATTAGGTTCGGCAGAGTCATTTTCTACTTTGTTTGAGGATAGTATATTGTGAACAGTACTGTAGTAATATTGTTCTTCCATTCGACAGGGCTTACCTCAAGAAAATTAGAAGACATTTTGCAACGAGAAAAAAGTTCAATGAATTTCTTCTTTGTTTCTAACTATTGTTAATTCAGATTTAATAAATTGTGGAATTTTTTCAGACTTCATAATTATTTTTCTTTGAACTTCTATTTCTTCATTTTCATTTTCTTGCAAAAGTATTTTTACCATTTTTTGTTTGTTTTCAACTGAAATTCTTTCTTTAGTAAATGAATTTAACTTTTAAATTATTTAATTAAAGTTAAATTCATTTATTAATATTATAGGTCTGGGTTGATTTTAGAAATAATTTCCATCTTTTTTCAAAAAAAGACACTCAAAAAGATACTTAAATCTTTGCTTTCACTGAAATTCTTTCGTTGAATAAGAAAAATTCAATTCATTCTTTCTTCATTCGAGTAGGTACCATAAATGTTTACAAAACTTTTGCAATTTTTTGAAGTGAAACTTCTTCAACGACGTATCTTTTTGATTTTTTTTTTTTTGTTACAAAAAAGAGAAAATGACTCAATAGAGGGGAAATATTTTTTTTAAAACCCAATAATATTTAATGACAAATGAAATTTATTAAAATTAGGAAATTTAAATTATTATTAAATTAGGGAACGAAGAAAAGATTTTTTATATTATAGACAAAAGGATCAGCTGATTCGAACCCAGGATCTTCGCATGTGCGCTGCGATGTCTTTATAAACATCTTTTTCTTCGTTCCCTAATTTAATTTAATTTATCATTTCGACGCGGCCTCATTGTGGTTGCGCCCTGGAGTGAAGAAGAAAATTATTTTCGACCTTTGGGTTCGCTATCGAGTGGGAGGCGTTTGGATATAGTTAAATTATTATTTTAAAACCCACTAATATTTCATGCCAAATAAAATATATTAAAATAAGGAAATTTAAATTATTTCAATAACATCTATGGCTAAAGTTTCACTTCCCCGTGAGCTTATGGGGATGTGGCTCACACATATTTAAACTTCTAATTTTCTTTAAAAATATTATATCATTATATGAGGCTTTAATAGGATTCATACAACTTAACTATTGCACTACTGCTCTCAATATACTATCCTCAATCAAAGTGTAGTAAATAACACTACCGAACGTAATGTCAAATTAATGAAAGAATTTAACCGAAAAATAACATAAAATGAGGAACAAATACAATTCTTATTACAAGTAAAAACCCGAGTGCATAAACGCCTACGCCTCCACCACTTGATCCTTCTCTTCGGTAATGCAGGGATCTTTCTTTCTAGATTCATAGAGGCCGCATCTTTCTGGTGCTTTCATTCGATTGTAGTAAAAAAAAAGTAAATTGATGGCATAAAGTTACACTTTAAATACTAAAATTTATTATTTTTGTTTGCAGAATGTCAAAAACTACAGGGGAAACTATCCAGGGCATATAACAGAGAAGTTTTAACTCGAAGTAACGAATAGTTTAGTATATTAATAAATGGAATACATTTTCTTTTTTTCTTTTTTTTTGCTTTAATCTTATCTTAAACTAACTATAATAATAAAACTGTTGATTCTATAAACTTTTCACTTTTATCTTTTTTGTAGAAAATTAAATTTTTATATAAAACTTTTTATTATATCTCTAACCGTTCATTAAATATATTTAAATCTTCGTTAAAAAACTATTTTTTCAAATTAATGAAATTATTTATATTTTTTTTAAATTCTCAAGAAATATGAACTTGAAAATGTGAATACGGTTAAAACACCTGGAGATGTAAATCATGACTTAGATAATTATGAAGAATCGAGCAAAGTGGACAACTATATATCAAGAAATGATTGGGTCGCTTATGTATCTATCAACCGGAACAAGACCAGATATTAGATTAAATGTAAGTAAATTACTTATCCCAATATAGCAACGTCCCAAAACAAAAACATTTCACAGATTTGAAAAGAATTTATAGGTACATAAAAGGAACTTCAAACTATTCATTAAAGTTTAAACTTTTAGGAAAAGACATTATCGTATACGAGCCCCGTCCCATCTCAATTGGCCCACCAATATTTTTTTCTTTTTAAATAAAATTATGCTAATTCACGGTAAATTTAATTTAAATATTTATTTTTATTATCATTTGGAACAACATTTTAAACAATTTAAAACATTTTATTGTAACATTTAACTTAAAATTATTTTTTAATTGTTAAAAACAAGGAAAACATACAAAATCCAAAACCTTTACCACTGTGTGACGTCGCCTTTATTTTTAATTACGGCTTGAATTCTTTTGGGCAACGTACTTATTAAGTTTTGACACTTATCTTGAGTGAAAGTATCCCAAATATTTTGAAGTTTGTGTTTTAATTCGACTACTTTTCTAGCTGGTTGTATTCGTAATAGCTTTTTCATTGTGTGCCAAAGAGTTTCTATTGGTGACAAGTCGGGACTGTTTGCACTCACTCCAAAAGTGGAACATTATGATCAGAAAGCCATTTTAAAGATTTTCTTGATGTATGGCAGGCCGTCTTGTTGGAACACAAAATTATTATTATTCTGCAATGCATCTGCCATTGTTGGAAGTAATGATTTTTTTTAAATCTCTAAATATTTATTGGTGTTTACAATTCCATCAATGAAGTGAAGTTTTCCAACACCTCTAGCAGACATTGAACCCCATACCATAACTGAAGCAGGAAATTTTACTTTCTTTTTTAAACAATCTGAATTGAATGCTTCATTTTTCTGACGAATAACTCTGCTTCGATTGTCCCCAACACAAACTTCAAAACGAGACTCATCAATCCAATGGACACTATTCCATTCATCACTCATCCAATTAATGGGACTTTTAGCCTATTTAATCCGGTTTTTCTTTTGTTTTAATGTCAAGTCTGGCTTCTCTTTCGCCTAAAAAAAATTAGTAAAATTACAAAAGAAATTTTTGGAATAAGTTGCAATAAAATTACCTTGTAAGTTTTAAAAGCTAACTTAAGGGCTTCTCTATGGCACGTGGATCTTGAAACACTTCGCCCCACAGCATCGCTCCACAGAACAGATAATTCACCATAGTTCGAACGCCTGTTTTTTCTAATAATCTTCTTCAATGCCCGTCTATCAGCATCTGATATTTTGGATTTCGAGGCATACCGAGGTTTTGTAGCTATTGTACCCGTTGTTTTATAAACTTGAATAATATTTCTGACAGTAAACTTTGATAAATTAACTAGATCGCCAATTTCCGCGTTTGATTTTCCCTTTTTAAATAAATTGATAATAATTGAGCGAATTTTTTCATCAACAACCTTTCCACGAGTCATTTTTACTAATAATAAACAAAACAAACTTTCTTTTGTTGGAAAAAGGCAAAGCCTACTTAATTATTTCACATATTCAAAGATTCTTAAAAAAAAAATCGTGAAAAGCAAAGAACCATTTTTTTTTATTTTTTTTTTTTGGCTTTTCGGCCTTTCTAGCCATAAGCCTAATTACGATACTAGTTATATTTTTTTTTTTAAATTTGTCTCTACCCCCGGGGGTCAGATTTTAGCTGGATGCCTCGAGTCGGATTCGAACCCGGGTCCCCTGGTTAGCTCGCTATCACGCTACCGCCTAGCCTATCGGAACCATTTTTTATATAAAAATATGTTTTTAACAATTAAAAAATAATTTTAAGTTAAATGTTACAATAAAATGTTTTAAATTGTTTGAAATGTTGTTCCAAATGATAATAAAAATAAATATTTAAATTAAATTTACTGTGAATTAGCATAATTTTATTTAAAAAGAAAAAATATTGGTGGGCCAATTGAGATGGGACGGGGATGGTATACTGACGCTGGACCAGTACAAAAGACGCGAAATCATATTCTGGCTTTACTGTAAAAATAGTGGATTCTTTAATCCAGTGTTTCTTCCTCTTCTTTTGTAGAGCGAGGAACCCTAGAGCAAGAATATTTATTTCTGAGGAACCCCTTTATCACTAAAAATGAGATATTTAATTTTTCCTCAAAATATCAACATCATTCTACTTTTAAAGCTTCCAAATATAGAGAATTAAAAACAACTGTAAAAACTTATATTAATCTCTCTCAAAAATAAAACACACATACATACATATAGGTATACAGTACTTTTATACATACATAGTTATTTTTTAACATTTATGTTTTTGGTCAGATATCATTAATTTTTGAAAAATTTTATCCTTTAATTTATCTAAATAATTACATTTAAACATTTATATTAATAATGATTAAATATTTCTCATAAAATATCTGTTAAAAACCCGGTCGGTTTATTTTTATAAATTTATTTTGTGAGGGGTTTATAAATTTATCCTCTTCATTTTAGCCGTTAAAGATAGTAAAGTTTTTGTGATTATATTTTTACTTTTAATTAAATGACCTAAACTCTATCAATATGCCAAATTTTATATTCCTATAGTTGAACTATGAGCTTTTTTTCATAGCCATTTTTTACCGCGGTTTAAATTCTTCAACCATTATTTATTTGAACCACAGGCCTCTATTACCACGTTAAAATTATTACAAAGAAAATTAAAATCAAATCAAAACCAAAAGGTGCGTGACTCTTTGTTAAATATTCGTATCTTTTGTTTTTTAAGTAATGTATCGAACGAAGGGGGGCAGAGGGTTGGTGTGGTGGAGAGTGATCAGAAGTGGGAGTCTCGGGGATGGGGATAGGACTGGTGGGGCTGAAACTGAGCGTTGGTAGAGGAGGGGGCCCAGGGGGGCAAAGCCCCTTGGCTAGCAATATATATACCGGGTGAGTTTTTTTTATCTTGAGACAGTCTTATAACTCAAAAACAGAGCATTATATGAATAAAAGTTTCAAATAAAAGTTTATTTATATCAAGGGGGAAAACTAAACTACGCTATTGTTAGTCGACCTAGAACAAGCTTTCAAGGGAATTTCGAGGTCAAGTTTTGTTTTTTTAAATGGAAACCTATATGTTTCTGTACATATTCTGAATCTACTAAAAAAACTGAACAACTTATAAGAACTATTTTTTTATACATCTCAAAAAATCTTAATAATTATTTTTAACAATTATTCAACTTAATTATCAAACAATAATGATTAAATAAATATTTATTAAATCAAAAAGTCACAACAATGAAAAGAAGTGTTTATAATGATCTTAAAACTTCATTATACGTAGTTACACTGATTTAAGAGATTATTACCTACTTAATAGAACTAAATAAAATTCTTGAGTTTAAATAGAGCGTTTTTTTGTTGAAGACAGAATTTAAATGGTCTTAATTTATGGTGAATATGGAAGAATTGTTATGGGGCTGCCATTGAAATTAATGCCGAGCGTTTTTCTGATAGGAATACACCCTCCCAAGCTTCATTTTATCGTGTTATAAACTGTTTAAAAACAAAATAACAAAAAAAAAGTAAATGTAAAGGCTTGAAGAAACTGCAACAGGCCAAAATAACGAAATTAGAACTGAAATTCATCCAGAAGAATTTTGCAATACACTCATACACTCTGGAATGTCTCAGAACAGTGTCAAAAAAATATTAAATTATTAATTATTATTAAATTATTTATTTAGAAATTAAATATTTGATCATTATTGTTTGATAATTAAGTTGAATAATTGTTAAAAATAATTATTAGAATTTTTTTGAGATCTAATTGATTTAATATTTTTTATTATTTGTGGTCATAAAAAAATTGTTCTAATAAAACTTGTTCAGTTTTGTTTGTAGATTCAGAATATGAACAGAAATATATAAGTTTCCATTTAAAAAACAGAAGATGACCTCGAAATGCCCTTGAAAGCTTGTTCTAGGTCGACAAACAATATCGTAGTTTAGTTTCCCTCTTGATATAAATAAACTTTTTTTCATATAATGCACCGTTTTTGAGTAATAAGACTGTCTCAAGATAAAAAACTCACCAGGTATATAGCAATATATGTTAATATTAACCAAAAGTATTTTAAATTTCCCTCTTTCAAAGATTAACATTTTTCATATATTAGATATTATTTTAATTAACAAAATTCTTTCATTTAATAATTATTAATATATATATAAATATAAAGATTTATTTTTTTGTCTATTTCAAAAAAAAGTTTAGGGAATATTTTATTTTGTATTCAAAAATTGGCAATGGTACAAAAATTGTTTTGACATATTCACAATATACACATTTTTAACTATATAAATAATAACAATTTATAATTTATGTTTTCTCAATTTTAGAATATATTATTCATTTTTACAATAATATAATTATCTCATAATTATTCAAATTCAACGTTTTTTTCAAAAGATTTAAATTTGAATGAAAAGACGATTTGTTTACTAGAAGGTTAGAAATATAAATTTAATTTTTAATTGTTATAATTTCTTATTATTTACCTATCGTTGTTTTAATCAAAGAAATAATTCTTTAATTTAATAAATATTTTAAACATTTTGTTTTATCATAGAGAAATATTATATAAATATAACTATACTATAGCAATGTAATATAACTAATTTGATCACTTAACTATTCTTAAGTTTTTTATATTTTTGAATTATCATTTGCTTTGCTTAAAATTGATGTCCCATTTTAAAGCTCGCTCGCTAAATTTGTTTTAACTAGGGCTTCTCAAATGAGTTCCCGCGTTTAAAAATTATTTCGTTATTCCGAGCATAGCCCCAGCAAGGTGGTCCAAGTGCACCTGTTGGTCCCGGTCCCTGACCCCATAGAAGCCCGAAGGCCTGGATCTGACTTGTTTTTTTAAGGGGGTATGCTAGAAAAAATTTCATAAGGTGACCAACTTTTTCCACTTAATAAAAACACACATTTATTCCAACCTACTTCTGGTGAAATTGAGGAGATATGGTTTTGGTGATAGTGCAGTGAAGTGGTTTAAATGTTATTTGTCTGATCGAACTCCTGTAATAATGTGATTTCCGATCCTCAAAGTGATAGTGTTGGTGTCCCCCAGGGAAGTATTCTTGGGCCTTTATTGTTTGTTTTATATATTAATGACATTTGTAACTGTAATTAATGACGATGTTTTTATAAATCTGTTTGCCTATGATACACTAATATCAGAGGATTGTGATGTTGAGAGGGCTTGTCAGAAAATGAATGGAACCCTTAGGAAGTTGGAAGACTGGCTAAATATGACTAAACTGTTTATAAATTGCACGAAATCTAAAGTAATGCATTTGGGGGTGGGTGGAGAAGGGTAAGTCCAATCTATCTGAATGGTGTAAATTTGGAATATGTGGATTCCTCATCAAGTTGAACTTTAAGAGTCAGCATAGTGAGCTCTTGAAGAATGTAAACAGAAAAGTGCAATACTTTGGTAGAGCTAGTAATAATTTGACTAGAATTAAGGTGTATAGAACTATAAATAGTCCTAGTAGTTTATCTTACTGTCCTACAATATTATATTTTGGTACTCAGGAGAATATTGATAAGCTGCAACTCTTACAAAATAGATGCATGAGATTTAGTTTAAAATGTGACATCAATAAGTAGTATGCTGGAATGTTTAGGACTAATGAATGTGAAGCAATTCTTATTTTTATAGACAATGTGTTTTGTATATAAATTATATCATAGGCAGCTGCCAGCCTATCTAAATTTCACTTTGGTCAACGAGATCCATGACCATGAGACACGAATTAGAGACGATATATTTATTGAGAGGGCGAGGAAACTGGGCACAAGAAATCATTATAATTTAATTGACTTACTAAAATATTTAAACAACCCATCAAATTATAAATATGAATTGAACATAGTTTCCATATTATTAGTCTCATCAAAACCAGTATTAAAGGCTACAGCTAAAGAATTATTTTCTAAACTATTTCTTACTGATAATGAAGCTTGTTCTTTTTTCTTCTTTTCATTATTGGAGAAGTTAGGTATGATGATGGGGCTGAAACTTTATTGATGGCAAAGACAAATATCTCTACTTGATATAATCTAACTTGATACTTTATTAGAAATTGATGTTGAATGTCAATAGAGTTGAAAATCCAGAAAATATATCATATTCTGTTAATAATAAATATATTGAAAGAAATTAGTATTTTTGAACCAAAAGGGAAGCGAACAAACAATTTATAAAAAAATTTATTTATCATTCACAGACATCATTTGAATCAGAATGACCTTTTTCTGCAGTTGGTCTTTTCATCACATCTGTCATTTTTGAGTAATAGCCCTATTTGAAAACTTATGTTTTTTTTGAAAAATTAATGTTTTAATTTCTTATAATATTTCATTCAAATTAATATGAATTTATTTTTGTTTTGTTTATAATGAATAATTTTGTATTTAAATTTTTCGCATTAAAAATTATTTTCTATTCTCAGCAAATTGTTTGTATTGTTTTGAACTAAGAAAAAAAAATCACCCATAACAACAAAACATGCACATGCACAATTGGGTTAATAGTTTTTAAGGAATTTGGTGTTGGTACTTGGTGAAACATTTTTTAAAATTATTGGATAAAAATACTTGGTAGGTTTCACATTAAGATATAAAAAAATAAAACGAATTTATTTTTGGAGAATCTTTAATCTCGATATATATATTTCGGGTGACTAACCCATCTTCAGGAGAAACAGAAAGTAACTGACCTGGATAAGTCGAAATTGAATACAAGTCAATGGTAAAATTTATTTTTTAAAGATAACAAAAGGGTAAATATTTAAAATTAGTGGAGGAGAAAAGGTAGGGAGTCTACTTGCATTTCGAAAGAAAGGGCTTACGTTTGGATTTTTAGAGTCAACGGAAATAAAATTAGCTCTCTCGAATAAAACGAATATACTAAATAATCAATTAGAAGTCAAGAAAAGTACAATCATTGATTACATTCTTTAAATATTTGCAAATTTGTTTTGTGTGTAAATTCTCATTTCTCAGAAGACCATTCAAAATTAAACAAAATAGACTTCTCTCTCCACTAATTTTAAATATTTACCCTTTTGTTATCTTAAAAATAAATTTTACCATTGAGTTGTATTCAAATTCGAAATCCTCATTGCTCAAAAGGCCATTCAAAATTAAACAAAAGTAGACTCCCTACCTTTTCTCTCTCCACTAATTTTAAATATTTACCCTTTTGTTATCTTAAAAATAAATTTTACCATTGAGTTGTATTCAAATTCGAAATCCTCATTTCTCAAAAGGCCACTCAAAATTAAACAAAAGTAGACTCCCTACCTTTTCTCCCTCCACTAATTTTAAATATTTACCCTTTTGTTATCTTTAAAAAATAAATTTTACCATTGACTTGTATTCAATTTCGACTTATCCAGGTCAGTTGCTTTCTGTTTCTCCTGAAGATGGGTTAGTCACCCGAAATATATATATCGAGATTAAAGATTCTCCAAAAATAAATTCGTTTTATTTTTTTATATCTTAATGTGAAACCTACCAAGTATTTTTATCCAATAATTGGGTTAATTCCTGATTGTTAACAGATCCCTGGAATATAATCATTTTTATCCCAGGATTTTAATTTTATGGGATTTTGAGAAGCTCTAGTTTTAATTAAGTATATTTTAAATTGGATTTCCGTAGAGTAGTAGGCATTTCTTTATGATTTACTCTAATATATTTTTTTATATTTATTTTTTTAGCACTTGGCCAACCTGCATCTCAACCTTCTCCGCCATATGTAGCTTCTCCTCCTCCAAATGATACTTCAGCTCATCCATTTTCTGAAACATCTATTCAAACAAATCCTTCTCAATTACAAAAACAATCCCAAACTGTTGCTTCAATAACTCACACCGAGCCCCAACTATCTCCTTTATCACCTCCTTCTAAAACACAAAATACTTCAACAGAGGAAACTGAGTCGCCCACGCCTCCTTCAAATCCAACCGCCGACCCTCACCTTTCAAATCCACCTCCTAGTTTGCCTATTCGACATTTAGATTCATCAGGACCTTCAAAATCGTCAATGAATCGAGTAGTGGTACCTGATATTGAGAAAGAATTAAACTTCCTCAAATACCAGGAAGTTAAGTCTCCTGCTAAACTAGCATTAAATAATACAAACAATGGCTTTATCGATTGTTTTGTGAAGTTTTTAAAGGTATATTTATTTAATATTATTTACATTAAAATCTATTATGTTATTAATAATTTTGAATCTTTCAGGGAAAAAATATAGAACCTCCACAATTGAATAATTTGAAAACTGAAAACAATGGCATTTCCTCAGATTCACTTGATACTCATAAATCGTACGCTGGTTCTACAAAGTCAGATTCTACAAATGGTAAAAATACCTAAAACTAATTAATTAACAAATAAGCTATTTTTTAAGTATGTGACTAAGTTACAAAATCTAAACTATCTCAGTATAGATTAAAACACAATAACATGGGAATTTTCCAGTTATAATATGTTGAATTCCTTGGAGCTGTCTGAAAAATTATTAACAATTTCATTAGCTTTTTTAGAATAACGCTATTTCTTCAGCAAAATATGCTTTAAACAAATTTAACATAGATTTCAGGGCTAGCTAATAAATAATTCTACGCTTTAAAGATAGCTTACTAGGTGTTCTGATAGTGGACAATTTCGTCTAGAGTCTAGACCCTTTTGGAATCAGCTTATTTGCTTTATAGATAAATCTGCCTCTAAACTAAGCTCTCCATTTAGATTTAGACGCTATTTTACACATCAGCCAAGTAATAAATATAATACTAATCAAAATGTATTTAGTTATTTAAACACGTGTTTGATGACTCCCATGACAACTAAGGAAACAAATATATATTCTTCATTTTAAACTTTTAGAGATTATTGTCTTAAAAACGAATCTTGAATCAAATATTTACCTGGAAGATAGGCATTTTCACGTGTAATTTTTTACCTCGAACGGTTAAGTTCTCATTCCATGTGCATGGCGTCGAAATCCTTTCGGAGTGTCTACCGGGGCCGAACCTGCAGAATTTCTGATATCCCATTTGAAAAGTTGATAATATAGATAAAAAAAAAGTAAAGTAAGTAAAAGTCCTGTGGGGAAACTTACCTCATGTTAATAGATATTATCATGTCATGCTCTTCGATAAAATAAAATAAATAATTTCTCCCAAAGCGTAGTTTGCAATTTCTCGGTTAAATTCAAGAGGGGATGCACCACAGTGTTTCTCCCTATGTTTATACCTATGACTTCTAAAAGCTGAAACTCTCTGGCTGCTCCTCTTTTTCCGAATCTTATAATCTTAAGGTAGTTGTTTCGCGACAATACTAGCAAAAAGTTAATGCTAGAGTATATACAACAGACAATAAGGATTCATAGTTCATAAGCCCAAAACTTTTTGCTGTTTATGTACCAATTCTAGCCAATCCCATGCTCGTTTGACAAATTTGGCACCATTGTAAGAGATAGAATATTTTTAAATTAAAATGACAGATAAAATACATTTTAAATTTCTATAAAAATAGTTTTGTTATTTTTTAACAAATTTAATCAACTCCTACACCTTACACCTTATGAAAATTATAATTTTGAAAAAATCTAGCGCATGCATCATTCGCTGGTTAAATAAATGCGCTGTTGCCAAATTGTTTTTAGTCTAAATTTTTTTATACATTTTTCATTATTTATTCATTATTATCTCAGAAACTGTATTGTAACTACATATTAAAATTTTCTTAAAAAATGTATTAGTTATTGTTTAATGTTGGTTTAGTTTTTTATAACAATCGTAAGAAGAGATTCTTAATTATAATTAAATATGGTTAGAGTTCGTGGCTGTTTTTTTTTTTTTTTTTTTTTTTTATTAATAGTAATATTACAATCTAGCTGCTAGCCGCAGCTAATAAGTAATTTTTGTTATAGATTTAACTTAAAACAAAACAACAAGCAATCATATATTTCTTATATATAATTGTCTTTCTCTCTATTTTTTATTAAAATGGCTGTGATGAAATTATATTAGATGAAGGAGGAGGTATCAGCCAAAGATGGAATCACTGGGTTCAATAAAACACCTTTAATAAAACGTTTCGGCCTGAATTTATTTGGCCATCTTCAGTTAATTAGAAGTTATACACAAAATGCGGTACACATATGTGATCGAACCAAGGCTTGTCAAAAATAAAATTTTTTAGCTTCAGGTAAATTTATAAAGTGCCTGGACACAAAAGTTTCGGAATGAAAGTCATTTAATTCTGAATTTACCTGAAGCTAAAAATTTTCATTTTTGACAAGCCTTGGTCCGATCACATATGTGTGCCGCATTTTGTGTATAACTTCTAATTAACTGAAGATGGCCAAATAAATTCAGGCCGAAACGTTTTATTAAAGGTGTTTTATTGAACCCAGTGATTCCATCTTTGGCTGATACCTCCTCCTTCATCTAATATAATTAAATATGTATGTAAATTTTCCGATATCCCGTATAGTGCAATGTTAAAGAGCCTGAAAAACTCGATTTTTGAAATTTAATATCTCCGGAACTGTATTGTTCATAAATTACGTTTTGCCACCAATCGATGCAGAAGTATTTAAATAATAATCTGTATAAATTTCCAAAAAAATCCTAAGAAAACGCATTTGGCGGAACAAATACTTTAATTCCTTTAATGCACAAATATCTTCATCTACACCCCTTCACCTGAACACTGTTCGGAAACGTAAGGATTTGTCGTTAATAGGTTTTGCATATTTTAGGTCTGTGACTTGTTTGTTCTAATGTGAAACCTTATATTTTCAAACAACAACGAATATCCCTTTTTATAGGGGTTCACTAGTTAAAAAAAATTTAGTCATATCTTCTGGCATCAAAAAAAATCTTATAATCTCCTTTTTTAAAGTTCTAATGAGATCATTTTAACTTTCTCTTCATTAAAATATTTCTTAGCAGAATACTTATTATATACATATATATTATATTAGGTTTATTAATTAATCATTATTTTTTGGTTTTGCATATAAGTTATTATTATTATTATGTTTGTCTTAGAGCAGAGCGGGGAGATTATTTTTCATAACATTATAAAGCCTACTATAATAATTTGTCTTTTCAGAAGATGATATTTCGTCCAAAGAAGAATCAACGCGTGAAAATGAAACAAAGAAATCTTTAAAAAGAAAAAAAGTGCCTGAAGGTATATTTAAATTTTATTAATGCTTGATATTTTTTAATTAAACTTGGTTGTATACATCTTTATTCCCATACTCTTGTAACCAATATATATCGGATAAGATGAAGTTCACATTTTTGAAATCTATCTTAGTGTCGATGGACTACTGCATTTACAAACTATATAATTCCTTACTTCAGGGAGTATTACAAAACATTTAAAAATCTTTCCTCGTAAAGCTTTTTGAGTTTCTTAAATCTCTTTCTCACAAAATAATAAACTTTAATTAAGTTATTTGCAATTGACCGTTAGTACTTTGTTTCTTCATCTTCTTGATACTTTCCTCTGGGAAGTTGTAGTTTTTGTAACATACTTTTAAATTGCAAAATGTGTTGAAAAGTGTTTTCATTTTTAGTATATTCGTTCGTTTATGTTGGTTTAATACAAACAAAAACAAAAATAATCAAACCTACTTTTCATAGAATCGATGGAATGGATTATTTTTAATTATATGTCAGAAGGGTTGTTTTTCACCCCCTCGGGAATCGAACCCGAGTGCCAATAACAGCAATCTGGGCCACCTGGCTCACCTGCGGGGTGCGAACCTCTCTGACATATATAAACGCGTTAAATATTTTTCTCAAAGATTGTTATCTTAATTTGTAAAATTTCCCGATCTAGTGATTCTAAATTTAAACATATTGCCATGCCATATCTTCTATATAATAAAAATGAATTTCTGTTTCTTTGTAAGCGTAGATCTCTGAAATGCCTGGACCGATTTGGCTAATTTTTTTTTTAAATGTTCGTAATAGTCCAATTCAGGTTAATACGTAAAAAAAAAATTGGAAAAGTTGCCCGGAAAATTGGAAAATTCAGGAAAAACTAAAAAAAAAATTCAGGTTAGCCAACATAGCTTGCCAAACAATAAAAGAACTAAACTAGCAAAAAAAAACAAGTGTTGGCCGCCCTGTTTGTAACATTTTTGAGTGTCATTCATTCTCAATAATTCTAACCACATTATCGTTGAAGAATTTAATACTGCAACAAAGATTTAAAAAAACTATCTATTTTTTTAAAGTACATTTAAAACCAAAAATTAAAAAAAAAAATCGTCATGATAACTAAATTTTTGAAAAAGTTATGCTTATTTAAAAAAAGCTATTTTTTCAAAAATTCCTAACTTCTTTTGGGTTGAGTGAAAAAATTTGAAAAAAATTCTGAAAACCGTCTTTAATAGGTTAGAAAAAATATAAAAGTTTCAGCCAAGCTTTTGATTATATATATAGATGAAAAATATTTTATTTAAAATAAAATATGTTATTTAAAAATCATTTTTCTTAAAAATACCCTTAGGAATCTCACCTCATCTTTTTTCTATTGTATTTAAGACCCTCAGCCATTTCAAAAGAACTAAGCCTTTTGGCTTTTGTATTCGAGCTCATTCATTCATTTCAATATTATTTATTTATTTCAAAGTTAATTATAAAGGATTATTGAAACTATACTAACTAAACTAACTGAAAGGAATTAATTAGCTTTTGGAATTTCTTTAAAAATATATTTTAAAGATTAAAACCAAAATTCAATTAGCCCGTAGAATTCTTTTAAGAAAACAAAACCATTTGAAAACCCATTGTTATATTGTTTTGAAATCTAGGAAATTTCAGCCTATTGAAATTATTAAAAACCTATTTTGAGCCTAATTAAACCTAAATTTTCTATAATCTAATAATAAACTTTAAAAGTTTATTATTTTTAATTTTTTAATTGGATAATTCTCCCCAAATGACGATTTTTACCTTATTTATTGAATTTTTACAAGACAAAAACTTTATTTTAATTTAAGTTTAAAGGTTCTTTTTGACGAATAATTGAGTAGCAGAAGGGGTCTATAAAATATTGTCTTCTGCTGGAAAAATAAATTTTTTAAATTCATTCATAAAGAGATATATTTCGTCCTCTTCATCACTCTATTACAATTAATTCACAAGAGTTGATATATGAAAGTGTTCTTTACACATCAATAAAACAGCCACGTGGGGGTCCAGGGAGCAACCTACATTTGGTAGATTGGGAAAGGGTGGGAAAATGATAATTATTTTATTTTTTTTCATTGAAGGACTTTCACCATCTCTTAAGGAGGTTGTTTCGCGACAATTCACACAAAAGTTTTAGCCTCGTAACCACTCTATAAATATGAACGGTGTTAAAATGTTAGGTTATGTTTTTTTAACGTGACTGTACTTTTTACGTTACAACATATATTCATTTATCATCGTTTCCAAGCCATTGATATTTTATCTCCTCCACTAAAAATAATCGCACAAATATGTTTGTTTTTTTTTATCAAAACTACTTGGTAAACTATTTGTTAAATTTTTATAATTTTTCTCAATATATCAAAGAATAATTGATAAATCAATGAGAATTGTTTTTGACTGCGAAATGACGTTGGATTGTAGCTAAGTGGATCACGTCTTTTTCTCTCTTGGTCCAGACTTAAGAATCCGCAGACTCCAATAGCGTAATCCGCAGTAGTCTCGCGATAAATATCTTTTTCAAATAAGCGCGGTCAAAAACAATTCTCATTGATTTATCAATTATTCTTTGATATATTAATGAGAAAAATTATAAAAATTTATTTAAAATCATTATTTCAAGTTAGAAATATATAAGTTCAGATATTATTTTCACTCAATATTTGACAAAAATTCCCTACATTTGATTCGCGATTGAATCAAATGTAGAAAACATTCGGTTAATATTTGTTAGAATAATATATTCGGAGTAACTTATAAAAATAAAAATTGAAATTATTTACCACGTAGTTTTGATAAAAAATAAAAAAAAAAACATATTTAGGCGATTATTTTTAGTGGAGGGGATATAACCACAATGGCTTGGAAACGATCCATTCATAAATAGAATATAGTAGCGTAAAAAGTAGTCACGTTAAACAAACATAACCTAAAATTTTAACACCGTTCATATTTATAGAGTGTTTACGAGGCTAAAACTTTTTGTGCGAATTGTCACGAAAGAAACCCTTTAACAGAAATATTGAACAAACTAGTCAAATTCAAAATTCAAAAGCCCCGGTACACTAACTACAGCGCCCCTAGCGGAATTCATCTACTGTTGTAGATTTGTTTCTTAACGGTTTGTTTTACAACGATAAATTCAAACGCGTCTGAGAAAGAGCTTCAAGAAACCAGTAAAGCTTCACAGGTGTAAAATAAACAATAATAAAAATCTTACATTGAACCAGATCATGAACAATACAAGTAAGTTAAAGTATTTCATTCACATTAAAATTCCAAATCGAGCTTTCACTATAACTACTCTTATATATAGTTATATATCTATGGTGTTTAAGAGAAACATGATTTATTCATTTATTATTTAGTAATAAGTAGCATAAAATTATTCAATTATTTTATTTATTTTTTCCGTAATTACTATATCTAATTATATTTTTAAAAGCTTTTACTACAAAAAGCCATTTATAGAATTTTCAGGTTTCCCTCAAACACCACAGATATCACCACTTTAGATTTTCTTGAAATTTGGTACACTGATGTATTGTGCTAATATGAATGAAAATACAAAGTTTCAAATTTTTATCTTGAATAGTTTTTTTTTTATACGGCTTTGTGAAGTTTTCAAAAAATCGCAAAAAAACCACGAACAAACAATTTTGAAACTGCTCTAAAAGCTGTCTTAATTGAGATATAGAGGTAGGACAGGTGTCATTTTGCAGCTTTTTTGATGCTCTTTTCAGAGACATACAACATGACATAGCTTGTAATAAAAAAAATTTTATTTTCAAAATGTAAATCAAATTTTTGATTTTGATTTTTTCTAAAAAGTACCACTTGTAAAATTTTCAAAAAAATTCTGTAAATGGATAGTACTTTCATAAACTACTATGCAAAGTATAATGATGGGATGGTGGTGGGGTCTATGTTTAAAAAAATTATTACTGACTCTTGTTTTTCATAAATACCCAGTTTTGACCAAATAATAATGATTTTAATGTAGTGAAACGACATTTTATGAAAAATCACTTTGTGTATATTAAACTATGGTTATGAAATAAACACTCTGTGCTAATTAAATAACTAATTTTTAAGGATTTAGGTGTCGGTTCTAGGTGAAACATTATAAGTACCTTATGAGGAGAATTTTCTAGGTTAGGTTTCACAAAAGGATGAGGTGAAACCTAACCTAGAAAATTCTCCTCATAAGTTAATTAAATAACTGTTTAATAGTAGAGATTAATAATAGTCCTATAAATGCTTTCATGAAAAATATGAATGGATTGTACTTTAAATTAGTCTTATAAAAATATTAGTAAAAAAATAATTTTTAAGAAAAAAATAAAAACCGACTTCAAAAAATTAAATGCAACAAATAAAATACACTAAAAGGTATAAAATAATTATTATCTTATTTAGTTACAACTAAACGACGAAATATTAACATGAAATTACTTTTTGAAGTCGGTGCCAAACTAACTATACCTATAAGCGAGCATACCCTCCAAACGTACTAAGTAAGATCCGTCGAGTGCGATTCATAAAAGGTATATGTTTGGCACCAACTTCAAAAAGTAATTTCATGTTAATATTTCGTCGTTTAGTTGTAACTAAATAAGATAATAATTATTTTATACCTTTTAGTGTATTTTATTTGTTGCATTTAATTTTTTGAAGTCGGTTTTTATTTTTTTCTTAAAAATTATTTTTATTTTTCTCTTTTTAGTGATGTTATTAATAGTGATCATATCATCAGAACTTGACCAAATTAATATGACACCATCCCTAAGACACCCCCTTTCGGATAAAAAAAGAACCATCGAAATCGGTTCATAAACAAAGAAGTTAGGTCTAAACAAACCTAATAAAAAAGGTCTAATACCTATGAAAAAAATACGAAAAAAATGGGACCAATCGGAAGCTAGACTGGACCCAATGCAAAAAAAATTTCAAAATCGGTTGAGAATTGGCGGAGATATGAGGTAACATAGGCACAAAAAAAAAAAAAAAAAAAAAAAAAATTCAATCGAATAGAGAACCTCCTCCTTTTTTGAAGTCGGTTAAAAACTAAGACAAATAAAACACCAACATTTTAAATAAAATTAAATCAATTTATGCTATGTCATGAAAAGTTAGTTAATTTACAATAAATATTGTTGTAGGCTAAATAGTTTGATAAGCACATGTTATCTGAAATAGAAATTTCCCTTGCATTCACTTGATCCAGTCTCTGCAGGTCTAGCAAGTTGGAACCTGTCTGTGGTTGTGAGCAAGTTAAAACAAATACCAGGCTGTCTCCACAAGCATTCATTCAGTGACTAGAGTCCTTGCTGACAAGTAGTGTTTTAAATGTTGGTAATGTCTTAAGTTATCAATTCCATAATGTAAAATAGTTGTTATACCTTACATAAAACAATTGATACTTTAAACTTCTGTGTTTTTTTTGTGTGTTTTAATAGCTAATTTATTTCTTATTGGTTTACAATTAATATTTTTAGTTCTGTGTAAATTTTTAATGAAGTTAAAATAAATCTCACCCTTCAATATCACTCATAAATATATAGTCTTGTTATAAAATCTGCTAACTATTGTAAAGCTGACCTAATGAAATAATTATTCATGTATTCACCAAACAACAAAACAATATGTTCAACTTGAATTGTAGATTTTTATAATGTCATTTTGTTATACAGCCCTAGCAATTTTGCCCGAAACCGCCATTTAAATATAGCCTAAGAAATATATGTTTCATGAATTTATTATTAAACAGTTATTTAATTAGCACAGAGTGTTTATTTCATAAACATAGTTTAATATACACAAGTGATTTTTCATAAAATGTCGTTTCACTACATTAAAATCATTATTATTTGGTCAAAACTGGGTATTTATGAAAAACAAGAGTCAGTAATAATTTTTTTAAACATAGACCCCATTACCATCCCATCATTATACTTTGCATAGTAGTTTATGAAAGTACTATCTATTTACAGAATTTTTTTGAAAATTTTAAAAGTGGTACTTTTTAGAAAAAATCAAAATGAAAAATTTGATGTACATTTTGAAAAAAAAATTTATTACAACCTATGTCATGTTGTATGGCATTAAAAAAGCTGCAAAATGACACCTGTCCCGCCTCTCTAACTCAATTAAGACAGCTTTTAGAGCAGTTTCAAAATTGTTTGTTCGTGGTTTTTTTGCGATTTTTTGAAAATTTCACAAGGCCGTATAAAAACTATTCAAGATAAAAATTTGAAATTTTGTATTTTTATTCATATTAGCACGGCATATCAGTGTACCAAATTTCAAGAAAATCTAAAGTGGTGAGGTAAAATGGGTGTGTTGAGTTGACATGGAATGACCCTGTCTTTTTTTTAATAAACTATTAATTAATCTCCAAACAATATGGCACGCTTTGAAATAGTTTTATAAATTTGCGGCTCTCAAAGTTAATGTTAGTGGCCACCCCTGCTATAGAATATAAATGTGAAAGTAAAAATTCCTTAAAGTGTCAACTACTGGGTACTTTACCTTAAATACAATAAAGATTTAAATGTAAAGCAAAAAAAATATTTTGTATGTACATGTAAGCCTTAAATCCCCGAGTAGGGAAAGACAGATAAAAAGTCAAATAAATAAATAAATAATATAAGTGAGTTAAATAGAAAATTACCCTTTCTTGCAAGCCTTTCATGCCAAGCATCTAACGTACATGCTAATAGACCGAGCGCTCTGGACTGGGAGATTAAATATATAACATCTGAGATTTCAAATTCATTTGGTGATCCATCCGAATGTCTAGCGGGCTATACGCGAAATGACGTTGGATCTTTTTCTCTCTTGGTCCAGACTTAAGACTCCGCAGACTCCAATATCGTAATCCGCAGTAGTCTAGCTATAAATATCTTTTTCAAATAAGCGCTGTCAAAAACAATTCTCATTGATTTATCAATTATTCTTTGATATATTAATGAGAAAAATTATAAAAATTTATTTAAAATCATTAAGGTCAGGTGGGGTAACTGGGGCCGGGGGCAACTGGGCCAGGGGTCCTGTAACCCCAGAGCTTTTTAATTTTACCGCATTTTTTTAGCGCAATTCACTTTTTCATATTGGTGGGAAATTTTCAGTGTTCCTGAATTAGAGAAATTTCTTTAAGTTTATTTTATACTTAAGTACTTAGTTAAGTTAATTACTTATTTACTTATTTACCTAGTTATGTGCTTACTTCTTACCTAGTTGCCTTACCCAGTTCCTTGAAAATATTGAGACTTGAGTAAGTACTTAATTAAGGCTTTCTTAAGCATAAGGAACTTATTTAACTTTATTTCAATGGGTAAAATGAAATTATTTTGTTTAGTTGTTTGATTTATGATACTTTTTTTGAATTTTCTGTAATAAAAATCGATTTTAAAAATTATACTTGGCGTTTAAACTTATCTACCTTAAAAAATTCAATAGAATAAAAAAAATAGAGGTCTTGGTGCAACTGGGCCAGCCTAGTCAGGGCCCAATTACCCCGAATCGCTTACATCTTTGATTATTTTTAATCCATATACAAATGAGACTAATTCTACCTACGGCCAGGGCCTTGAGGGATAGGGGAACATGTCCAACTGCTCAAAAGATGTTAAAAATTAAAAAAACAGCAAATAGGCTGGGCTGGTCCAATTACCCCACAACGCGTTTAACTGGGCCAACCGCAAAACTTTACATTCAACTTAAGATAATTCCAAAATTTTGAATAATCAAAAGTTGAAAGTATCATGATTATTTGAAGAAAATTTCATCTTTCAATTAATATAGTCACGAGATCTATAAATTGTGAGGAAGCTTAGTTATAGCCAAAAATATGGAGTACTATCCTTGGGAAAACAAAAGAAGCTGGCCCAGTTACCCCACCTGACCTTATTTCAAGTTAGAAATATATAAGTTCAGATATTATTTTCACTCAATATTTGACAAAAATTCCCTACATTTGATTCGCGATTGAATCAAATGTAGAAAACATACGGCCAAATACTTATAGTTATTAAATTTGATTTTTTTAGAAACTCAGCCTCGTCGCACGTTGGCTCGACGGAAGGCTAAAGAAATAAGTCAAATGCAAATTAGACTTAAAATGGCGGAAGAAGAAGAAAATAATTCTTCTCATTCTGATATCGATCCAGCTTGGTCACCTGGAGCTTCATCTGACGACGGCCTACCTCTTAATAAAAGAGTTCGTGTAACTAGAAGTTCTACCTCAACTAAATCTCGTAAAAAGATAGAAAAACCATCTACTGATGAATCTACAAATGAAGAAGCTAAACTTGACAAACGAGTACGAACTAGAAGTCGAGCCAAATCAAATGTTATCAATGGAAATCAAGAAGAAATTCCAAATCAAAATATTGAATTAAAATCAAAAGAACAAACAGAAGTTGTAGCAGAAAATCCTAAAGTATTAGCTGATAAATCTAACGTTTCAGCAGAAAATCCTAAATTAGATGATAATTCTAAATCACCAGCTACAAATGAAGGAGAGCCATCATCAAGAACATCTTCTCCAATTTTATCAAGATTTAATAAAATTGATGATAGTGATTTCAAGGTAAATTAAATTTATATTTTATCCACACTCTTATTCTTTCTCAATTTTAAGAAATTATTTGAGTATTTCTTCAAATGAATTATTTATTGTATGTACGTTTTATCCTAAATTTCTCATATTTAATTTGTATCTTTATAGTCTGGAGAATTTGTCATTCTTAAGGCAGACGGTGCGAAAAAGGATCCCCCTATATGGCGTATTGATGGAAGATCACTTTTACAGAAGTATGAATCTTTCAAAAAAGACGGAGAAGTCCTATATAAAAATATATCAACGGTAAATATTTTAAATTATTTTATATTTAAAAAAATTATCAAAAGTAAATCACATCACATTATTTATTTTTTAAAAAGAACCGTGTTTGGTGGCCCTATTTTATTTAAATTGAATTGGCTAAGGGGCCAGTAAGGGGAAAATAAAAAGTTGAAATAAAAGTCAACTTCTATTTGTTACTTTATTTTGGGCAGACGTAATCGATATTTTAACAACGTTTCGAGCGCTATACCGCTGCTCTTCATCAGTGCACGTCAACTGGAAAAGATCATTGCATGTTTTAATTTTTTGTTTTAACATTTATAATAAATTTTTTAAAGGGTGGAAATGAGGATTATATACTACTCACCCAAGTCATAAAAACACGTAAAATCTATCTCCAGCAGACGTTTTACATCAAGAATCATTACACTGGTAACAAGTTATTCCAACTGAACAATTTCAAATACTGTCTTTCTTCCTGCCTTCATTTTACACATACAGAAGTGAAGCTCCCCACCCCACTACAAGATCAACGCACTCCAGGCTATTTATAAATCCACATATCGCACAAAAGATCGATAATTGATACAAAATTTATCACATTATTCATCACATCAGCCCTCACATCCACAACAAATCCACCCCATTACACCACCACTCACATTCACAACACACTCACCCCACCAAATAGAAGTTGACTTTTATTTCAACTTTTTATTTTCCCCTTACTGGCCCCTTAGCCAATTCAATTATTTATTTTTTTCTTCTATCCAATACGATTTGAAATTAATAAATTTTGACATTTTAATAGTTATTGACAGTCATTTCCGTTGCTGAACTTTATACTACTCATTTTCGGGAATCTGCATTTTTGTTATTCTTTTCCCCTTTCGCCCTTCACTTGTGCTTAGCATTTTAACCGACTTCAAAAAAGAAGGAGGTTATCAATTCGACTGAATTTTTTTTGTATCTATGTTATTCGATTTCTTCGCCAATTGTGAACCGATTTTGATGATTTTTTTTGCATTGGGTTCAGTCTAGTTCCCGATTGGTCCCGTTTAAATTTCATTGGACCTATTTTGTTATGTATGTTAACGCATAACTTTTTGTTTATGGACCGATTTTAATGATTCTTCTTTTATTGGAAAGGGGGTACTTTAGGGGGGTGGTCCCATATTAATTTTGTCAAGTTCTGATGAAATTATCAAAGACAAAATAACGGAAATCTCCAATTCTTATGTGCAAATAATCGAAATTATAATAAATATAAAATCTTTTATAAAAAAAATAATCTTAAAACGTTAATTTAAAATCTGCTAACGTTTCGAGATAATTTCTCGTTTTATACATCTTTCGCTGGTTAAATAAATGCGCTGTTGCCAAATTGTTTTTAGTGTAAATTTTTTTTATACATTTTTCATTATTTATTCCTTATTATCTCAGAAACTGTGTTGTAACTATGAATCAAAATTGTCTTAAAATGTGTATTGGCTATTGTGTTTAATGTTGGTTTAGTTTTTTATAAAAATGGTAAAAGGGTTTCTTAATTATAATTAAATATGTATGTAAATTTTCCGATATCCCGTATAGGGCAATGTTAAAGAGGCTGAAAAACTCTATTTTTAAAATTTAATATCTCCGGAACTATATTGTTCATAAATTTCATTTTGCCTTCAATCGATGCAGAAGTATTTAAATAATAATCTCTCTAAATTTCAAAAAAATCCTAAGAAAACGCAATTGGCAAAAACAACTACCTTAAAAACAAAAAAATTGTCGAATTATGAATAAATGAAGAGAAAAAGCTGACATAAGTACCATTTTGATATGAAAATGGGCATTATTACAAACATTTTTTCTTTAAATTTTTAATTATTATTTATTAACAAAAAAATATTTCTTTCAGTATTCAAGTTGGACACTACAAAGCAAAAACTTATACCAAAAAGTGAATGTTCGATATCGATTCCAAAGTAGAACAGAAACAATTGTAGAATTTCTATCTGAAGAAGGTGGCGCTTTTTCATCATTTTCAATTACACCTCAAGAATCAGAAGCCATTGATCAGAAAATGAATGAATTTCTATCATTTCAAGATAATTTTGATATATATATACAAACATTAATCTCACAAGCATTAGATTCTACATTTCTTTCAGAAGTTTTACAAGAAAATGGTAATAAAAATTTAGTTAAGCTTTGTTTTTGTATATATATATATATATATTTCTATTTTTATCATTATTCTTTTTCTTTTAGACGAATATTTCTTAAATAATGTTAATGCAATTGATAAAGCAGCAAGTCAACGACTAGAACGAATTTTAGGTGTAGCTCAATGGTCTCAGGAAACAAATTTGACACTTGCTGTATCCACGTGGCCTTGTTTTAATATTCTTACTGAATTAACACCATCAGAACTAAAAAATAATTGTGCAAGTTGTGATCAGAGCTCTGATCGTCGAATACAGGTATTTTTCATTTTTATATATATATAAATAAGAATAACATTATGTATCGGTATAAGTGTATATTTGGAATAATGCATACATTTTCCGGCAAATGTATATTATTATCACCCCATTTGGCAAATGTAGATTGTGTGTACATTCAATAAACATTTGCTTCTGGAAATTAGGGAAATGTATTTTGTAAACTTTAAACGTAGCTGATTGGGGAATGTGTGAATGCAGCCATATATATATATATATATATATATATATTGTATAATATGATTTACAATGTTGTTTTGGAAGATAGTTGTTTCAAGATAATTTAACCATGTTATCATATCTAGATTACAGATAGAAGATTCTTGCAAATTTATATAACTATATAAATAGTTATATTTTTATTATTATATCATTTATTGCAGTTATTATTAAATTCTTTCTTACTAATTATTTATTTACATTTAAAAAGTATAATAATATTGAAAAGTTTTTGTTTTGCCGAGAGTAGCAGAGTTGTTGATTCACAAAGAGAAACAAGAGGTTGTCCTCTGCTTGATGCAAATAAACATACACACATATATATATCGAGATGATATATCTGTATATATATTATTTATTTGTTTGAGACTATAGTTTCGAAGACTTGGTCTTCATCATCAGTCTTTCTTCAATTATAAATGTTTTTCATGGAGTCAATATCATATGGATATTGAAAACTTGGTGTTCCTTCGTCAATGCTGTTCGGCTAGGAACTAATCGACGAAGGAACACCAAGTTTTCAATATCCATATGATATTGACTCCATGAAAAACATTTATAATTGAAGAAAGACTGATGATGAAGACCAAGTCTTCGAAACTATAGTCTCAAACAATAATTAATATATATACAGATATATCATCTCGATATATATATGTGTGTATGTTTATTTGCATTCAAGCAGAGGACTACCTCTTTGTTTCTCTTTGTGAGTATAATAAACTGACACGTGGGACCATCCACTTGACTTTACCATACAACCTGGCCCCTCACTTATATTTAATAAAATTATTTATAATCATCTAGGGGGGGGGTTAGTTTTTGTATTTTTAAGACTTCTGGGGGCCCACGGATTATGTGTACAAAATTTGGTTGATTTTGGCACAAGGGCCTATATTTTCATTCCCCCCCCCCATTTTAGTCGGTTAGTTTTTGCATTTTTAGACTTCTAGGGTCCACTGATTATGTATACACAATTTGGTTGAGTTTGCTCAAATGGCCTAATTTTTAATTTTTAACCCCCCTCCACCCCCCCTCTTAATTTTTGGTCGATATGCACCAAAATTTAATCATATCTTAATCTCAATGGACCAAAACTACGTGTTAAATTTGGTTTTGATATTCACACTAGTTTTTGAGCTAGCAAGTCCACAATAATTTGGTAACGCGCAGACTAACAGACATTTTGACAAAACAATTATTATCTCGAAAAATATAATTTTTCGATGTTCACTTATTAGAGCTTTTTGTAGAACCGAAATGACATGGTTTCGCTCAATTTTTTTAATCAAAATAGTTTCAGCCTTTTTTGAGATATTTCAAAAAAAAAGCAAAAAAAAACACTTTTTTTCATGCACGATTACAATACTTGACTATATCCTGAATGGAAAAGTAAAAATTTGTTTGTGGTTAATTACTTTTGGAAATAAATTTTTAATCACTATTTTTCTTTTTTATAGATAGATTCTAAGGGCATACTTACTCATTTTTCCCCTATTAATTTCACATTCTCCAAAGCAGTAAAGTTACTGAATACATTTTCCAGATAATGTGGATACACTTTATATTTCATTATTTACAATCTACTTTTAAGTCTATACATTTTCCGGGCAATGTGCACATCATCCTATTATGTACTTATACCGTAACATTTATAATTAATAGATACATTTTTATATAAAATCAATTATAAAATGTTTATTAAATATTCAAACGATTTATAATTGTTTTTATAAAGAATTGAATTCATTTAATACAATAAAATACAATCAAGAATTTATTTCCAAATATATAATTATATTTAAATAAATAGAATATAAGATTTGATCGGGATTAAATATAAATAATATAGATTGATGAAATTTTAAATAAAAATTGGGTTCAATTTAATAATAAAATTATATTATACACTATATTTTTTAATAAGAAACTATTTGTTAATAAATCGTCGGGTTACTGCCAAAACAAGCTAACTCCACTTTTACTCAATTCGGAGTTAAGTACTCCATTAGATTGAAAAATGTTCGAAAAACATATTGGCAAAAAACCAAACAACTTACTTACTTTGATTTTTTTCAATCAATAAATCATTTTGAACCTGTGACGATCTTTCATTTCAATTTAAATTTTCAAACGACGATTTCTCAAAAGTTCAAATTATGCAATTAGCTTGTTTTGGCAGTAACCCGGCGAAATAGCAAACCAAATTGATTATTTTATTTCTATACTGGAAAAACAATTATATTTATTTTTTTGCTTTGCCTTTATAATATTTTTATTTTAGGCTAATTGAGAAAATCACGATAGGCTTTTCATCACTTCAAAATATGTAGAAATAATAATTACATTTTTGTTGTTTATTTACATGTTATCATGGTAGTGTGCACCAATCTTACAGATTTATCTTAATAATATAATTATTTAATTAATATAAAGATTCAAGCATCTTTAATTCGTCCCTAAATAAAATAAATTCGTTTTTTAATATTATTGTCCTGGGTTGATTTTTGAAAAATTCCATCTTTTTTCAAATAAAAGAAACTCAAAAAAGATACTTAAATCTTTACATTAATTATTATTTAATTCAAGGGGCCGATACTGAAAACTTTTTTCACTTTAGTTTTATTTTTTTTATTTTTCCTTGTAGTTGAAAGGAGTGAAAAATCTTTAGCTATTATATATTTCTTATCTATGTTGCATAAAGGTTTGGCCACCTGCCCGGCAAGCAAGTTAGCGCTTGGGTTCGATTCCCGAGGGGACGAAGCCCTCTGATATGCAATGTAAAAATATTTCTACTAAAATCTTTGATTCGTCCCTAAATAAAATTAATTCGTTTTTTAATATTCTTGTCCTGGGTTGATTTTTGAAAAATTCCATCTTTTTTTCAAAAAAAAAGAAACTCATAAATCTTTACATTAATTATTTAATTAAAGGGCCCGACATTGAAAACTTTTTTTCAGTTTAGCCTGATTTTTTGCTTTTTCCCTTGTAGTTGAAATGAGTGAAGAATCTTTAGCTATATTTCTTATCTATGTTCCATATCGGGGAGAGATTTATCTTAAGGGTTTGGCTACCTGCCCGCATGCGCGGATCAAGGGGGGGCAGAGGCGACCCCCTAACATTGGAGGTCAGCATTTTTTATATGTTTATTTAATTTTTTTTTTTATAACATTAAATTTTAAAATTGAAAGAAAATAAAGTTCTATGTGGGGGGCGTCTCTGACCCCCCCCCAAATCAGAGGTCTGGATCCGCGCCTGCCTGCCCAGCAATGCAAGTTAGCGCTTGGGTTCGATTCCTGAGGGGATGAAGCCCTCTGATATCCAATGTAAAAATATTTCTACTAAAATCTTTGATTCCACCATCTTTCCCGCGACTTATAACCTTCAACTATTTAAGACCCGTATCCGCAGATACCTTCGACCCCCGCACCGCCCATAAAATTCTTTCTTCTTCTTTTCACGATGGAGGGGCCAACCCAGCACCTTTTTGGTGTAATTCCTTCTCACAATTTTCATTAAAAAAAAAAAAAAAAAAAAATCATTTCTTAATATAATTATTGTTACCTATATGCTAAAATATTATTATAACTTATTACATTAAATCTTCGAATATGTTTTATTCAGCTCTATGGACAACCCTATAATGCTAATACTTTAGAAGGCTGTCCTCCTGATCCTCGAGCACTGTCAGAAAAAGATTTTCTTTTATGTCTGAATTGTTTACAACTACTATCCTTATGTAATAAAGTCGCCCATCAGAAATATCGGCTCTACGTGGAATGCGCCAAAAGAGTTGGCGAAATGAGAGTCGATGTCAAACTAAAAGATACAATTATACTAAACAATCTTCTTGCGGATGAAGAATGGAACACAAAGGTAATAAATAATTAATTAACACTAGAACGCCCGAAGCCGTCAATTTGACGGTTTTCACATTTCATTTCTCTTTCATTTCGTTACTATTTAAGTTAGAACTTTGAAACTCGCTGACTTTTAATCATTTTTTAATAGCTTTCTAATAAAAAAAAAATAGCACCCTATAAATTTTTATTTAGGAGAAAATTATGGATTTACCAAGAACATCCAAAAGCCGTCAATTTGACTATCTTTTGATGATTCACTTTATTATTTTACAACATTTCGAGGGAACCTAGTGTTTTGAAATACATATATATATATATAAATAGAATTATATAGAATTATCAACAACACATTTCTCTTGAGTTTTTTTCGTATATTTGTTTTTTTATTTCAATATTATTTATAATAATATAATATTTATAATAATAACATATAATATAGAACTACTGGTTTTGTTAATGATAATACTCCATAAATATAGCTTGTTAATTTTTCATTTTATATCATAATGATTATTAAAATGTAATATATTAATACGAGCTTTTCGTGCGTGCCTTCGGCACGCCCTCAACTCGGCCCTCCGGGCTAGTGCCCTGGCGGGCAGCGTCTCGGTCCAAACATTTTATTCCTCTTAAAAAACCACACTCCAAATGTATACCTGTGAACTCCCGAAAATACATAGTCTCTTAAAAGTTTTCCCTCATTTTCGTCCTGATACAGCTACAGAAATGAGGCTCTAGATATGAATCTGGAAGTATTTTTTTCTATAATCTACAGATTTGTGATATTTTTTGTGTGGAATTAGATTTATTTAAATAAGTTGAATCGTGTGAGGAGAATTATATTATATCATTTTTTTTAAATTTGGGATCGATAATCGATATAAGGCTCCAAATATTTAAAAGAGATCAGGTGTTGTTTGAATGACAGGCTGTCCATCCAGTATTGCAATGAGAAACTCATATGGGCATGCGTGTCTTAAGTCGTTTAATTTTGTAAAAATCAAAAAATAAGAATAACAAAATTTAGATTTTTAAAAAATTATAAAAAAGTGGCAAATTATTAAAAAATAAACAAATAATATATAAAATATAAATCAAAGATGTGATTAATTTGTTCTTCTGTGCCCAAAGAAAAGCGAATTGAATATTTAATTTTTGAGTGATGAGGGGAGGGGGGCAGGAATAATTATCAATATATTTAATGTTTCTTAATTTAAAATAATTTGGAGTCTTTCATTTCAAAATTCGAGTTACAATTACAATTATATTTCAAATTTGCCGCAAATATATCCCAAATATACCGACGGCATCAGCGCTCCCTGTCGGCAGCATTACGTTTGCTTTGCTGCAAATTAATCTAGGCTATTATATATAGTATAGTGGGAATCGGATTAGCCGAGAGCTTAACGACACTAGCATTCTAAGCAGGAGTCCCGGGTTCGAGTCCGAGTCCCTGCATTGATATTTGACCGGCTATAATCTGTTTCCTAGTCACCAATCCGTCTGGCAAGCGTGGTGACTTAATGCCAACCCCTTCCATTTGATGGAAGAGGCCTATATTCAGCAGTGGATTGTCGCTATCGACTAGTGACATGATGATGATGATTATATATAGTATGTATTTTTAATATATAAATTGATAATAGAATTATATTTATTGTTAGAAAAAATAAAAAAATATTAAATAAAAAGAAGCAGAATGATTTTATTTAGTTTGAGTGTTGAAAAATGCAAGTCGTCAAATTGACGGCATCCGGGCGTTCTAGGGGATCTGAAAGTCCGGGCGTTCTAGTGTTAAGAATGTGACTTAAACTTTTTATTTTTAAAATCAAATGTTTTATGTTCATTAATCATATTTCTAAATATATTTTAGCTATTTAAAGAAGTTCGAATGACATGGGCTGAAATTGATATACGGCACGAACAATATTCAAAAGAAAAAAGCCAAAAAACTCCTTAACTTACATTCAAATTAAACTTACTCCCCCAGTCAAACATCTAATTCCTAGAGTTTTTCTACGGAGTAGTCTCATATTTTGAAGTTACTATATATAAAAAACAAAACACTTGTAATGATTAAAATATATATCATGTTGAATTCATCTTTATATATCTTCTAATTTAATTTCTTCCTCTGTTACATATATTATTTTATATATAGAAATATTTAAATTGTAAATCTTTAATAATAAAACTTAATTTACACCAAATTAAAAATTACTATTTTAATTTCCCTTATACAAAGATACTTTTTCGCTCAAAGAAGAATCTGATCTCTGACTTTCTCTCTTTTGAAACTATGCTCGCTTTTTTTGATGTCAAAAACCTTTTCCCCTCGATTCCTCTTTTAAAATTAAAAGAAATATTAGTCGATCTGATTGATTTTAATATTAAAGATCCTCTTCATAATAGTCAAATTCTTAAATTATTAGACCTATGCATAAACCAGAACTATTATATTTTTAATAATAAATTCTATAGGCAAACCGATGGTTTAGCAATGGGCAGTCCGCTCAGTCCTCTCGTTGCTGAAATTTACATGGCTAATTTAGAAAAAACAATTCTTGGTCCGAATAATTCCTTTGCTAAACAAATTGTATTTTGGCGTAGATACGTTGATGATATTTTTGTCATATGGTCAGGTACTCTTAGACAATTAAGCTCTTTCCAAAATTACTTAAACTCTCTTCACTCTAATATAGAATTCACTTCCGAAATTGGAAATAAAACCCTTTCTTTCTTGGACCTCCAAATAACTATTTCGAAAAACAAACTTAATTACAAAATTTTTAGAAAAGATACTTTCACAGACACAGTGATTCCATTTTCGTCTAACCACCCTACTAACACTAAATTTGCCGCTTTTTATTCGATGATCTACAGACTTATTTCGATACCAATGGACACTTCAGATTTTAACAATGAACTAAATATAATTTATAATATAGCTGTGAATAATGGCTACAACAAACTGATAATTAATAAAATTTACAAAAAAATTAATCGAAAAATAAGTATCTCTCACACACACTCACTAAATTCCTGAACTGATAAAATATTTAAAAGACTCCCCTTCATTTCGAACCATGTTACAAACCCTATAGCTTCAACTCTTAGAACGTCTGGTATAACTCCTGCTTTATATAATAAAAACACTTTAGGTTCACAGCTAATTAATAATAAATTAGACAAATTAGATAAATCAGGGGTATATAAATTGACTTGTGATAATTGCGACGCAATCTACATAGGACAAACTGAACGCTCTTTTAGAACTCGCTACTCGGAACATGAAAGAGCCTTTAATAGTCTTAGCAGATCAGATGATATTAATATGGAATCTACTTCTACCTTCGCCAATCATCTACATTTGAATAAACACACCTCTTCTATTAGCCACTTAGTTCCGTTACATTTCGAAAGAAAGGGCTTACGTTTAGATTTTTTAGAGTCAACCGAAATAAAATTAGCTCTCTCAAATAAAACGAATATACTAAATAATCAATTAGAAGTTAAGAAAAGTACAATCATTGATTACATTCTTTAAATATTTGCAAATTTGTTTTGTGTGTAAATTCTCATTTCTCAGAAGACCATTCGAAATTAAACAAAATAGACTTCTCCCTCCACTAATTTTAAATATTTACCCTTTTGTTATCTTAAAAATAAATTTTACCATTGACTTGTATTCAATTTCGACTTATCCAGGTCAGTTACTTTCTGTTTCTCCTGAAGATGGGTTAGTCACCCGAAATATATATATCGAGATTAAAGATTCTCCAAAAATAAATTCGTTTTATTTTTTATATCTTAATGTGAAACCTACCAAGTATTTTTATCCAATAATTTTAATATTCTTCCTTATATTTCAGTTTTAAATTGCCATCATTCTTTTAAACACATAGCGCTTCTTGCTCTTCAAGATTTATCTTTTTTTCACTAACGTCCACAATGAATGGATTTCTTATCCAATCGTAATCCTCAACACGTAAAGAAGGAACTTAGTGACTTATAATATTGAATAACACTTGTATATGTTCCGAAATAAGAGGTATTATTTTAACATGCTTCCATTCCCTTCTTTTACTTCTCTTAAAGCATAGAACATTAAAGCAATTTGAACCGCGAAAGTTAAATAATATGATCAATAATTTCTTATGTTAATTCTACATTGGGCTATGCTCAGAAATTTTTCTGTAAGTATAGGGTCTGGAACGGGGTTCACTCAGCCTCGTGAGGATAAATGAGTAGCTGCTTGATTGAGAAGCAGCGAATCTCGGTTAAGAACACTGAAACGAAGGCTGTAGAGATTGCGTTGAGCTAACCACTTGACCCATCGGTACTGTTTCCAACTAGGACAGCAACCAATTCAGTAGGCCAATACCCATAAAGGGGGGTCGAGCCAGAGATTTATTTTTTAATTCTACATTTAGAAAATTATTTTTTTTGAAAAGGAAAAATTGAGCATCCGACGGAACCCGTGTCTCTCTCCTTTACGGGAAGAGCGGCTTTCCAACTAGCCTACGGATCCTCCCGCCGAATAAGCTCTTTAGATTGAATGTCATTTTTCCTTTTCGGGGCTTTTTCTATTTATAGTATAGTTACTTATGTTTTTAGACAAATTAACTTTTATAGAACACTAGCTGCAAGGCGCCTCCGGCACGCCCCCTGGACCCCCAACCCACGAACCCCACCCTCACCTACCACACCCCCCGCACCATGCACCCGTGGCCAACCACCGCCCCCACACCACCCCACTACGCCCCTGGACCATCACCTGAACCCCCCGCTCCACCCTGCAAAACCCCATCCCCCGCGCCCTCCACCCCGTACCACCCCACTACGCCTCTGGACCCTCCCTCCACCCTGCACCCCACCCCGTGCCCTCCAACCCCCCGCACCCAGTTTTTTCATTTCTAGTCTTCTAGTGACCCACAGATTATGTATACAAAATTTGGTTAAGTTGGCTCTAAGGGTAAGAATTTTCATTTTTTGATTCCCCCCCCCCATTTTGGGTGGTTAGTTTTTGCATTTCTAGCCGTCTAGTGACCCACATATTATGTATACAAAATTTGGTTGAGTTTGGTCAAAGAGCAAGAATTTTCATATTTTTACCCCCCCCCCTTTTTTTGGGGGGGGGTTTAAACAAAAGTTGTCAGAAATCACACCCCCTACAACTTTGCTCATAATAAAATTTGCCGTTGAGCTAATAGTTTAGGAGTTATTTGATAATTTTCATTCGTGCGACCCCCCAAACCCCATTTTGGGGTCAAAATATCAAAACGTTATATAGCTATAAACGTAAGTTAGAAGACATCTGATGTAAATATGAAATTTCATAATAATCCCTTCAGCCGTTTTCATGTGAATCGTGAGCAACTTTTCGGAAACGACGGAAACATACAGACATACAGGAATTTTGTTGAGGGTGTTTTCGTTCATAACTTTGCTTGAAACGTGTGCAACCAAAATTTGGCGTGATTTGGAGAAATGTACAGACAAAACCTTAATTTATATATATATAATATATAGATTACATTAACATGCGATTAGTCATCGCTTCTTTGCTTACTAGATATCTCGTAGCAAAATAGAATTGACAATAAGTTATCTGAACTACGCTTAAGTCAATTTCCTAAACTTAGCGGCACCCCGGTTGAAAAAACTGTCTTATGGCCTTTCAACATGAAAATGTAACTAGTGCGCTGAACTAGGAACATAATTCTCATCGCGCGTTCATCCTCTTTTTTTTAACCGACTTCAAAAAAGGAGGAGGTTCTCTATTCGACTGAATTTTCTTTTTTTGAAAATTTTTTTTGCATTGGGTCCAGTCTAGCTTCCGATTGGTCCCATTTTTTTTTCGATTTTTTTTCATAGGTATTAGACCTTTTTTATTAGGTTTGTTTAGACCTAACCTCTTTGTTTATGAACCGATTTCGATGGTTCTTTTTTTATCCGAAAGGGGGTGTCTTAGGGATGGGGTCATATTAATTTGGTCAAGTTCTGATGATATAACCACTATTAATAACATCACTAAAAAGAGAAAAATAAAAATTTTTAAGAAAAAAATAAAAACCGACTTCAAAAAATTAAATGCAACAAATAAAATACACTAAAAGGTGTAAAATAATTATTATCTTATTTAGTTACAACTAAACGACGAAATATTAACACGAAATTACTTTTTGAATTCGATACCAAACAAACTATACCTATAAGCGAGCATATCCTCCAAACGTACTAAGTAAGATCCGTCGAGTGCGATTCATAAAAGGTATATGTTTGGCACCAACTTCAAAAAGTAATTTCATGGTAATATTTCGTCGTTTAGTTGTAACTAAATAAGATAATAATTATTTTATACCTTTTAGTGTATTTTATTTGTTGCATTTAATTTTTCGAAGTCGGTTTTTATTTTTTTCTTAAAAATTTTTATTAATGCAAGTTGTGGTCCGCTTAAATGTACTTAACTCCAAAAAATTGGTAGGTATTTTCCAATATTTACTCATTATTTTTAAATTACTTCTAAATGAAATAGGAAGACTAGACTAGACTTATAGGTAGATATTGCACATCTGATCATTAACAAAATATTTATATATAGATTAAAATCATTTATTAGAAAACATATTTCTTTGTAAAAACATTTTTTTTTAAATAGTCTATTTTTTTATTTTCTTCTAAAACAGTCCATTCGGACCATGGAATCTGAAATAAAAAAATGGAAAGTAAAATTAATTTATTGGTTTAAATATATTATAGAAAATATAAGGAAACTCTTTCTAATGTATGTACTTATATAAATTAAGATTAAAGTCATGTTCCGTTATACACTGCGAGCACTGGCCAGTAGTCCCATATACACTGCCCCGCAAAAAAAGTGGCGCACTTGGAAAATTTCAATTTTTTACTTTAAATATTATTTATATTCAAATTTATCTAAATACTGATCATTTGTAATATGTAGTTTAATTAAAATAAAACAATATTAAATATAAAAAACAAATTTATTAAAAATAAGCTGACTTGTTCTGATGTGGCCATCCACTTGACTTTGCCTTACAATCTGACCCCTAAAATTATTTATAATCATGTAGAGGGGGGGGTTAGTTTTTGCATTTTTATACTTCTGGGGTCCCAGTGATTATGTATACAAAATTTGGTTGAGTATGCTAAATGGCCAAGATTTTAATTTTTTGACCTTACACCCCCCACCCCTCCATTTTGGGCAGTTAGTTTTTGCATTTTTAGACTTCTGGGCTCTCACTGATTATGTATACAAAATTTGGTGTAGTTTGCTCAAACGGTCTAGATTTTTAATTTTAAAAAATATTTTCGTTATTATCTATAAGTTCATTTTTCTTGTTTTTTAGTTTTGAAAATATTATAATTTTAATTTTTAACCCTTCCTCCCCCCCCCCCTTAATTTTGGGTCGATATTCACCAAAATCTAATCAGCTCTTAATCTCAATGGACCAAAACTACCTGTGAAATTTGGTTTCGAAATTCACACTAGTTTTTGAGCTAGCTCGACCACAAAATTTGGTAACCCACAGACTAACTAACTAACAACCAGACTAACAGACATTTTGACAAAGCAATTATTATCTCGAAAAATATAATTTTTTCGATGTTCACTTATTAGAGCTTTTTTGTAGAGGGAAATGCCATGGTTTCGCTCAATTTTTTTTAATCAAAATAGTTTCAGCCGTTTTTGAGATATTTCGAAAAAAAGAAGGAAAAAAACCACTTTTTTCATGCACGATTACAATACTTGACCATACCCTGTATGGTAAAGTAAAAATTACATTTCTGACGAAAACAAAGATTTATATTTTTAATTTTTTTTTAATTAAAACTTTTAATACCGAGTATTACCACCTCTTACTCTTATTACTTCCTCTAATCTTCTTGGCATACTCTTAATTAAGTTTGCCACCACCTCCTGTGGCATTTCTTCCCAAGTTTTAACTAAAGCAATTCTTAGCTCCGGCAAGGTGGTAGGTGGGTTAATTTTTCTTTTAATGCTCCTTTAGAGCTCATCCCATAGGTGTTCGATGGGATTCAAATCTGGACTTCGTGCGGGGCACTTGAATGTTGGTATCCCGACTTCTTTCAGATAGTCAGCGGTAATGCGGGCGGTATGTGGCCGAGCATTGTCATGCATAAATTTTGTCCAATAAATTGAGCATATGGCACAACATAATGTTCCAAAATATCATTACAATATGAATGGGCATTTGGCGATACGCTGGAGCAAACATGAAACACTGTCTTTGCCTCTAAAGATATGCCACCCCATACCATCACTGATCCACCCCACCCCCAAATTGAACTCTATGGGTAATGTTACATTGTGCGTTACGCTCCCCGGGTCTTCGGTAAACAAAAAGACGGCCATCTGGTCCAAATAAATTGAACCTGGACTTATCTGAAAACAAAACGTTACCCCAGTCGACTCTGTCCAGTGACGGTGTTCTCTGGCAAAGGCAAGACAGGCTCTTCAGTGTCCACAAAGAGCAATGGTCCTGTCGCTGATCTTCTTGAACGTAAATTTGCCTGAGCTAATCTTCTTCTAACTGTATCAACACTAATTGAAACATTTCTAACTGTATGGAGGGTCTGAGCCATCTCGGAAACAGATGCGTTACGATTGCGCAACGCATTCATGACAATAAATAATAATAAATCGTTAGAGCCGTTTTCGAGAAACTGATTCTATATATAAACAAACAATTTTTGTTTTTTATTAGTTGAATAAAAGATTTCACTGTCGATGGTAACAGAATTGTTTTTATTTTAGGTTAAAAATAAAATAAAATGAGAGAGTCTTCTGTTTTTTAAATAAAATAATTTTTAATTATTTCTAGAGACTATAGTTTCGAAGGCATTGCCTTCATCATCAGTCTATCACAAATATTTCAAATTAGTTACAAATTAAGATTTATACATAGAAAATTTTGAAAAATATATAATGTCTTTTTCTTCATGTTTCTTCTTGGGAGATTAGAATATAACTGGCTCAATATCTGGGTTGCTCTTTTGTTTAGGCATTTTCTAATGAGTTTTACCTGAATGAATGGAATGTTTTTAAAAAAGGGTCAAAGGGTAAAAAAGGGTGTTTAGGCATTTTCTAATGAGTTTTACCTGAATGAATGGAATGTTTTTAAAAAGGGGTCATTGATAATTTCTAGTTTTTCATTTAAAGATTCAATTGGGCTTTTTTCCAAGGATTTTAAAATTTCAATGGATTCTTTTAAAGAAAGAATTAAGGGGTCATTGACTTCTTTGATTAATTTAATTTTGGATTGATCTGGAAAACTATGATTGTGAGCATTTAAATGCTCTGCAAATGCATAATTTTCATATTTTAATTTGTAGGCTCTCTTGTGTTCATTGATCCTAATAGATAAATTTCTTTCCGTTTTTCCTATATAAGTTGCATTGCAATCTTGGCATGTCAATTTATATACACCGGATTTTTCATTTTCCGGAATTTTATCTTTAATTTGACTTAATTCACTTCCTAATGTATATGGTGATCTAAAGATTGTTGCGTACCCTAAAGATTTTAATTTGTGCTTTATTCTTTCGGACATCTTACCATAATATGGTAATATTAGTTTTGGCAGATCTTTAATTTGTGAATTTTGTGAATAGATTAAATTTAAATTTGATTTTTGAATTTTACCTTTTAATATTTGATCTATTAAATTGCTTTCATAACCATTATTTATAGCTATTTCTTTGATTATCTCTAGTTCTGTTAAAAAATGCTCTTTCTTTAATGGGATACTATTTAAACGGTGGATCATTGAATGGAATGCTGCTAATTTATGTGACATTGGTCGACAAGCCATGTTGTGAATTACGGTATCTGTAGATGTATCTTTCCTATAAATTTCGAATGTGTGTTTATTTTCTTCAATTTTAATTTTAAGGTCTAAATAATTTAATGTTTTTTCTTTTTCCTTTTCCACGGTAAATTTGATTTTTTCATGTAATGAATTTATATGTTTTATGAATTTATTGAGAATTCTTTCAGTCCCTGTCCATAAGACAATCACATCGTCAACATATCTATAATAATATTTGATATATTGAGAGAATTCGCACTTTATATTTAAAAATTGTTTTTCGAAATGTTTTAGGAAAATTTCGGCAAATAATGGTGACAGAGGGTTTCCGATTGCTAAACCATTTTTTTGTTCATAAAATTTATCGTTGTATTGGAAAAAATTGTGATTTAGACATAACTCCATTAAATCACTTAGGTCTGTTTTTTCTTTTATGTTCAAATTTGGACATGTATAAATTATCTGGTCAACTAGGTCTTTTGTTTCTGAAGGGGGGACGTTTGTAAATAAACTTATGATATCTAAAGAGATTAATTTTGCGTTATTGGGGATATCTATGTTTTTAATTTTATTTATTAAGTCTAATGAATTTAAAATTGAGTGATCTGGTTGAAAATTAGTTTTTTCTTTGAAGATTTTATTTAGGCTTTTGGCTAATTTTGTTACACACGCTCCTGAGTAGCTTACTACAGGTCTAATTGGTATTTCGTCTAGTTTTTCCGATTTATGAATTTTCGGAAGGGAATACAATCTAGGACACTTTGGGTTCTTTTCTATTAACGACATTTTGGTTTTTTCGTTTAAAATTTTGGAATTTTTAATTTTGTCCCTAACTAATTTGTTATATTTATTTACTGGGTTTTTAATTTGATTGAAATTTTGTGTTTTCAAGAAGGTTTCGGTTTTCTCTTTATAAATTTTTTGATCTAGTATAACTATTGAATTTCCTTTGTCACTTTTTACTACTGTTAAATTGTTTTCCTTAATTTTTGATTTTAGTGATTTTATTGTTTTATTTTCCGAATAATTGATTTTGTTCCTATTTTTTTCTATTTCTTGTCCTAGGATTTTAGCACAAATTGTTTTGTTGGTGTCATTTTCCCTATTTTTTATTAACGATGCTGCCATATTAATAGCGATGTCCTCTATTTCGTTTTGTCTAATTGGTTTTTCTACGCAATGTTTTAGACCTTTATTCAGGACGTTCTTTTCGGTTTCTGTGAAAACGGTGTTTGAATAGTTTTTTATTCTATCGTTGAATTGGAATTTTGGGTTAGTAGGATTATTTTTGAAATTTTTTTCTTTTTGTTGATTCCTATGTTTTTCTAAATTTTGTAACTTTTTATTAATTTTGTCGGTTTTTATTTTCATTATACTATCTATCCTATCTCTTACTTGAGAGTCTACTGTATCAAATTCACAAGGGTGTAATAAATTTGTAAGCCGAGTGTGGGTGTTGTATAAATGCAGTTTGAGTGTATCCCTGATATTGTACCATTTATTTAATTCTAATCTTGCCCAATTTTTTGTTGATTTCTCGATGATTTTTGAAGCGAGCGATGATTTAAATTTTTGTTTGTTTATCAAGACTAGATAGATAAGATAGGATAAAATAAGCGCTTTATAATAGAAGATACAGTGGTACCTTGAGATACGAATGTCCTAACCTACGAATGTTTTGAGATACAACATGAAATATTCTAAAATTTATACCTCGACATACAACGAAAAATTTGAGATAGGAATTTGCGATGTGCCTTATTTGATGATAGGTGTCTCACATTCTTTCGTAACATTTTAAAAGAAGGCAGAAACAGACCTCTCTTGATCGTTACCTTATGAAGGTCTCACGCAGTGATGTCAGGAAAGTGAGGCCAAAAAGGCCTGACGTTAAAGTGATGATTAATAAACATTGTGTGTTATTAATATATTAATAAACATTATGTGTATTATTACTCGTTTATCTATATACAAATTGTGTAATTTAACTGTGTTTTGGGTTAGTTTCATATCGCTAGAACGCATTAATATATATATTACATTATTTTAAATGGGAAAAATTGCTTTGAGATACGATTTTTTTGACATACGACGATGATCACAGAACGAATTAAATTCGTATCTCAAGGTACCACTGTATTATAACTACACATAAATTGAAACTTTCTTTTTGCCGAGAGTAGCAGAATTTTTATATATTGAAGAAGACAATAACTGCACTTAACCTGTTGATTTCTTTTGCAATGTCTTAAAGGTGCTGATTTGTATATCTAAGTCATATTAAATTAATAAAATATTTTATTGTCCTAATTTTATTCCTATAACGTATACATCATTATAGAAAACAGTTTTTTGACAAATTGGCAATTAGTTTGATTAATTAGGTAGGCCCCCAAGTAGTGTTGGCCCAGGGCCCCACCTCCCACAAATTCTCGGTCCGCCACTGACTGGATTGATCTCAGTGCTTCCAGTGCTCGCAGCTTACATCGGAACATATCCTAAAGCTAGGTTTCACACCAATTCATTTTAAACCTAGCTAAATTAAGCTTAACGTTATAATATTGTCTTTTGATTCTATATTGATGTGTCTATTATTTATATATGTTGCAGTAAAAACCCGTTTTTAGTAAGATCGGGTTCTTACTAATTAATAAAGTAAAAGGAGTGTAGTTTCACAGTGAACACACTCCCTTTACTTTACTAATTAATATTATGTTTCACCTAAAACCTACACCACCTACCCTAAGTAAAAAAAAAAGTTCTTACTAGTTAAAATGCGTTTCACGGAATACCTTTGTAGCAACTAGAATTTACTGATGTTGGTTGAGTTTGTTTCAAAGGTCTAGAATCTTCATTTTTGACTTTCCGCCTCACTTTGGGTGTTTATTTCCAAAAAATTTTAAACGAAAATGTCAAAAATTACATCCTCTACAATTTCGCTTCTAATTTTGGACATTTTCGTTTAAAATTTTTTGAAAATAAACACCCAAAATGAGGCGGAAAGTCAAAAATGAAGATTCTAGACCTTTGAAACAAACTCAACCAAAATCAGTAAATTCTGGTTGCCACAAAGGCATTCGGTGAAACGCGTTTTAACTAGTAAGAGCCCGTTCTTACTAAAAAACGGGTTTTTACTGCATCATATATAAGAATAATAAATTCAAAGTCTACTTACCGCGACAACTTCATATCCAATTTTTTTCAAATGCTTTATTTTAGTTTGTATAGCTCCAGTTAATTCCATATATTGTTTCTCTAATGCTGTTGGGGTTGTAATATCGAATATATATGAATTCAAACTACATAGTAGTAAATTATAATATATTATATTTTCACTTCTATCAGGAGGTCGGCGAATTACACCAATAGGTTCTTCATGAAATGATTTCGGTAATGGAATGGCTTTATCAGATTCAAAGTCCCAGCCAATTATTATATCTAATAAGTAAAAAAAATTACAAAATATTAAAATATATAGGGGAGGGGAGTACTTTGAAGGGGACAAGGATAAATAATCTGTAAAATTAATAATAAAGTTCGGTTATTTTCTGAACAGACCTCGTACTTATGTGATATTATTGGAAAGTTAAATATGTTGATCTAATTGAAAAGTTTTTGTTTTGCCGAGAGTCGCAGAGTTGTTGATACACAAAGAGAAACAAAGAGGTTGTCCTCTGCTTGATGAAATAAACATACACACATATATATCCTTTTGTGAAACCTAACCTAGAAAATTCTCCTCATAAGTTACTTATAATGTTTCACCTAGAACCGACACCTAAATCCTTAAAAATTATATATATCGAGATGATATATCTGTATATATATATATATATATATGTATATATATATTATTTATTTGTTTGAGACTATAGTTTCGAAGACTTGGTCTTCATCATCAGTCTTTTTTAATTATAAATATTGTTTTTCATGGAGTCAATACCGTATGGATATTGAAAATTTGATGTTTCTTCACTGGTGGTCAGTTTAGAATTAAAAACATTTTTCTGGTCTCACACTCAGGAATTAGTATTAATAAAAGGAGAAAGAAACCCAAAATTAATTAGCGCAATTAAATCGTTAGAAATTTTTGAAATCATTCATATAAAAATTCAGACCTTTCTTTGTTTCTACAGCCAAATTGAATTATCAAATAGCAATTTGCTTAGGATGTTTGCTAACAAAACATACCATTTTAGATAAAAAAAGAAAAACAAACCCCCCCCCCTTCCATTGTCAGCCTGTCCTTTGTCAAACAAAGAAAAAGGGAAACATATGTTTATATTTGAGTGTGAACCAGAAAAATGTTTTTAATTCTAAACTGACCACCAGTGAAGAAACATCAAATTTTCAATATCCATACGGTATTGACTCCATGAAAAACAATATTTATAATTAAAAAAGACTGATGATGAAGACCAAGTCTTCGAAACTATAGTCTCAAACAAATAAATAATATATATATACAGATATATCATCTCGATATATATGTGTGTATGTTTATTTGCATCAAGCAGAGGACAGCCTCTTTGTTTCTCTTTGTAAATATGTTGATCTGTTGCTGCAAGGACGCAAAATGCATATTTTAAAATGAATGAAGAAGATTTCAGCTTTCAGAAAAAAATTACTATTATGGAAAAGAAAAATTAAATTGAAGATGGTATCAATAATTTTTCTCTTGGTGCATCAGTTTGTAATCTCTATTGAAGTTGATTTGTCTTGCCATATAAAATCTGTTTTTTAAGATCACCTATCACAGGTTATCAAACGGTTTGAAAAATATTTTCAAGCAGATAACATCGACAAATTTGCATGGGTTCAAGACACATTTCGAGACAAAGTTCCATTTGAATTTACTTCTTCTTTAGAAGAAAAAAATCTTTTTGAGTTACAGTGTTCCCTCTAAGCTGTGTGCGTCCGCACATAAATTTTAAACATAGCGCACATTAAAAATATTCGCGCGGACAAAATTTTGTTTTTTTTATTTTTTCTGCAATTTTACGAAGATAACCAAATTGATTTGCAAAAAGCTGGTTATGTTTACATCTGATGGTGCATTCGTAATGCTTTGAAAAACGAAATGGTGTAGCAGCTAAATTAAAGCAAAATGTACCACATTTTTGGTGCAACAACATTGCGTGTTGCACACCGAGAAAATTTATCTATTTCGGATGCATGAAAAGAAGTAAAAGCCACAAGAGAAATCGAAACAGTTTGATGCTCAAATCTTTAGTTTTATAAGAAAAATTGTGTAAGAATTTACAAAATATATAGTAGAGAATTTGGTGAATTCGGCTAAAAAAAAAACTTGAAAAACTGACTGGGCTATGGGGAAGAGGGAGGTCCGAACCCCTGCAAACCGTATCAACGCCACTGATTCGAAGATGTGACAAATTTCTTGTATATTTAAATTAAGGATTCAAAAAATATTGAAATATAAAAATAATTAGAGAATTAATAATATATAATATATATTAAGATAATAATTTATTAAAATGTGAATTTTTATTTAAATCACACATAATTAAATATATTTATTAAACACGAACAAATAATACAATATAACTACGATGTTTCGAACGACTTATTCTGCGATCGTTATAATAATAATCGGAGTGGGTGCTCATACTTGAGAACGATCGCAGAATAAGTCGATCGAAACGTCGTAGTTATATTGTATTATTTGTTCGTGTTTAAAAAATAATTATAATTAATTATGTGGGATTTAAATAAAAATTCAAATTTTAATCAAATTCATCACAAAAATAAAAGCTTCAACAGCTTCATTCATTACTCATAAGAATTTATGGTACTTGTGTATTAACGCCACCGCAGCTACAGATTTGGCGGTTTTTAAATTTCGCCAATCTACACCTAAAATTTTTGAGATAAATCATAAAATAGAATAAATCAGTTCCCCTCTGTCAAAAAACAACTTGAATAGGTTCGGTTTATGATCTCGGTTTGATTAGATAAAAAATGCGGGTACATTAACGCCACCGCAAGGTTTGTTTGGGAACGCATTTTTTATCTAATCGAACCGAGATCATAAACCGAACCTATTCAAGTTGTTTTTTGACAGAGGGGAACTGATTTATTCTATTTTATGATTTATCTCAAAAATTTTAGGTGTAGTTTGGCGAAATTTAAAAACCGCCGGTACTTACGTATTAACACCACCGCAGCTAGATTTGGCGTTTTCTAAATTTCGCCAATCTACACCTAAAATTTTTGACATAAATCATAAAATAGAATAAATCAGTTTCCCTCTGTCAAAAAACAACTTGAATAGGTTCGGTTTATGATCTCGATTTGATTAGATAAAAAATGCGTTCCCAAACAAAATTTTAGCTGTAGATTGGCGAAATTTAAAAACCGCCAAATCTAGCTGCGGTGGCGTTAATACGTAAGTACCGAATTTATAATTAACGTCTCTAATCAAAGATTTTAATAGAATAATTTTATATTGCATATCAGAGGGTCTCGTCCCCTAGAGACGTTAAATATAAATTCTTATCTTGATATATTTGGTTTATACCAGTGAGTTGTATTTTTGAAAAAATTACATCTTATTTTCAAAAAAAGATACTTAAACCTTCGGGTTAATTATTATAATAATGTGTATATTGTCTAACCAGGTCTTTCATAATGAGGAATAACATTTCCCGCATAATAACACGATTCATTTCCAGCAAGAAGTTTAACATTTTCTAAAATATTGCAAAATATTGTATTTGCATGAGACATTTTCGATTGTGGATTAGGACATTTTGCTGCGTACCACTAAAAAAAAAAATTATTTAAAAATAATCATTAAAAAAAAAAACAATCATAATAATTATTAAAAACTTACTTGTGATAATTTTAAATGAGTATCGTAATCTAAACGATTTCCTTTGTAATCAGGGCAATCCATATCAATGACTGAGTTCAAGTAAAATATTTCGCGACCAAAATTTCTATAATTTTTTGTATCTAAATAAAAATAAAAATGTTTATTTAAATTTTTTAATAATCCAGTAGTTTTATCTATCTATGTCAGGGATTCTCAAATTATCATTCATTTATTCCAGGAGATTAGACTATCAAAAAATTTAAGAAATTGTATAATTTTCAGTAATTTCAGATTCGGGTTCACGAAGATCTATTCCCCGGAACAATTTCTTCACTGTAAAATAATATAAGGATTATGGACTAAATGAGCTGCACTCTTTATATACAGTGGGTGGCCAAATTATTATAGAAAAGAAAATTTTTTTATTTATTTTCTTAGAAAGACGGACTGGTAAGCGAAATAACTAGGTTATAATGAAAGGTAGTCCAAATTATTTAAATTTTTTATTCAAATACCGACGTTTCGGAGACCTTTTCTCTCCTTCTTCAGGGTAATGAATAGTTATTGATGGGTGAGTATAACTCGGCTCCCATTTCTCTCTTTTCAGTGATAACAACAATATAACAAAAAAAAAGACTCATTCTGAAACTTTTGGGTCCAGGCACGTTATAAATTCACATGAAGCTAAAATTTTTTTATTTTTTACAAGGCTTGGTTTGATCACATATGTGTACCGCATTTTGTGTATAACTCCTAATTGACTGAAGATGGCCAAATAAAATTCAGGCCGAAACGTCTTATCAAAGGTGTTTTATTGAACCCAGTGATTCCATCTTTGGCTGATACCTCCTCCTTCATCTAGTACCGTTTCATCACAGCCACGAACTCTACAATATTCAAACAATATTACAATACTTTTCACCATAATTAGTAGAGATTGTGGTGTTGGTGCAAGGTGAAACATCTTTAATAAAGATAAGAGTAAATAAATATTATATTTAATATTGATTTACTATGAGTTAAGGATACTAGGTCACTTATTTCAATAATCAACTTGATGTAAAACAAAATATAATAATTGACCTATTAATAACTAAGCCAAAAATTTATTCCCAGCGTAGAGACACAAGTCAATGAACTTTCTAACTTTATATATAACCTGTTATTCAATAAGTTGAATTAGTTACTTTCTGTACTTCCTGAAGATGGGTTGATAGCCCGAAATATATATATTGAAAAAGAAAAAAAATTTTATATCTTTTAATTTTTTAATTTTAATGTGAAATAAGTGACCTAGTATCCTTAACTCATAGTAAATCAATATTAAATATAATATTTATTTACTCTTAACTTTTCACCATTATATCACAAGTGTACTTATTCAACTATTACCATTATATCATAAAAGTGTACTTGGTCAACTAAGTACACTTTGATATAATGGTGAAAAGTATTGTAATATTGTTGTTATCACTGAAAAGAGAGACAAATGGGAGCAGAGTTATACTTAGCCATCAATAACTATTCATTACCCTGAAGAAGGAGAGAAAAGGTTTCCGAAACGTCGGTATTTTAATAAAAAATTTAAATAATTTGGAGTGCCTTTCATTATAACCTACTTATTTTATTGATTGTTTATATATAAATGAAAAAAATACAAATCTTTTATAAAAAAATCAATCCAAAACACGTTTATTTAAAAGTCAGACGATTTATTTCCGTTTTTCAATGGAAATTTGTATGGAAAAAGAAAAAAAAAGTTTTTATTTTAGGTTAAAAATAAAATGAGAGAGTCTTCTGTTTTTTAAATAAAATAATTTTTAATTATTTCTAGAGACTATAGTTTCGAAGGCATTGCCTTCATCATCAGTCTATCACAAATATTTCAAATTAATTTATTAGGACATTATATATTTTTCAAAATTTTCAATGTATAAATCTTAATTTGTAACTAATTTGAAATATTTGTGATAGACTGATGATGAAGCCAATGCCTTCGAAACTATAGTCTCTAGAAATAATTAAAAATTATTTTATTTAAAAAACAGAAGACTCTCTCATTTTATTTTTAACCTAAAATAAAAACAATTCTGTTACCATCGACAGTGAAATCTTTTATTCAACTAATAAAAAAAAAGTTGCTTCCTTTTTTTCATTGAAAAAGGAAAAATTCTCCCGAAACGTTTGGCTTTTAAATAAACTTGTTTTGGATTGTTTTTTATAAAAGATTTGTATTCTTTTTTTTTTCAAATTATTATAGTTATTTGAAAAATTATATCTTTCATACGTTTTTAGGGGTTTAGCTTACTATTAAACTCATAATATCGAATTGAAACAATTGTTATCTTTATAGGTTTATTTTAGCTTAGGACAGGGGTCGGGAATCTGAGGCTCTTGAATTTTTAACAAAAATCTGCTGAGGCAACCGTATTTTTGAAAAATCTAAAATAATTATAGATTAGAGTTTAAATCAAGAAAAAATTGTTTGCAAAATAATGATTAATTTTATTTTAGTTTCATTTTCAAATGGATTTCAAGATTTTAGAAAAGATCAGGAGATGATGAAATTTATATGGTATTACATCCGCTGAAGTGTGATTTAAACTTAATAGACGTTAAAACTTTTCCTGGGATCTATTGCAGATGCAGATCTACAAATGGAGATTTTGGAAGTTCAGAATAAAAGTATCTGGATGCAAAAATTTCAAGAAATGGTAGTATAGGTTGAAAAAAATGCGATAACTATGGAGAAAACTCCACATGACATTATATTTACATGCTGGAACTCTTTTCCAGCTAATTATTCAAATGCCAGTAGATTAACTTTTGGGATTTTGACCTTATTTAGATCCACATACAATTGTGAACAATTTTTCTCTACAATAAACTACAATAAAATCAAACAGAAGCAGACTAACGGATATAAGTTTAAAGGCGGAACTGCTTCTAAAATGCACCAAGTACACTCCAAATTTTATCTTATTATATTAAACGAGCAATTCTTGTATAAATATATATAGAATCGGTTTCTCGAAAAAGACTAACGATTTCGCTATAAATTGGTGAACTTATCAAGTCTCATGAGTTATTAGTCGTATATAAATTTTAATCCGATTGAAATAAAGGAAAGGGTGTAAATTAGTCATGTCGCAAAATATTTTAATCGTTCATATCTCCTCTTCGGTAAGTCGCATAGCCTTGAAATTTGAAACTTAAGCTATTTAGAGGCAAAAAGTTACTGAGCATCGTTCTGTGCTCTGCTCGGTGCTACAGGCACTTTGATTAAATTAGCGAATAAAATACAAATCCAAAAATCGCTTTGAATACTAAAATAATTAAAAAATTAAAATTGTGGCTCCATAAATTTTATTTTTTGTACGTTTTTTTGTTGAAATATTTCTGCAGAAACATTGCAGCAATATTGTTATGTCCGCCCTCTGTACATTGCAGAAACATTGCAGCAATATTGTTATGTCCGCCCTCTGTACATTGCAGAAACATTGCAGCAATATTGTTATGTCCTCCTCTGTACATTGCAGAAACATTGCCAACGTTGCTTCAATATTGCCACTGCAATGTTGCCAATATTGTGCAAGATTCGCAATATTGCTGCAATATTCTAGTCTGCCTGGGGTTATTAGACTAGATTTTTGGAAAAGTTTGAATAAAATAAATTTACTTGATAAAAATCATTTGAGGCCACCCACTGTAGTTGGAATTGAAAAAATGCACAGTGTGTTTACATGATAGCAGTTTATTCAAGTGGTATAACATTCTAAAAGTTTGAGAACCCCTGATCTATGAATATATACTTACCATAAGCGTTTTTTAGGAAATTTTCATCAAAAATTTTATTCATCAAATCATAATCGTAAATGCCTTTCATTGCAAGAAAGTGAACACAAGAAATAAACATTTTTGGATATTCATCTACATCTTTTCGCAAAGGATTTTTTATCTCCATTAAAATCCTTTCAAAATACTCTTTTTGTTTAGAAGGATTGCAATTAAAAAGAAGTAAAAGAAAACTAAGACGTTCAATTTCTTTTAAGCGTAAATTTTCTAAATTTTGAAAAAATTTATCAACAATTTTGTTAAGCAAATTTTCATTTTTCGTATTAATATCTGAACCAATAAGAGCCAATTGAAGATTGGTCATTATCGAAACACGATCAACATGATTGAGAGCTTCATCGGTAAAAGGAAATAAATCCCTTCGAGATCCTGGCTTAATAGAATAACGTAGAAATTTAGCGATTGAACATAAAGCTATCTCATGAATAGGCGGGTCGCTGTATTTCATTTCATACACGCATTTTTGAATTATTTTTGAGGTTAATTCTAAATTCGAGAATTTTGTCTGACTTTTAAAAAAACCCATTGATAAAATTGCTAGCTCATCAACAGTAATGTCATTAATTATTTCTTTTAACCGATGTCCTAGTTCAAAATTTGATACTGGGATTTTATAATCTCTTGATATATTAATATAAAACAAAACTTGGACCAATTGATGGCTTTTAAGGGATTTCATTTTTCTAAATATTTTCTTAAAGGCTTCTTTTGGTGTTTTCGTACGTTTTAGTAGAAACATTTTAAACCAAAGATCTAAATTAAAAAGCGTTTCATCAATATCCCAAGATTTTAGATGCTTAAGATATTCCCTGTCCAAATCCTTAACCAGTGAGCCTAAATTTGGCGAGGCAACTGGAATTTTTTTCCATTTTTGGAGGCCAGTTAGAATCGAATTCAATTGGTCTACTTCCATTTGAGGCAAATTATTCCGAATTGCCAGAACAAGTGGTTGGAATTGATCCTCTGAAAGGTCAAGTTCATTCGATTTGGAGTAATTGGACAAAATGACAAAGTTCTCGACAATTTGACTTGCATTTTGTTTATCAAGATCTTGATTTAAAATTGATTGAACAATATCATCGTTATTTGATAATGCTGGTGGTTGGATATTGATTAATTCAGAAGATAAAGATGATTTATAAATTGGTGAATTGTTTAATATTGTATAGGCATATTTATTTTCGTCAAATAAATTAAAATCTTGGTTGAAAATAATTCTACTTGTATTGAACGTTCTTTCACTTAATAAATTGCCTTTATTATGGATTTTAAATATTCTATTGATAAGACGAATTCGAAACATTTTTAGGGTATAGGTAAACTCACTTTTGATAATTAACAGTTATGATTGTATTAAAAATAAATTTGAGTAAGAGATTTAAAAAATTAAAGATCCAACCTTAACTGGAACTTGATCACATGTAAATACAAATGGAAATAACACGATAACACGCGCCAAAATTTGACTTTTTAAATTTGTTCGACCCATCATAAAGAGTATATTTTTTATAGGGGGGATCGTGCGCAGATCCAGAGACACTCGCCCCCCCCCCCCCCCCACCAACCTTATCTACTTTTTCCTCTTTCGAAGGGTGAAAAAAGTAATTATTTTTAAGATATTTCAATGAAATTATATCCATTCATCTCTATATGAAATACTGGTAAAAGCAAAGCTGAAGGTCTGTTATTTCAAGGGACAATTCCGTTGTCAAAACGGTTCCCCCACTCTGCCAACTCCTTCCTCCCCTATCTTAGTTATTTGACCGCTCCCAGGGAGCAGCACTCAACGAATATTGACCCGGGGATTTAAAAATATAATTATCGGTTTTTAATTAAAAGTGCAGTAGATCAATAATAATGTAATTATTAATATTATTTACAATATTTTTATTAAATCAAACCACATAATAGAACCGAATATGTGCAAACGACTCCGGTTCGGTTAATATATATTCAGTTCGGCTCGGTTGGGTTCGTATAGCTCCTTTTCGGGCTGACGCCAACCGAACCGTCTAAAAACCAGCCCGAAAAGGAGCTATACGAACCCAACCGAGCCGAACTGAATATATATTAACCGAACCTCCGAATGTTAAGTCCGGACGGGGTGTGTTTTGGACTCCCATTTTTTTTCTAATCAAACACACATTGAAAACCGAACCGCCAATCGTCGGGCGGGGTGTGTTTGGGGCTCCCATTTTTTCCTAATCAAACATACATTGAAAACCGAACAGCCAATCGTCGGATATAAATAATAGTGAAAAAAGCACCTTGGACTCTTGTATTTCAGTGAAGAAAAAAAAATGAGGGCATCTGATTTTCAGTTCAGCCAAAAGTATTGCTGTATAAAAACAGTGTCAATTGAAAAAGTATGTTTAATGAGACTCCTTTTATATGAACTATATATTTTCAAATGAGCGATTTTAATTCCCGCTCTCTTTTATTATAATATATATAAAAATAATGATTTATCGCCAAGTTGACATTCATTAGTTCAGCGCGACAAGGGGTAATGGTGCGCCACTGGTGGGGGAACACTGATGACAGCGAACCTGGCGGTGAGAAAACATTACATCACTCAGGCACTACAGCTTTGTCTGAGCCGAAATACTAATTAAAATAATAGTAAAATTTTCAAAGAAAATTAAATTTTATTTTTCTAACAAAATCCATTAAGTGTTGATAAGGGTGGATCCTTCGATGAAATTTTAAATAAAATATATTTTTTCAATTCTCTACGAACGTCTGATCCCAAATATACTTTCTATTTTTTCGTTTTTCGACAATTTTTTTCACTTCTATATATTTAAAATTCTTGTTGAGTATGTATGAAATCCTCGCCTAAACCACTGAAAATATCGAAACCATATTCACACCACAAGTTCGTTTGGTGCTTCGGATGGTTTCTGAAAATTTTGCCAGAAATATGTGGCCCTGCGGTCGAGATAGATATATCTTTAAATAGTCCGAATTGGCCTTAAATATAGATAAACCACCTCAAGCACCAAACAAACATATATGCTGTGAATATGGTGTTGAAACGTTCAATGGCTTAGGCGTGGGTCTCTATCATCTTTTTTTTTTTTTTTTTTTTTTTAACAAAATGTTTTTATTTCCAAATAAAAATTCACATTATTATTTTTATTTTTACTTTATCCAATGCGAAGCATGGAGAAAGTATTGTTTTATTTCAGAATTTTTTGAGCATTGAGCAATAAATACTACCTACCCATGTCCATATTTACAACAATGTTCTTTTAAATTTCACATCTTGGAATAACTTACATTTTAGATAATATCAGTTTTTCATTAATTTTGGCCTTTCTATGTCTTTTTGACATCACTCTTAGGAGGAAAAAACTTTTTACTTTATCCAATGCAAAGCATGGGTAAAGTATTGTAATCGCTCTCGGGGCAAGCGTGGCTTTAAAGGGTCCTCAGGTAAAGACTACGGAACCCATGGACTCAATTAAAGTCACAAATTGTAGTATTCAATTAGGTTGAATTTTAGCACGTGACGGTTTTGCCAAAAATTACATGGGGTCTCGTCGAGAGGCCAAAAAGTGCGATTTTTACTTTATCCAATGCAAAGCATGGGTAAAGTATTGTAATCGCTCTCGGAGGCAAGCGTGGCTTCAAAGGGTCCTCAGGTAAAGACTACGGAACCCATGGACTCAATTATAGTCACAAATTGTAGTATTCAATTAGGTTGAATTTTAGCACGTGACGGTTTTGCCAAAAATTACATGGGGTCTCGTCGAGAGGCCAAAAAAGTGCGATTTTTTCATTTAGTGCGTGCGGATGTATGTATGGATGTATGGATGGATGTATGTTATCGCTTTTTTGGCCCACGATTTTTTCCACACCGTTGCACCAATTGAAATGAAATTGAAAACCTACCATTAGTTTAACAAAATGAAGCGCTGATTAGTTTTTGGTACATATCGGCCCACAAACATTAGTACTTTATTTCAGTACTTCTTTAGTTTTTTCTAAATATTTTGAAAATAACTTAACCAATTTTGATGAAATTTATTATCCTAATTAAGTACCTTGGGGACCACAAAAAGGTTAAATAAAGTTTTTAGTAAAATTATATTTTAAAGTACTTTACTCTAGAGTAAGATGAGTACTTTTTTTAATTTTTTAAATTCTTTAAAATTTATTCATTTGAAAGTTTTAATATAGCTCATTTAGCCTTGCTTAAGTAAGAATGGATAGGCTTCTCTCTGTGAAATGCTAAAAATTTGGGAGGAATTTTTATGAGTAACCATAGCAACTGCGTTGTTTTCTTATCCGTTACCTTTGCTGAAGAGATAGAGGAATCGAGTTAAAATCAAAAATAACGATTGATTCTCATCTAGTACTTGAGGAATAACCATTCTATATTGGATTTTTGACGTTTCGGTTTTTATTGGTAACCATTGCTGAAGACATAGAGGAATCGGGTTAAAATCAAAAATAGCGATTGATTCTCATCTAGTACTTGAGGAATAACCATTCTATATTGGATTTTTGACGTTTCGGTTTTAATTGGTAACCATTGCTGAAGACATAGAGGAATCGGGTTAAAATCAAAAATAGCGATTGATTCTCATCTAGTACTTGAGGAATAACCATTCTATATTGGATTTTTGACGTTTCGGTTTTTATTGGTAACCATTGCTGAAGACATAGAGGAATCGGGTTAAAATCAAAAATAGCGATTGATTCTCATCTAGTACTTGAGGAATAACCATTCTATATTGGATTTTTGACGTTTCGGTTTTTATTGTTAACCATTGCTGAAGACATGAGAGGAATCGGATTAAAATCAAAAATAGCGATTGATTCTCATCTAGTACTTGAGAAATAACCATTCTATATTGGATTTTTGACGTTTCGGTTTTTATTGGTAACCATTGCTGAAGACATGAGGAATCGACTTAAAATCAAAAATAGCGATTGATTCTCATCTAGTACTTGAGGAATAACCATTCTATATTGGATTTTTTGACGTTTCGGTTTTTATTGGTAACCATTGCTGAAGACATAGAGGAATCGAGTTAAAATCATAAATAGCGATTGATTCTCATTTAGTACTTGAGGAATAACCATTCTATATTGGATTTTTGACGTTTCGGTTTTTATTGGTAACCATTGCTGAAGACATGGAGGAATCCACGTGAAAGAATTGAAAGAATTGGGGTAAATATTGTACTATAGTATAGGTATAGCTATCATAGGTAAACAAGTTCTCAGAGCCTAGAGGGGCGTCAGCCAGTCCCTTTGTATTGGACGTTTAATAGATCATCCCCCAAAGATTACATTTTCGTCGCCAGTTGGCGCTAAAGTCGTGACGCATGGTCACTATAAGAAATAAAAAATAATAAGATAAACATAAATCTACGCACTGAGTCCACGCTCAGCCATATAAGACGAATGAAATTCAATTAAAAACTTTAGTTATATTGCCGACAATCCAGGGTAGAAAAGTGGTATTGTTTTTTGAGGCCAGTACTCTTGGTAACCAATTTTGAATTTTACTTTGAGTTCATCGTTAGAGGCGAGTGAAAGTCGAATGGTATTCAGTAAACACGGCTAAAAAATTGGTAGAGGTAAGTGAAAATTTAGTGAGATAGATAGGGACAGTGAGGGGTATATAAGGAGGGGGGAGATAGGGAGGGGTAAATGAGGGGGGGAGATAGGGACAATGGTTCCCTGTTGCGAGGCTATATAACGGGGAGAGAGAGACAGGGAGATGGTCAGTATGTGTCAGTCAGTGACGAGTGAAACATCGACTGTGAGTGTAAGGAGGGGGGAATTTAGGGACAATGGGAACCTGGTGAGGGGTATATAAAGGGGAGAAAGATAGGGAGATGGTAAATATGTGTCAGACAGTGACATGAAACATCGACTGTGAGTGTTCCAATATAGCCTCTCCACCTTCATCCACCCTCTCAACTGACTCCAAACCTCACTAATAAACAACTCTTCATCCCTTATATTAATTAACTGCATAGAATCCAAGAAGCCAGTAAATATAAATTTATTTATTAAATTTGCGAACGTGAATAAAATATTAATATCTGGGTAACGGGTAGGTAGGTACTTCTATTGTTCTTATAGATAAAGATATACAGATCCACTTCAGGTGCTGACATCCCTGCCCAAATATTAAGAGAATCATGTCCTATCCCTAATCCTAACCAACTGTTTTCTATCCGTGTTTTCACAATTACTTATTCCTTCGAAGTGTTTCGCGAGTATATATTTACTTGTGCGGGAGTGTACGTAAGTGTGTTCCGTTCCTGTGGGGTCACAGTATTCCAGGTTCAGACACGAGACATTGGCTGTAAAGGTAACATATCTTTATAATACTCTATTCTTATAATTATATAAGTAAGAATTACTATAAATTTTTCAAGTACTTTTTTATAATTTTTAAAAAATAAAAAAACCATTATATAAATAATATATTTAATATAATTTTATTCCGAATATTTTTTTAAAAAAATACTTTCACTTCCCTATATGTTTTTACTAATAATATTTTTTTTCTTTTTCAGGTAGGTGCTCGTCCTACTAATATTAACATTTGTGGCCAGAGTATTCCAGGTCCAAGCAGGAGACTTTCTCTGTAAAGGTAAGATAACTTTATAATACTCTATTCATATATAAGTAAGAAATACTCAAAATTTTTCAAGTAATTTTTTTCGATTTTTTAAAAAAAAATTTCAAATTTAATAAATAATATCTTAAATATAATTTTCTTTAGAATATTTGAATAAAAACTACTTTCACTTCCCTATATGTTTTTACTAATAATATTTTTTTCTTATTTCAGGTAGGTGCTCATCCTACTAATATTAACATTTAGAGTAAGTATTAGATTTTCTTCATTTATGGAAAATCAAATACTTTATCTTTGGGTAACGGGTAGTTGTGTACTTCTTTATTCTTATAAATAAAGATGTACAGACCTACTTCAGGGGCTGGCGTACCTGCCCACGTGAGCTTATATCTTTTCCCTAATCCTATCCAACTTCATTCCGTGTTTTCACAAATCCATATTCCTTCGAAGTGTTTCGAGAATATATTTTTACTTGTGCGGGAGTGTAAAGTGTGTTTCTGTATGGCAAGAGTATTCCAGGTCCAAGCAGGAGACTTTATCTCTTCTGTAAAGGTAAAATATCTTTATAATATTCTATTCATATATAAGTAAGAAATTCTCTAAATTTTTCAAATAATTTTTTCGATTTTTTAAAAAAAATTTCAAATTAAATAAATAATATATTAAATATAATTTTCTTTAGAATGTTTATATAAAAAAATACTTGAAATTATCTATATTATTTTACTAATAATATTGTTTTTTCTTTTTTCAGGTAGGTGCTCATCCTACTAATATTAACATTTAGAGTAAGTATTAGATTTTCTTCATTTATGGAAAATCAAATACTTTATCTTTGGGTAACGGGTAGTTGTGTACTTCTTTATTCTTATAAATAAAGATGTACAGACATACTTCAGGGGCTGGCGTACCTGCCCACGTGAGCTTATATCCTTTCCCTAATCCTATGCAACTTCAATCCCTGTTTTCACAAATCCATATTCCTTCGAAGTGTTTCGCGAGTATTTTTTTACTTGTTCGCGAGTGTAAAGTGTGTTCCTCTGTGGCCAGAGTATTCCATGTCCAACCAGGGGACTTTCTCTCTTCTGTAAAGGTAAAATATCTTTATAATACTCTATTCATATATAAGTAACAAATACTCTAAATTTTTCAAGTAATTTTTTCGTTTTTTTTTTTTTTTTTTTAAATTTCAAATTAAACAAATAATATATTTAATATAATTTTCTTTAAAATATTTGAATAAAAAATACTTGAAATTATCTATATTATTTTACTAATAATATTTTTTTCTTATTTCAGGTAGGTGCTCATCCTACTAATATTAACATTTAGAGTAAGTATTTGATTTTCTTATTTTCTTGAAAACCAAATACTTTATCTTAGGGTAACGGGTAGTTGTGTACTTCTTTATTCTTAAAAATAAAGATGTACAGATCTACTTCAGGGGCTGGCGTACCTGCCCACGTGAGCTTATATCCTTTCCCTAATCCTATCCAACTTCATTCCGTGTTTTCACAAATCCATATTCCTTCGAAGTGTTTCGCATGAATATATTTATACTTGTGCGGGAGTGAAAAGTGTGTTCCTGTATGGCCAGAGTATTCCAGGTCCAAGCAGGAGACTTTATCTCTTCTGCAAAGGTAAAATATCTTTATAATATTCTATTCATATCAAATACTTTATCTTTGGGTAACGGGTAGATGTGTACTTCTTATTGTTATAAATAAAGATGTACAGATCTACTTCAGGGGCTGGCGTCCCTGCCCACGTGAGACTTATATCCTTTCCCATATCCTATCCAAATTCAATCCTTGTTTTCACAAATCCTTATTCCTCCGAAATCGAAATGTTTCGCGAGTATATTTTTACTTGTGCGGGAGTGTAAAGTGTGTTCCTGTATGGCCAGAGTATTCCAGGTCCAAGCAGGAGACTTTATCTCTTCTGCAAAGGTAAAATATCTTTATAATATTCTATTCATATATAAGTAAGAAATACTCTAAATTTTTCAAGTAATTTTTTCGTTTTTTTTTTTAAATTTCAAATTAAACAAATAATATTATATTAAATATAATTTTCTTTAAAACGTTTGAATAAAAATACTTTAAATTTTCTATATTATTTTTACTAATAATATATTTTTTTTTCAGGTAGGTGCTCGTCATACTAATATTAACATTTAGAGTAAGTATTTGATTTTCTTATTTTCTTGAAAACCAAATACTTTATCTTAGGGTAACGGGTAGATGTGTACTTCTTTATTCTTAAAAATAAAGATGTACAGATCTACTTCAGGGGCTGGCGTCCCTGCCCACGTGAGCTTATATCCTTTCCCATATCCTATCCAAATTCAATCCTTGTTTTCACAAATCCTTATTCCTCCGAAATCGAAATGTTTCGCGAGTATATTTTTAATTGTGCGCGAGTGTAATAAGAATGTTCCTGTGGGGTCAGAGTATTCCAGGTCCATGCATGAGTCTTTGGTTGTTAAGGTAACATATCTTTATAATACTCTATTCTTATATTTAAATAATTAAGAAATACTCTAAATTTTTCAATTCTTTTTCCGAATTCAATTTTTTCCGAATTTTTCAATTTTTCCGAATTCAAAAAAACAATCAAATAAAATAAATAAATATAATTTTATTGGAATATTTCTATAAAAAATCTCATAATTTCACTATATAATTTTGCTAATATATTTTTTTCTTTTTCTAGGTAGCTGCTCGTCCTACTAATACTAACATTAAAATCAAGTAGAAATAAATAAAAAAATTAAAATTATTACTTTTTTCTAAATTAAATATGAGATATTGGTTTGAAACAATATCGCTTTTATATTTTCAGTCTAATAAAATTATTTTACATGGATAGATAATATAATTTCAATTTCGGTTAAAAAAAAATAACCTTCAAAATAATTCACTTTTAAAAATAATCGTCTCTAAACTTCAATCTAATTATTTTTCTGTTTTTGATTTAATGCATGAGTCATCAATAACGAACTTTCTCTCATCATATTCAGATCTACAAATTTTTTATATTTGTGTCTTAAATACAAATACTTGATAAAATTTTTATACAAAATTTCTAATGTTTTAAGACTTTGATTCGAAACAAATTGCAGTATTGGAGACATTGTACTGGTATTTGATTCGGAAAAGGTCTTTTAACAATTACTTATCTCAAGTGTAGACGTATTTTGGTACAAATACTATGTCTCCTATTTGTTCCAAAACACGACTAGGCTTGAAATTTTCATTATTTTTGACTTTAAAATTTCAAATTGTATTTCCAAGTGATTTATACATTTGTAAATAAAGGAAATATTTAAAAGTATCACTCTATTAGTATATTTTGTAATTTGCGATCAAAATTATATTAACGATCTCCGTTTAATTATTATTTATTTATCTATCCATGTGGGGGTGGCGACAGCTGCCTTCTCGTGGTGCCCCCTGTTCTCGCTAAACAGCTGTCTATGTCTCTGTATAAATTATATATCGAGACATAATCATATATAATAATTTCGTTTGCATAATTTTACATACACATTTTCCTATTAATAATAATACACATTATCGAAAACGCATATATTATAACATATTGCTACTATTGCTATTATAATTTCACTTTTGGTTTTGATTTTACAAAAATAACATACAAAATTCTTGTTTAATTTTCATAACTAAAATTCATGCAAACAATAATATATTTTATATGAAATTTGAAGTATTTATATTCGACTGAAAATATAAGGGAAATTTTCGGACGTCAATTGAATTGGTAGTATAACAAGTAATAAATACAATGGCTAAGTGCTTATTTTTTTCTAAATTAAATAGTTGTTGGGATAGAAATTTGCACAAATTATTATGATAAAAAATTTAGAGATTTTAAATATGATTATAATTCCTAGATTACATGTTGCATTTTTGAAATTAATTTGAGAACGTTGCGAGGGGGTGGGGAGGGGGTAAATGAAACTTCTGTTCAAGGGGAATTGTAAGGGTATTTCAAGGTCAACTTTTGTTTTTTTAAATAGAAACCTATATATATATATATATAACCTATATGGATTTTCAATAAACAGTAGATATTTGTTTAACGCTTCAAAAATTAAATATTTTTTCAATTTTCGGGTCAAAATTTAAAAAAAATAACTAATACTTTATCATATTAAGTATGGTAAAATAAAAAAAAATAAGAAAAACTAAACAGCGAACTTTGTTTTTACAGTCGATTGATGAGCGATATTTTAATGAATGTGGTCGTTAACTTTTTTACAACGCTAGCCGATTTAATATTTTGTCTCGCTATAGCCAAACAGAAAAAACGTTCTCAAGCTTGAGTTGTTTATCAAAAATGAATTTAGTCTTTTTGATTTTAAGTCGATTCTTCCAAGTTTTCAGTAGAGGTTGCCATTAATAGTCAAAACATCAAAAATGGAATGCAATAAGGTTATTCCTCTAGTAGTAGTTAAGAATCGATCGTTATTTTTGATTTTAAGTCGATTCCTCCATGTCTTCAGCAATGGTTACCAATAATAACCGAAACGTCAAAAATCCAATATAGAATTGTTATTCCTCGACTGTTAAATGAGAATCGATCATTATTTTTGAATTAAAGTCAACATGAACTGCAAATGATATAGGTATCTGATTAATAATAAAGGAATAAACATATTAATATTTCAAATGAATTTGGATAAAGTTTAGCAACGATCCGTTGCAGTTTATTTCATTTAGTGCGTGCGGATGGATGGATGGATGTATGTATGTTATCGGTTTTTTGGCCCACGATTTTTTCCACACCGTTACACCGATTGAAATGAAATTGAAAACCTACCATTAGTTTAACAAAATGAAGCGCTGATTAGTTTTTGGTACATATCGGCCCACAAACATTAGTACTTTATTTCAGTACTTTTTTAGTTTTTTCTAAATATCTTGAAAATGACTCAACCAATTTTGATGAAATTTAATATCCTAATTAAGTACCTTAGGGACCACAAAAAAGGTTGAATAAAGATTTTAGTAAAATATATTTTAAAGTACTTTACTCTAGAGTAAGATAGTACTTTTTTAAATTCTTTAAAATTTATTCATTTGATCGTTTTAATATATCTCATTAAACCTAACTTAAGGAAGAATGGATAGGCTTCTCTCTGTGAAATGCTAAAAATTTAGGAGGAAATTTTATAAGTAACCATAGCAACAGCGTTGTTTTCTTATCTGTTACCTTTGCTGAAGACATAGAGGAATCGACTTAAAATCAAAATTAGCGATTGATTCTGATCTAGTAGGTACTTGAGGAATAACCATTCTATATTGGATTTTTGACGTTTCGGTTTTTATTAGTAACCATTGCTGAAGACATAGAGGAATCGAGTTAAAATCAAAAATAGCGATTGAATCTCATCTAGTACTTGAGGAATAACCATTCTATATTGGATTTATGACGTTTCGTTTTTTAATGGTAAGCATTGCTGAAGACATAGAGGAATCGAGTTAAAATCAAAAATAGCGATTGAATCTCATCTAGTACTTGAGGAATAACCATTCTATATTTGATTTTTGACGTTTCGGTTTTTATTGGTAACCATTTCTGAAGACATAGAAGAATCTACATAAAATCAAAAATAGTGATTGATTCTCATCTATTACTTGAGGAATTACAATTCTACATTCGATTTTGACATTTCGGTTATTATTGGTAACCATTGCTGAAGACATTGAGGAATTGAGTTAAAATCAAAAATAGTGATCGATTCTCATCTAATACTTGAGGAATAACAATTCTACATTAGGTTTTTGACCCTTCGATTATTATTGGTAACCATTGCTGAAGACATGGAGGAATCGACTTAAAATAAAAAATAACGATAGATTCTTATCTACTACTAGAGGAATAACCTTATTGCATTCCATTTTTGATGTTTTGACTATTAATGGCAACCTCTACTGAAAACGTGAAAGAATCGACTTAAAATCAAAAAGACTTAATTCTTTTATGGCAAACAACTCAAGCAGATAAGAATCTATCGTTATTTTTTATTTTAAGTCGATTCCTCCATGTCTTCAGCAATGGTTACCAATAACAATCGAAGCGTCAAAAATCCAATGTAGAATGGTTATTCCTCAAGTATTAGATAAGAATCGACCATTATTTTTGAATTAAAGTCAACATGAACTGCAAATCACAAGTGATATCTGATTAATAATAAAGGAATAAACATATTAATATTTCAAATGAATTTGGATAAAGTTTAGCAACGATCCGTTGCAGTTTATTTCTATTGGCGACAACAAAACCCCAAAATAGATACAAATTTAAATATCTTTAAATTAGAGTTTGATTTAATTAAATATATTTATTTAAAATACTGTTAAACAAAATTTTATTTCAAACAAACTTTTGGATGTCCCGAGACGCCGCCCGCCAGGGCAACCCGTCCTGCCTTCGGCACGCCTTCTGCAGTTTGTTAAGCATATAATTATAAAAAAATATAATATATAATTATATCTACCTGGTATTTGAAAAGCCTTCGTATCTTTCAATCGAAACAAAGGCTTAGACCTAGACATTGAAAAAGAACATGGTAAATGAAATAAATGTAGAGAATTAAAATCACTTTTATTAAACAAATTTAACAAACAAATCAAAATCATAAACAACATTCATACAAAAAATAGACATTCTTGTCTTGAGCATAACTAGGTAGTAGGTGCATTGTTGCACCCTCACAGGATCTAGCCTGTTGGGGGTCAATGAAATTGCCCCCGAAAACGAATAGTAAACCAATAAATTGGGGACCCACATTTTTAACACTTAGCACATGGTCCTTCAAAGGCTTAGTTACATCACTGCTGGTTTTAGTAAATAATATTAATATAATATATGAGTTGAGGCCATTGACGTAATAATAATATAATATAATAACTAGATAATATACCAATTTTGAGGAAAAGGAACAAAAAATTGAAATATATAATATTTATTATGGAGCTGAATAACAAAAATGATAATACAATCTTATCTACTCTTATTAAACGAGCAAAAATTGTATATTTATTTATTTTTATATATATATATATTTGTTTGTTTATATATTTGTATCTTAGTTCTATTTTGAAAACGGCTCTACCGATTTTGATGAAATTCACGGGTTAGGGGTTTTTTGGGGTGACACTTCGATCTGTCTCGGTCTCATCTTCGAGAAAATTGTTTTTGATGGGTTTTTTCGTAATCAAATTAATTATTCTCAGGTAGACAAATCCCATTCTTAGGGTTTTAAAAAAGGTTACTCTTTTCCTTTTGTACCCAGGCAGACAATGGGTTGGGTTAATCCTTTTTTCTCAAAGGCCTTGAAGAAATATTGTGATTGTGGTGTGTTGTTGTCAAGCATTGACTAAACCCGAACAAAGCTCGGTCTTCCAGGTACCTATACCTATATATGTAAGTAATTTGTATTTTTTTTTTTTTTTTTTTAAAAACGGCTCTAACGATTTTGATGAAACAAACTCTATTAACAAATTTTGAGGATGAGAAAGCGATCTTGATGCGGAGCGGGGGTGGATGTGGTGGATGTGGGGGGTGCAGAGAAGGTGGGGGCAGTGGTGGGGGATCCGGGGGTAGGGCGAGGTTTCGGGGGTGGGGTCGAGCAGGGTGGAGGTGGGGGGTACAGTGGTCGAATACTATATAGATATATTTGTATTTTTTTAATTTGAAAACGGCTCTCAAATAAAAATCGACCTTTTTATCATAATTTTAAATTAAAAATAATATTAAAATAAAGATTTTAACTGAAGGAAGAATTACTGAGCATCGCTCGGTGCCTCCAGGTACTCTTATATTATTAAATGAGCAATTCTTGTATATATATGGTATATAGAATCGATTTCTCGAAAAGGGCTCTAACGATTTCGCTAAAAAATGGTGTACTTATCAAGTCTCATGTTATTAGTCGTGTATAAATTTTATTCCGATTGAAATAAAGGAAGGGGTGTAAATTAGTCATGTCGCAAAATATTTTAATCGTTCATATCTCATCTTCGGTAAGTCGCAGAGCCTTGAAATTTGAAACTTAAGCTATTTAGAGGCAAAAAGTTACCGAGCATCGCTCGGTGCTCCAAGCACTAATATTAATATACCAAAGTTAATAAATATGTTATTTGAGAAATATTTGACAGGATGAATTTTATACTCAAATAATTTTCAGCATAAATTATTTATATACCATACATAACATATTTTATATTAGCATTGGCCAACCACTAATATGGACATATTGATCTATGTATACAAATATAATTATTAAATTATCTCATTTATACAAGTTTATTCAAAGATGACATTTTTTTCTTATTCATAATTTATTTAATCTTTCTAATTTCAACTAAAATTCTACCCCTTCCTCCTTTTATTTTTATTATTCTGTAGGTATATACGCGCTCTAGACGACCTTAGTAAATAGTAAAAAAAATATCAGGTGTTTTGGAATCTAAACTACGGGGCGACTACCGTGATCCAGTAATCATTTCCGTGATTCAAATATCAATAGAGTTTCAATTTTAAATTTTATTAAAATTTGAATTTTTAGTGAAATCAAACATAATTAAGTATAATTATTTATTGAACAAGAACAAATAATTCAATACAATTAAGACGTTTCGATCGACTTATTCTTCGATCGTTCTCAAGTATGAGCACTAGGCTGGTCTTTATTTTGGGTATTTTCCAATTTTTACGCTGTACAGAGGTTCATATGGTTCGAAATAAATAAAAAAAAATATCCCCTAAGTTTCAACTCTCTCTCAATTTTAACCTGTGCCCAGTGCTGGATTTCCGCCTAGGCCCACAAGGCCCGGGCCTAGGGGCCCAGCCGGCCTGGGGGCCCCGGTTGCGGAATCTTTTTTTTTTCAACCTAAAAAGATCACAAGGGATCTACAACAGGCATTACAAATATCATACAAGTATGCAATCACAATCTCTGGCTAAACAAATATCGCTTAACATTCTCATTAAAATTACTAAGAGTTTCTTACGAAACTATATCGTTTGGAATCTAAAGACATCCGTGAAGGAGCCAGAAACCTTATAACTTTTTATCCGGGGGATTTGGATAGGACTTTGGAAAACGAGTGTCTGCACCTGCAAGCTCATTTGTCGTCGAACGATGAAGTTATGGAGTTATCGTCACTGAAGCTATACAAATACTTATCGGAAAAAGGCTTTTTGGACATTTATCCAAACGTAGGAATTGCGTTCCGAATGCTGTTGTGTACACCAGCGTCAAACGGCTCAGCAGAACGGTCGTTTTCAGCGCTAAAGAGAGTAAAGAATTACTTAAGATCTAACATAGGAGAGAACAGGCTCAATTCACTCTCTGTAATGTACATAGAGTCAGAAATAATGCAGTCAATTGACTATGAAGACGTCATTCGTTCTTTTGCACAGAAGAAAGTTCGCCGTAAGATTGTATAAATTTTATAGAATAACGTAACTATATAGTAACATAGACTGTATTATTCTGATGTTTATTAAACTCATTAAAGTCGATTAAAAATTTCTTTTTCCTCTCTTCTTTTGTCTATATCCTATATATATATATTGTCATTTTTTGTTTTATTCTTTTCTCTATATTCAGTATTGTTTTTGTTCCATATAATTGTTGTTCCTTTTTTAAATTTTTTTTTCTCTTACTTGATCTGTTTGTATCATATTGTTTATTTTCTTTGTAATTAAATTGGGGCTAATATTGTACATTAAAAAGGCTAGATGCCCCTACAAATACAATTTTATTCTTCTTCTTCATCTTCTCTATAGGCTTTCGCCTGTTCTTCCAATAAGAAAAAAAAAAGAATAAAGACGTTAGTTTCTTGCTGCGACATCTTTCCATCTTTTTTCGGCCGCCCTCTGCTCCGTGTGCCACGTGGGCGATTTTCCTTCACGATTTTTGCAAGGCGGTCATACGTCATTCGTTCCACATGTTCCCCCATCCTCTCTTCTCACATCGATCCATTCCACTATATCCTGGATTTCGCTTAGTTCTCTTAGATCTTTGCTGCGGATTCTATCCCTTAATGTTTTCCCCATGTATAGCCCTTATTATTCTCATCCCTGTTGATCGGAGTAGTTGTTGCGGTAATTGTTGATGCTCTGGTTTCTGCTGCATATGTTAACACTGGACGCATGCGGGTCTTATAAATTCGTACTTTGCTTTTTGCTGACATATATTTATTTTTCCAGACCAAACCATATAGACATCCAGCTATCCTAGCACCTTTTGTTACTTGGGTTTTAACCTCTTGGCTCAGATCTCTGTGCGCCGAAATCTCGGCTCCCAAATAGTTAAATTTTTCAACTTGATCTAATGTTGTATTTTTAAGTTTAATTTCACAGTTAAGGTGTTCTTTCAGCTATCACAAGACATTTTGTTTTTCCAATGGATATTTCATATTTAATCTTTCTGCCATTTGATCGAATTGAGATAAGAGGGTTTGCAGATTTTGCTCGCTGTCCGACACCAAAACCACGTCATCAGCATAGCACACAGCCTGAGTATTTCCTCCATTTTGTATCCAAGATGGTCGTAAAATATGCTAAAATTTTATCCATAATGAGATTGAAGAGCAAAGGACTGTAACGAATCGCCCTACAATTATATTGAATAAATAAAAAAAAAAATAAAAATGTTCTGTACTAGTGCATTCAATTTGCTAAATTTCCAAAAAAGCTTCGAGATGGTGGGGGGGGGGGGGGGGGGCCCAAATGTCAAGTGCTCAGGGCCCTGCGTCTCTTAAATCCGCCCCTGCCTGTGCCCCAGATCGATGTAAGTTTCCCATCTAAATAACATGGGGTTATATCAGATATCAATTTATTCGGCTAAAGCAATGGTTCATAAAATTTGAAACTCTGTATACATTTATCCTTATAATAGTGGCTATCTCAGAGATTTTTAACAGATTTTTAGCTATTATAATTTTGGAGTTTACAGCTCAATAACATTACTGATATAGCTGTAGTGTTAATAAAGTTATAGACTCCAAAATCATAATAGCTAAAAATCTGTAAAAATTCCAGTGGTAGCTACTATTATAAGGATAAAGCCTACAGAGTTTCAAATTTTATGAATCAATTACTTTGGCCGGAATAAAAAATTGATATTTCAATGCCAAAACCCATGTTATTTAGATGGGAAACTTACATCGCTGTGGGGCACAAGTTGAAATTGAGATAGATAGTAGATAGATTGAGAGAGACCATGTGAACCTTTGTACAGCGTAAAAATTGGAAAATACCCAAAATAAGGCCCACCCTAATGAGCACCCACTAGTTGTATTGTATTATTTGTTCTTGTACAATAAATTAATTATGTGTGATTTCACTAAAAATTCAAATTTTAATCAAATTAATCACAAAAATAAAAGCTTCAACAGCTTCATTAAATTTTATAGATTATAAGAGATAGGTATTTTAGGAGACTTACATTCCTTCTCGATATCCCATAACTCTTTCATAATGGGCTTGAGAAGCTTCTCTAGATTTCTCTTGAGGTGCTCTTTCCAACCGTATACGATTTCTGTATTTCGACTTGGCTTTTCTACGAGTATAAGGAGATAGGGAGTACAAATTTGTTTATTTTCAACATTCATACAAGATTACCAGAACATTCAAAACTTATGTTTTAAACTATAAATCTATGATCAGAACTCCCAAATGAGGCCACAACAGCGTAGCTTCACTGAGTCAGAAGTTATACTGCGTTAAAATTTTCAGAAGCAGCAAAGCAATCACATTGTCACAATCTTCCCTAGGTGAAATAAATTCTTTGATTCTTTAACTCTCAAGGGGTATAATGTGATTAGATTAAGCGATAGTTTTTAAGCTGCTACAGGAAACCCGATCCCCCGATTTTCTTATCATCGTGTTGCCTGTGTAGGAGCAAATTTAAAGACCAATTTATGGCAAAAGAGAAACTAAATATAACTTTAAACTATATTTGTGTTAACAAAGATGACTCTAACTTCTTTAATTTTTCCAAATTCCAAAAAATGAGATTGTGAATATCTGTTTGTATTATAATATTTGTTGTTTGACCTTCCTTTCTTGAATACCTTTTCAATTTAAGAACCGTTTCTGCCCTTTCCCTGTACTACAGATACTAACATGGTGTCGGTTCAGTCTAGCTGAAATCAATTATCCCCTCTAAAGCCCTATTTACGAGAAACACGCGGTTTTCGAAAGCTAGCACCCCTTAGCTGTCAAATTGGATAAAAATCGAACAAGCGCTTTCGCCAACTCGTTTATCCCTATGACCTCCAGAGACTGGAACTCGCTCCCAGCCACCGTTTTCCCCGTGACTTATAACCTTCAGCTGTTTAAGACCCGATCCACAGATACTTTCGACCCCTGCCCAGCCCATAAAATTCCCTCTTCTTCTTCTTTTCACGATGGAGGGGCCAACCCAGGCCTTTAGGGGATGCACCTTTTAGGTGTAACTCCTTCTCTCATCATTTTCATTAAAAAAAAATTGGATCCATTAACGAGAAATATTTTTGTTTTATAGAGGTTTTCTCATTTTATATCTGAGCTCTTATTTCTAGAAATTTAATTATACTTAAATTTACAGGATAAGCAATGAGGTAATATTACATTGCATAATTAGTAATTAAAGTAATAATACATAGTAACATTTATTAAATTGATTAGATTTTTGATACTTCCGGATGAACCGAAACCAATTTGGAGAAGTACATGGGATGATCCAACAGTCTATATATACTCTCATGGATGCAGAACAAAATATTTTCAATTAAATGATATTATCGCTTTGAAACCCCTCATTTTAGGAAGATTTCTCTTCACCTCACTTATAAAGTAGATACAAATAAAAAAGAAGAAATTTAAATAAATTAATAATAGTTAATAGAATAGCAAAACTCTTCCCTGGAATTGCACTTAATGCAAGTACAGGCCGAGGTTGGCCACGTTTGAATTAAATAAGTAATTTCCTTATTTTTTGAGTATATAAAACATATTCCTAAATCTTATAGATTTGATATAGGTTCTTCATATATACAAATAAATCTCATTATTTAGAGTTAAACGATAACTAATTACATATTTTAAAATGAGTAACTCCTCATTTAGACTTAGAGTGACAGGGACTTGTAAAATCATTGTTCAATGATTTCTTTCATTTTTATATCCAGTTTTTTTCATGATCCAATGCAATATTATCCACTTGATAGTGCTCCGAGTATCGGCCGACTAAAGAATGTTTGAGCTGCATTCTGAAAATAAATATTTAATTAATAATTAATAGTATGAATATTGTTAGAGTTCGTGGCTGTGATGAAACTGTACTAGATGAAGGAGGAGGCATCAGCCAAAGATGGAATCACTGGGTTCAACAAAACACCTTTAATAAAACGCTTCGGCCTGAATTTCATTTGGCCATCTTCAGCCAAATAGGAGTCATACACAAAATGCGGCACACATATGTGATCGAACCAAGCCTTGTCAAAAATAATAAAAATTTTTTTAGATATGTGTTAAAATAATATCTGAATAACGTTTAAATACGGTGTTACTTAACTTTGATATCAAAATCCGAACTCGAGTCTCTTCCTTCAATATAGTACCTTCTTTTCTGAATATATCTTCAAACCGGCTGATCCAAATATCAAATGTATTATTATTTTCTGGATCATAATTAAATTCCGTTACACGCTGGGAAATTGAATCGATAAGTCGTTCATTACTATGTTGAGTCGTTTGTAATGTCTTCTTTAGAAGTTCTTTCACTTGCTCAAATGTAAATGCTTGACCTTCCATAATCCTCGTCGCCAGTTGTTATGTTCTTGTTCGAATAGTTAAATGAAAGGACTAGGCGTAAATGTAAACAAAACCTTTATTTGCGAGACACCAAAACAAAACAATAATAATAAGTAAACATCAAGCGTCCCCATGGTTACCGCCGTCAGATTCCATCACTGACTTAACAATGTAAATTTATAACGTGCCTGGACCCAAAAGTTTCAGAAACAACTCCTTTACTCTCCCTAGTTGGCGGGGACCTAACAACGAATTGTCTTACTTATAACATGACTGAAATATTATCAGTCATGCAAAGTGTCGCAACGATCTGACTGGGTCATCTAGCGGCCGTGTCTAAAAGCTCTTAGCCAAAGCAAACACGGGCCGCTACATCACACCCTTGCTTTCTTTTTTTTTGGTGATTGCTTTACCGACTTAGTTAGCCGGGCAGGGCTCTATCAACCTAGTTGGTGGGTCAAGAGCTGCTTGCTTAGTGATCACGTCGGGGTCACCAGATTGTTAGGGGGTTGGTTGCGTGGTGCGTGTCCGCGCTCACCTCCTAGTTGGCGGGGACCTAACAATGATTTGACTGGCTGGGCGCCACCTGCCCTCAATTGGCGGGTGAGGAGCTCCTTGTTGGTGGATAGCTCCTCCTTCGATGACTAGTCGAGATCGAATTGCCTTACTTATAACATGACTGGAAATATTATCAGTCAAGAGTCGCAACGATCTGACTTGTAGTCATCTAGCGGCCGTGTCTAAAAGCTCGTAGCCAAAGCAAACACGGGCCGCTAAGCAATGAAGTTAAATTTTTTTTTATTATTTTTGACAAGGCTTGGTTTGATCACATATGTGTGCCGCATTTTGTGTATAACTCCTAATTAACTGAAGATGGCCAAATAAATTTCAGGCCGAAACGTTTTATTAAATGTGTTTTATTGAAGCCAAGTGATTCCATCTTTGGCTGATACCTCCTCCTTCATCTAGTACAATTAATAGTATGTTTGTTGTATGGCAGGGGAATGCCCGATAAGGAAGGTTATGTCATTCGCATCAGCTTATACCACATTCACCTGAGTACGAGTGTGAATGAGTGCACTTGCCTTAAGGCTCGTGTGCTTTGAATTTAAGCCGAAGCGAATGCAGTAAACTTCCTTATCGGGCATTCCTCACTACGCCCGTGCCTGAACACTATATTTTTTGTAATATCAGCTGAGAAAGAACGATTTGACAGAGAAAATAAGCCATAGCTGAAGAAATTTTCTAAAAAATTATTACATTTCCAATTAAGATGCATTTATTGGACTGTCATTCTTTTTTCCCCCTTTCCTTTAAAACCAACGTTTCGGAGAATTCTTCCCTCTTTCTTCAGGGTTTCAAAGGGATAATGAAGGAAGGAAATAAGATGCTTCACTCTGCAGTGTTTGAAATTTGTCTTTTCTTAACAGAATCATTAAATAGAAATTTTTGTATAATTTATTTGCACGAAATTTTCTCTGGAGAAAGACGGACTAGTAGAACTTTTAATTGAAAGTAATGGAAGGCAGTCCAGGGGTAGTGAGGAATGAAAAAATTAACACATATCCAAATAAGGTGTAATTTATTGAATTCCTTCCTCCTTTCCTTTCAAACCGACGTTTCGGAGGATTCTTCCTCCTTCTTCAGGATTTCAAGGGGTCAATGAAGGAAACAAACAAATGCTTCCTTCCTCTCTTCTTCTTTTAAACACTTCTATGGAGAGAGGAAGGAAGCATTTTATTTGTTTCCTTCATTGACCCTTTGAAACTTTGAAGAAGGAGGGAAGAATCTTCCTGAAACGTCGGTTTTAAAGGAAAGGGGGAAAAAGAAATGATAATTTTTCTAGAAAAAAATGATTAAAGCAATATTTTCGCTATTTGAAGAATTATTAAATTTATTCTATTGAAATTTAGAATTATAATAAAATACCTGAAAGATTTGACCCATAAATTGAGATACAGCTCTAGTTACTCCGATTGCTGCTGAAACAAGTCCTTCACTCGGATACTCTGTAGGAAGCTGAAAATTAAATAGAATTATATTTTAAATCAACGGTTAAAAAAGAAATTGAATATGTTTTATTAACCGACTTCAAAAAAGGAGAAGGTTATCAATATATTTATGTATCGGGTGAGTTTTTTTATCTTGAGCACAGTCTTATAACTCAAAAAACAGTGAATTATATGAAAAAAGTTTCAAATAAAAGTTTATTTATATCGAGGGGGAAACTAACCTAGGTTATTGCTCGTGGGCCTAGAACAAGCTTTCAAGGGTATTTCAAGGTCAACTTCTGTTTTTTAAAAGGAAACCTATATGTTTCTGTACATATTCTGAATCTCTCAAAAAAAAACTGAACAACTTTTTATGAGAACTACTTTTTTATACGACATCAAATTAAAAAAAATATTAAATCAATTAGATCTCCAAAAAAAATTTCTAATAATTATTTATAACAATCATAAAACTTGATTATCAAAAAATAATGATCAAATATTTAATTATTAAATAAATAAGTTAATAGTAATTAATAATTTAATAATTTTTTTGACCCCGTTCTGTGACATTCCTGGAGTGTATCGCAAGTCTTCTGGATGAATTCCAGTTTCAATTTCGTTATTTTGGCCTAATTCAGTTTATTCGTAGTCTTTACATTTCCTGTTTTTTTAAACAGATTTACAACATGATAAAATGAAGCTTGTGAGGGTGTATTCCTATCAGCAAAACGATCGGGATCCATTTCAATGACAACCCCATAACACTTCTTCAACATTCACCATAAATACAATCTACTGGATTGACTCAATGATTTTAAGTAGTTCTATTAAGTAGGAAATAGTCTCTTATATCTGAGTATTACGAAGTTTTAATATCATTATAAACACTTATTTTCATTGTTGTGACTTTTAGGTTTAATAATTATTTATTTAATAATCAATTATTTAATCATTATTATTTGATAATTAAGTTAAATAATTGTTAAAAATAATTATTAGGATTTTTTTTGAGTTCTAATTGATTCATGTATTTTGTTTATTTGATGTCCTATAAAAAAATAGTTCTTATGAAAGTTGTTCAGGTTTTTTTTTTTTGTAGATTAATTAGACGTAACGAAAAATATAGGGTTCCATTTAAAAAACAGAACTTGATCTCGAAATTCCCTAGAAAGCTTGTTCTACGTCGACAAACAATAGCGTAGTTTAGTTTCCCCTCGATATAAATAAACTTTTATTTGAAATTTTTTTCCATATAACGCAACGGTTTTTTGAGTTATAAGACTGTCTCAAGATAAAAAACTCACCCGGTATATACCAGGTATGTAACTTTAAACATCTTTCGAATTTCATGTTTTAACTTTTAACAGTAAGTAAGAGGATTAATTTGAGAATTTCAAGTGCGCCTTTATTTAGGCAACTGGACCGGCCAGGAGGATTAGAAGCTGCGTAGAAGCTTGGAAATTCCAATGATTTCGAGAATGTTTCCGAACTTTGTAAACAAAAATGTCACTTTTTGGCCTCTTGACGAGACACCAGATAATTTTTGCCAAACCTTCACGTGCTAAAATTCCACCTGAATGAATACTATAATTTGTGACTTTGGTTGAGACCATAAGTTTTTACATGAGGACTCTCGAAGTCGCGCTTATCACTAGAAAGATTTAATACTTTATCTGCTTCATATGGATAAAGTAAAAAATAATTTTATGCATTTCCAATGATTTCAATGACACTAATTACCACTAACCTATTTACATAGTATTTAATTAATTGTTATATTAAAAAAAGGTTATTATACAGGGTGGGGCATAAAGATCTACCACATTTTGAAAAGGTATAAAAAATGAAAACATTTAACTAGAAAAAAACTGAATATATTTTGGAAAGAATATTAAATATTTTTTTAAATGTGTTTTAAACATTATCAGACAAAAAAAAAGAGGGGGGTCAAAAATGAAAATTTTAGCCCTTTCGACCAAACTCAACCAAATTTTGTATACATATTCCGTGGGCCTCAATAAGCTTGGAAATGCAAAAACTAACCACCCAAAATGGGGGGGGGGTCAAAAATGAAAATTCTAGCCCTTTTGACCAAACTCAACCAAATTTTGTATACATATTCCGTGGGCCTCAATAAGCTTGGAAATGCAAAAACTAACCACTGCCAAAATGGGGGGGGGTCAAAAATGAAAATTCTAGCCCTTTTGACCAAACTCAACCAAATTTTGTATACATATTCTGTGGACTCGCAGAAGGCTAGAAATGCAAAAACTAACCAAATTTCATACATAGTCTGGTCGAAAGTGATATAATTTTTATTTTTGCACCCCCCCCCCCCCCCCCCCCGCCCATTTTGGGTCGTTAGTTTTTTGCATTTCTAGCCTTTTTGGGGCCCACATAATATGTATACAAAATTTGATTTAGTTTGGTCGAAAGGGCTAGAATTTCCATTTTTGACCCCCCCCCCTTTTTTTTTGTTTGATAAAGTTTAAAACCCATTTAAAAAAAATTTATTATTTGGTCTTTTCAAAAAATGTATATTCAGTTTTTTTCTAGGTAAATTTTTTTCATTTTTTATATTTCTTCAAAATGTGGTAGATCTTTAAGCCCCATCCTGTATTTTAACTTTGTAATTTTTTTCAATAAAAAATATTTTTTCTCCATAAAAAATTCGTCCACTGTGTTATAACCAAATAGGTTTTATATCATATATATATATATTTAGAGATTTTTCCAATGTATATTACAACTTAGCCTACCTAACAGTTTTTACAGTCATTATCTAAAATTCTACAAATGGAAGATTGCCCCTTTGATATCAGAATACTCTTATGCGAATACGGTAATTTGCATATGGGTGGGTGGGTTATCTAGTTGGATCCGTTGGTTTCACAGATAACTGGCTAGCTAAATAGACATATATACTTATACGAGCAATACCTGGCGTGCCTACGGCACGCCCGGCACCGCTCGGCCCTCCGGGCTGGCAGCCCTGGCGGGCAGCGTCTCGAGATGTGATTATTAGCTGTCCGTAATTATATGTTTTGAAAAAATATTTTTTTGAATAATGAATATTGATCAAAGAAAGATGAAAAAATATCATTAAATGCTTTATAAATACTTTATTAGAGCATGCAACCATTTCTCTCGAAATTCCCGATCGGTTGGAAACCTATTTCTTTTTAATAATACATTTCAATATTTAAATTTATCTAAAAAATGTCTCTAAATTAATTATATATAATAATTTTAAAATTAATTTATCTACTAAAATTTCAAATGACCCGCGCAGTAATAAATTAAGAATTAATCTCATTATCCCATTAAATCATATCTCATTAAAACTTATATTATAAATTAAATATATATAATATATATATTTTAAAATTAATTTGTCTACTAAAATTTTAAGAATTTATATTTTTCTTAAATTCAAAAAAAAAATTAATTTTCGCGGTATGAATTATTTCCAAAAATTAAATTTATATTAATATATTTAAAATTAATAAATTTGTCTACTAAAATTTCAAATGAGACACGCCGTAAATCTAATATTCTAAGCTATATAGAGGAATATATTAATATATAGAGATATTAAAGATATAATGTATATAGAGAATAGAGATGTTTTATTTGAAAAAAAAACAATCTCGTTTTGAAATCTCCGCCAAATCTTTCCAGATTAAATTATTCATAAGTTGGCACTACCGACTGATCCCGGGAGGAAGTGCTCATAACTTAATACTATCAGTTCCACTTTTTGAGCCAACCAACTAATGTACATAACCTATAATAAAATCACGTGTGTTACATATATTTTTCGTCTTTAATTAATAAATCACCCCAAGCATCAAACCCCCAATTGTTCATTGGTCCATCAACCCGGATTTATCGAGCCACGATACTTAGAAAAATTTTGGAACAGCTTGCAGCGGTGGACCTGACGAAAACCCGTGAACAAAGAAAAATTAACATATTTCAGCTAAGTATACTGAGTGGCTGGCTTGATTTTAAAAAGAGTGCAGTAATTAAGTAATTCCTTTTCATTTATCACAAATCATTTTTTAATATTTTACTAATTCATTTCTGTTGTATTCTATTTGTGAAAACACTCTTTTAGAAATGGATTTAAGACAATTAAAAAATTAAAAGAGGGGCCCTCAAGTCTCAATTAACGAGACTAGATAAATTTCATAAATCATTGCAGGAACCAAATGCAAATGATATTGTGGAATTAAAGCGTCGCCTGGAAAAGATTGACCCGATTTACCAGGAATTCAATCAGATTCAGGAGCAAATCGAGCTTTTGTCCATCGAAAACGACCAGGTGCCTCCAAGTGAAGATGACGAAAGGGATGCGTTTGAAAACCAGTTACTTTTCAGTAACTGCTAAGGTAAGACGCATAATTGATGTTTCAGAATCAATTAGCAATGGGCAGGCCATATCTGCAAATAATTTAAATAATAAAAGCCAACACATAGAGGTAAAATTACCTACAATAAATTTACCTACTTTCGATGGCAATTATAATAATTGGCTCGAATTTAGAGACTGTTTTGAAGAACTAGTTCATCAAAACAAAAATTTAGGTGATGTTCAAAAAATGCATTACTTAAAATCGTCTCTAAAGGGTGAAGCCCAATTAGCAATAAAAAATATTAAAATAACACAAGCAAATTATATAATAGCTTGGTCATTATTGCAGAAAAGATATGAAAATAAATCTTTGATTGTCTATAATCATATAAAGAGTATTTTCGATCTTCAAGCAATGGCCAAAGAAACACATTTGGAACTGCAGAATCTCTTCGACACTGTACAGAATAATTTAAGATCACTAGAATCGTTAGGGCAACCCGTTACACATTGGGACGCACTAATTATATATATTATTATCAATAAATTTGATAAAACAACAAGACGCGATTGGGAACAGCGTCCCAACGCACGTGAACTGCCGACAATGGCAAATATGTCCGAGTTCATCCAGGATAAATGCGATATGCTGCATAAACTGGAGAATTCGAAAAGTAGTGAAAAAGCAGTGGTTAGATTAGATAAAAGACTCGTTCATTTGTCTACATCGACGCCATCTTGCTTTTATTGTAAAAATCCAACGCATTCTATTTATAAGTGCGAAAAATTCTTAAATTTAAGTTTAGAAGATAGACTTCAAAAAGTAAACAGTCTGAAATTATGCAGGAACTGTTTAAAACCCTTTCATTTTTTTTGGAAATGTAAATTGTCTAAATGTTCAAGATGTAAAAAGCCAATTAATTCATTATTACATCAAGATTGTCTCCAAAACAATGTCCAGGTACCAGCAAATAATAGTTCGTCAAATGAACCCGCGAATGACCAATCAGGTAGCGCCACAGAATTATTTGCAAGTAATCCTTCTATTAAAACTCTTTTATCGACAGTTCAATTGAAAGTAAAAGATAAAAACGGAAATTTTCATATCTGTAGAGCTATTGTAGACAATGGCTCCCAGACAAATATAATAACAAATAATCTGTGTGCCAAATTAAAATTAAAGAAATCTGAAATAAACTTTACGATTATGGGGATTGGAAATATTCAAAAACAAGTAAATTATAAAGTAGGTTTAAACATTTTTTCTCTCAATTCACATTACAAACAATTTAGTCAATTTTTAGTTCTCGATAACATTACTGATAAAATTCCATCATGTTCATTTGATATTTCAAAATTACAATTTCCAAATCATGTAACTTTAGCTGATGAAAATTTTAACGTAAATGGAGATATAGATATGTTGCTTGGCGCACATATATTTTATGACACTTTATGCACCGGTCAAATTTTATTAGGAAAAAATCTTCCAATTTTGCAAAATAGCAAATTCGGTTGGATTGTAGCAGGAAATATGAATTGCGAATCAAATCAGAATAAAGGCTCTGTTCATTTCGCAAGAACTGAAATCTTAGATGATCAGTTGACAAAATTTTGGGAAATCGAAGAAGTTATAAGTGATAAGCCTAATTTTTCCACTGAGGAACAATTTTGCGAAGATCATTTTGTTAGAACTTTCGAAAGGCATTCTGATGGACGATTTCAGGTTACAATTCCAACTAGAAAAGAATTATATTTAGGCAAATCAAATAATATTTCGCTGCATAAATTCTTCCAATTAGAAAAAAGATTGAATAAAAACGGTGAATTAAAACATGATTATTGCAATTTTGTAAATGAGTATTTCCAATTAAATCATATGAGTAAAGTTTCAGAAAATGTTAAATCAGATAGTCCAGAATATTTTATACCACACTTTGGAATAATTAAAAAATCAAGTCTCACTACTAAGCTTAGAGTAGTTTTCAATGCTTCACAAAAATCTGATAATAATGTTTCATTTAATGATTTGCAATTTACTGGGCCTACAATTCAAAATGATCTTTTTACCATTCTTATACAATTTCGAAAGCACGATTTTGTGTTGACTGGAGACATTTCGAAAATGTACAGACAGGTTTTAATTAATTCAGATCAGCGTAATTTTCAAAAAATATTTTGGCGAGAAAATTTAACTGACAAGTTAGAAGTTTATAAATTAAATACACTTACATATGGCACAACAAGTGCACCATTTCTAGCAATTAGATGCATTAACCAATTAGCAGTTGAAAACCAAATCGATTATCCACAGGCTTCTAAAGTTATCTTAAATAATTTTTATGTAGATGACCTATTAACAGGTTCGAATTCGCGAACCGAACTTTTGCAGCTACAAAATGAAATTACTAATATTTTAGCCAAAGGTTGTTTTCAATTAAGAAAGTGGTTGTCTAACGATAAAGCAATTTTAAACAAAATTAAACTAAATGATAATTTAGAGTCTAACATTTTAGAATTTGGTGAAGAAAATAAAACATTAGGTATATTTTGGCATTCAAAATTAGACACAATTCAATATGCGACTAGTTTCGACTTCGACAAAATTATTACAAAGAGATCTATTTTATCCACAACATCAAAAATCTTTGATCCATTAGGACTTGTAGGCCCAGTAGTAGTCAATGCAAAATTAATTTTGCAATATTTATGGGAATCAAAAATTAGTTGGGATGACGATATACCTCAAGGGATTAAAATTAAATGGAATAATTTTTGCGAAGATCTAAAATATTTGAAAGAGATATCCATACCCAGACAATCATTCTGCAAACAATGCACTTACGTCGAATTACATGCTTTTAGCGATGCATCAATCAAAGCCTACGGGGCCTGTGTATATGTAAGATCGAGGAGTAATGATAATAATTACAAATCTAATCTTCTATGCGCAAAATCGAGAGTAGCTCCTATTAAACAAATTTCCTTGCCAAGGCTCGAGTTGAGCGCAGCTTTATTGATGACAAAATTAGTTAATAAAGTCCAAAAATCATTAGACCACGATATAAACAAAATTTATTATTATTCAGATTCTACAGTTACTTTGGGTTGGATACAAGGTAATGCAAATCAATGGAAAACATTCGTAGCAAATCGTGTTGCTTCTATTCAAAGAATGAGTTTCATTGAACAATGGCATCACGTAAGAACAGAAGACAACCCCGCAGATTTGTTATCGCGAGGCGCAACACTCCAAATGTTACAAGACAATAATTTTTGGTTTGAAGGCCCGAACTGGCTGAAAAATGAAATAATTGATGTGTATTCTATATCTAAATTTAATAAAATCGACCTACCTGAAAAAAGAGTAATTACAACTCTTTCGATAACTATTCCCGAATTAGATATTTTTAATAAATTCTCTTGCTTCTACAAATTAATCAGAGTATTTTCTTACTGTTATCGTTCATTTACAAATTTTAAAAATAGGAAAAATAAAATTTCAAAATTATCAGGTCCTCTATCCACAGTTGAAATTAATTCGACAACAATTAATTTAATACGATTAACTCAGAAACAATCATTTTCCGAAGATTACAATTCGCTAAGTAAGGGAAAGCCATTAAATAATAAAAGTATTCTATTAAATCTTAATCCATTTATAGACGAGGAGGAAATTATTCGAGTAGGTGGTAGAATACAACATTCTAATTTCGATCATAATAAAAAGCATCCCATTTTGTTACCTAATAAGCACATATCTACAAAATTATTAATGACATCTGAACATTTACGATTATTTCATTGCGGCCCCCAACAACTTTTATATTCAATTCGTGAAAAATATTGGCCTATTGGAGGTAGAAATCTTGCAAGGGAGGTTGTTCACAAGTGCGTCCAATGTTTTCGAGTAAAACCTAAGCCAAATCAATATTTAATGGGAAATCTTCCAAGCGTAAGATTTGATCAATTTTTACCTTTTCACAGTGTTGGAGTAGATTATGCTGGTCCAGTAACACTAAAAGAAGGGAGTTCTAGACGCCCTAGATTAGTTAAAGCCTACATTTGTTTATTCACATGTTTATCAACAAGAGCAGTTCACCTGGAATTGGTGTCAGATTTAACAAGTAATGCATTTTTGAACTCATTAAAAAGATTTATAGCACGAAGAGGCAGGCCTGCTCATATGTTTTCGGACAACGGGACTAATTTCGTTGGGGCTAATTCTAAATTAATCGAACTTTTTAAATTTATTGATTCTGACTTCAATAATGTGTCTCATGCCTTGTCAAATGACGGTATTCAATGGCATTTTATTCCCGCTAAAAGTCCACATCTTGGAGGAAGTTGGGAAAGTTTAATTAAACGGACTAAATATCATTTGCATAGGGTTCTGAGCAATTCAAAATTAAATTTTGAAGAATATTGCACAGTGTTGACACAAATAGAGGCAATTCTTAATTCCCGTCCTTTGACTCCTATATCCTCCGATCCATCAGACTTCTCCCCACTTACACCTGCACATTTTATAATCGGTAAGTCGGCTACCAGTATACCTGAGCCGAATTATATGAATGTACCAGACAACAGATTAAAAAGATATCACTATCTATCAAAATTAATACAATCCTTTTGGAAAAGATGGAGTTTGGAATATGTTTCAGAATTGCAGGTTCGAAACAAATGGAAAGAGACCCACAAAAATCTAGAAGTAGGATCTCTAGTTCTTCTTAAAGAAGACAACCTGCCTCCTCTGAAATGGGGACTAGGCAGAATAATCAAATTATTCCCTGGAGACGACAATGTAGCCAGAGTGGTCGAGGTGCGTCTTCCTAACGGCACCACGACAAGAAGGTCAACAATGAAGCTGTGTCAATTACCAATTGACTAACCAAGATACAGTCCACAATTACACCACATCGAAGGTTGAAGATACTTCAAGGCCGGCGGGATGGAAAAGCGGGCATCGCTGTTTTGAAATCTCCGCCAAATCTTCCAGATTAAATTATTCATGAGTTGGCACTACCGACTGGATCCCGGGAGGAAGTGCTCATAACTTAATACTATTAGTTCCACTTTTTTGAGCCAACCAACTAATGTACATAACCTATAATAAAATCACGTGTGTTACATATATTTTTCGTCTTTAATTAATAAATCACCCCAAGCATCAAACCCCAATTATTCACCACAACACTACTAGCTATTTGTGTACCTGGTTGGTTAAAATGAAAACATTAGTGGGATTAGAAAATAAATTAAAATTTTCTGTTATCTGAAAGGTCTCCAGTCCCGCGGGTAGGAATGATTTGAGCCCCCTCCCCCATCAATCAGCTAATCAATTTAAATAATTATACTTCTTATAAACAAAAAAATTTAAATATTAAATATTCAAAATTTTTTAAAAATAAATATTTTTATAGGTATTTTTTCACGCTAAAGTAACATTGTGATGAACAGATGATTAAATAAGCGCGAGTCATATATCTTATATCTAGGAAACTAGTAATTGAGATATCAAATTTGTTCTTATATGTTCTTGATAAGAGGGTGAATGAGTGAATTTGTGGAATTTTTCCTAATTTTTAACTGACTTCAAAAAAGCAGGAGGTTCTCAATTCGACTGATTTTTTTTTGTGTCTATGTTACCTCATATCTTCGCCAATTGTTAACCGATTTTGATTATTTTTTTGCATTGGGTTCACTCTAGTTTCCGATTGGTCTCGTTCTTTTTTCATTGGTATTGGACCTTTTTTGATATGTTTGTTCAGGCATAACTTCTTTGTTTATGAACCGATTTTAATGATTCTTTTTTTATTGGAAAGAGGGTACCTTAGAGGTGGTACCATATTAATTTGGTCAAGTTCTGAAGATATGATCAATGACTAAATAATGTAAATCTCCAATTCTTATGACCAAATAATCGAAATTATAATAAATAAAATCTTTTATAAAAAAAATCTTAAAACCCGCAAACGTTTCGAGAGAATTTCTATATTAATGAATTGAATTTTATTATCGTTTTCTGATTCATTCGTCCAGACGCTTTCTCTTACGAGATGCCTGCAAGGTATTATATTAAGTCACTATTAATAACATCACTAAAAAGAGAAAAATAAAAATCATTTTTATAAAAAAAATCAAACCGACTTCAAAAAATAAATGCAACAAATAAAATAATAATACTTAAAAATCAAATAAATACACTAAAAGGTATAAAATAATTATCTTATTTAGTTACAACTAAACGACGAAATATTAACATGAAATTACTTTTTGAAGTCTGTGCCAAACATATACATTTTATGAATTGCACTCGACGGATCTTTACTTACTACGTTTGGCGGGTACGCTTGCTTATATAGTTTGTTTGGCACCGACTTCAAAAAGTAATTTCATGTTAATATTTCGTCGTTTAGTTGTAACTAAATAAGATAATTATTTTATACTTACCTTTTAGTGTATTTTATTTGATTTTTAAGTTATTATTATTTTATTTGTTCCATTTAATTTTTTTGAAGTCTGTTTTATTTTTTTTTTTTATAAAAATTATTTTTATAAATCATTATAATCGCCTACATTTACAAAAAATACATAAAAACGACCACTCGATCTCGCAGACCGTCATTTTAAATCGAAATAATAAATAGATTAAAAAAAAATTAAACCTATAATTCTTCTTAAAAAGATCTTAACAGAGATACCTCACAGTCTATGACAAAAAACAAAAATATTTTTTTATTTTTGACCCAACCAAAAATTCAGTCCTCTCTATTTAATTAAAATTTTAATCCGATACTTACCTAATTTGCGGAAAAATTCATACATATAACTTGTAAATTCCAAGCTTTTATTTTAAATAATTGACGAGCTACAATGCTTTACAGACGGACAGATAGATAGACGTTGTGACGGCACTAATTTAGGGCCCCGTTTCACCTTTTAAAAGAAACTCTAAAAATAAAATACACATTTTTTTAATCTATAAATCAAAATAAGTTTATACTTAAGTTTTTATATTTCATGTTTATGGTATACACAACAAATAAGAGAGAAAAAAAGCTTTTTAATCTCAACAAAAACACTTCTGTAAAGAAAAGCCGAGTTTGAGTAACAAAAACCGCTTGCCACAAAAAGTAGTGATAATGTGCTGTCAAGTTCAACATTATCAACTTAATAAATGAGTCGTGAATATAACTTCATTTGAAACGCACGTTGTTAATTTTACATATCCATTTATATTTATTGATTTCACATTTTTATTTGAAATTATTTTCCTAAAACTTGCCATTTACGTATTGTAATGTAAGTAACGAATTAACATATGTTACCATATCATGAGATCATAATAAGAGAGGATCTAAGGGCTAAAAGGGAGAGGTGGTGGCCCTAAAAACAATAAATATAACTAATGCGTAAAAGTCAAGTTTTAGAAAAATAATTTCAACTAAAAATGTGAAATTAATAAATGGACATTAATAGATGGACATTAAAATGAAAAACATGAGTTTTAAGTGAAGTTACTATATTCTCGACTCATTTACTAAAATGATGATGTTGAACCCAAGTACAGGCCTTTCTCGCGGCAGAATAAAAATTTGAACGGCTAAAACTCGAGTCCCTCACTAACTCTACTAACCCATGATAAAAACTATCATACGCATAAGAAACTGGCCAAATGGACTTATTATCCGAAACCAACCAAATTAAAAAAAAAAGTGTCCCACAATATACCACCCTACCGAATTTTATGAGAATTTTGCCTCCAACCTTCACCCTCTTCGTTTTATGTCCTGAATCAAAATCTACCAACATGCCGAGTTTTAGTATTCCAAGGTCATTGTATTTTCACTTTATGTTAATTTATTTTTAAATTTCACCTCTTTATTTCAGGTCCTGAAGAAGGGAAAGTTTCGATTTGTCACTTTATTTGTACCTCAAACTCTACTACTCTGCCAAATTTCAGCATTCTAGCAGCACTGGAAATACTCTAAAATTTTGATCAGTGAGTCAGTGACGAAAAAACCTATCTTTGACTTCTTCTAACTTGGACGCTATAAGCAATAGAAATATGAAATTTCATAATTTAGTTAAGCTTGTGGACTAATATTGAGGGAAAAAATTTCAGCCCTGTACAGGTTTCCAATGTGAAGTTAGAGAAAAATTATTTTCCTAAAACTTGACTTTTACGCATTTAATTATTATTATTATTTGAAAAGTCCAAGCAGAGGACAACCTCTTTGTTTCTCTTTATTATTATTATTGTTTGATAGGGCCTTCAAGCCTCTATCTCTCCCTTTTACACCTTCCAACCTCTTTTATTATGATCTCATGATATTGTAATTGTACCCCTGTTCACTGGGTTGAAGTAATTTGAATGGTCCATTTTATTTTTGAAATCCCCCCCCCCCATTGGCCTCGATCCGTATAGATCATTTTGGCCAGTGTAATGTAGTTATATATTTTTATATTACATTAAATATTACATTAAATATATTACATTGATTACATTTATATATTACATTAAATTTTTTTAATAGCTATAATATGTTGAATCACGAACTTTGCTATTATTAAATCTTCAGGAATATATGAGAGAAGAATGTTCATGTTTGTTGGTAGAGGTATATTATCTTGAATTTTTATATAAAATTTATTTATTTTGACACTATTGTTTTTGCACTGTAGGAAGATATGATTAACATCCCCTATGGATGTTGGATCACACTCACAATAAGGGTTATCTCTAAGACCGAATTTGTGAAGGTATTCAGGTGTTAGTGAATGTCCATTTCTAAGTCTTATGATATGAACTGTTAGCCTTCTAAATGTTTTTATAATTTCAAACCATGGTGTTGTTGGAATCCTCGGCATTATATTGTGAAGGTATTTTCCTTTATGTTGGCTACTGGAGTCCCATAAGGATTTCCATTCCAAGAAGGTTTTGCTTTTAAGCCATGCATAAGCATCCCCAATCGGAAGGTCGAAAATGTTGATATGATTATTTAATATTGAAGATTCCCGAGCCAATTGGTCAACTCTCTCGTTGTCTCTAATTCCAGCGTGACTAGGGATCCAAAGAAAATTAATAAATGTGTTGTTATTTTTTAAAATTAAAATTTCACTAATGATTTCCATTATTAGATGTGAGGGTTTTTTATTTTTTGGAAAACCGTTAATTGCTGTAATTACGCTTTGGGAGTCGGTGCATATTAATACTTGATTAATATTAGGTAACACTTTCAAATGTTTTATTGCCTCTCTGATAGCAATGCATTCAGCCGTAAATATAGAAGACATAGCTTCAAGCTTATAGATTTTATATATATTTACTGATGGACACCACCAAGCGCAGCCCACCATAGAGGGATCCGATTTTTTAGAACCATCTGTAAATATTAGAGTTTGATCTGGAAAATTTGATCTAATAAATGTTTGAAATAAAATGTTCATTTGAGGAGTATTCTTTTTGTAAGGAAGACAGAAGTTATTTATGCGGTGAGTTTGAATTTCATAATTATGGCAGTTTTTGAAATTAAACATGTAAAAAAATAGTAAAATAAGCCGAAAAGACAAAGAAAACTATGAATTGCAAGACGCTTAAAGCGTAGATTAATTATTCTATTAATTAAAATTTATTTTTTTGGTCAATAGGTACTATGTAATAATAAATAATTAGATAAAAAATTGATATCTAAAAGTTTATGTTAAATTTATTTTCACTTATCTTTTACTGATAATTTTCCTTTTTTTAAATAAAAATATTATTTTATATTTTCTGTTTTAGAGAATCGATCCCACCTAGAGAAATACATTCAAGATAATCGGAATTAAAAACTGCATTTTATTCATTTGCGAGGAGGAAATCGCCCAGTGCAGACGCGACAGCCATTCATCCAAGGTAAGAGGAAATTGATTAAACTCTAATTAATTTTGATACATCATTAATACATTAATTAGTATAAGTCATATTAATATTAGGACATCATATAAATCTTTAGTTGTTCTTTGGTCTTCTCAACGAAAATACCATTTTTCATTCAGGTCTTCCTCTACTTCGATATTCTAATATTGGCCTTCAAATTTTATCTGTGATGGAAGTTACTAATATCATGGACTTTGTGTCTGGATCGATCTAAATATCTAAAAAACGGCTGACACTATTTTGTTAAAAAAATTGAGCAAAATCATGGCGTTTTGGCCTACAAAAAATCCCTAATGAGTGAACATCGAAAAAATTATATTTTACGAAATATTAATTATTTTGCTAAAATGTCTTTTAGATAGTACATTAGTTAGTACGTTACCAAATATTGTGTACGCCCTAGCACAATAAATAATGTGAATTTCAAAACGAAATTTCACATGAAGTTTTAGTACATTGAGATTAAGAGCTGATTAAATTATGGTTGAAATTGAACAAAAAATTAAAATTATACAATTTTCAAACTTAAAAAAAACAAAAAAAAAACAACAAGAAAAATGAAATAATATACTTACCTACTATAAAATTGAAAATAAAATTAATAAATAAGTAAAATACTATAAAATGAACCTATAATAAAAAAGAGAGTTATTATTTTTTTCGGGGGCCAGACCCAGAATTGTGAGGGGAGAGGGGCTTCAAAAAATAGATCTATCAATAACAACTTCAAGACCCTTTGATCAATTTGTAGGAAATTTTGTATATGCACCCTATATGACCTTATCAAAATGATACACTATGTGAAATTGATAGTGAGCCAAAAGAGGTCAAAAATAATTTAAAATAATAAAATTTCCAAACAAAATGTAAAAAAGGTGATATTTACAATAGAAGATTCTCATTTATAAGGAGATATCATAAATTGCTAATGGGACCAAAATTCAGAGGGGGGGGGGGGTTCTTTCGTAAATGATTATAAATTATTATATTAAATATTAAATATAAGAGAGGGGGCGGGTTGTATGGTCAAGTCACGTGGATGGCCACATCAGTTTATTTTTTAAAGCGTTTAAACAGCATTCTCTATATCTTTAGATTTATCATTTATGACCAGTATTTGGTATAAATTCTAAAAATCTCTACTATTTCACCATATTCACGTATATTTAAGCTGATTGACATGTGCGAAATCTACATTGATACCAAAATACTTATCGTTTTGAACTATAATAGAAATTTGTTGTAATATTTTATCACCAATCAATTTTCTTAAGAACTTTTTGTTTAAAACTTTAACAATTATTATAAATGGTTTACTGAAATTTGTTCATACATTCACAGCAAAACTAAGGCAAATCGATTTAAATTTTGCAACCTCTATAAAATTTTCTCGACTATAAAGTTTTAGCGCCCCTAAAATTTTGCCGCCCGGACCTCACGGACCTAAGCGTAAATCCATCACTGGATAATTGAACTCTTTCTCTATGGATTTGAATTATTATGCCTCTAATATACTCCTATGGTTTTGAAATGGTCTTTGTATTAATAAATTTAAAACTAGTTATGATAATTTATAGTGGGGCTAAATGGTTCGAAATCAATGTCATGAACTATTAAAACAATAAAAGGTAATAAATATCCTTTAATACTAGCAAGACCCAATGTTGTCTAATCTTTAGGCGCGTAGATAGGGACCTTCATGACATTTCCTTACATTATTTTCGAACCTTATAACTCCCAAACATTTCTCAAAAATACTTCAAATATCCACTTAGACCTTATTTGAAGAGAAAATGAGTGAAATTTGTAAAATTGTTTAAGGGAGTGATTCACATAAGGGGGCGTCCCTAAATTACGTGAAGGGATTTTGGCGTTTTTTCGACCCCCCTCTCCCCTTGGTGAGATGTCGTGAGATTTGGCTCGATCCCCTGCCCCTAATCTCACGTGGTAATAAATATAATAAAATAAGGTTATACGATGAGAACTTTAGTTTTTGATTATTATCACCCACAAAAAAATTTCAAAATTTCAAAATTTTATTAAACCAATTATTTTACATGAATTAATGTATACATTGTATTTTAGCTTCGACAGCGGAGATTACTTCTCCACCATCGAGTGTCCTTGATCATCTTTTTAGTCCTTGTTTTTAATAAGAGGAAAAAACTAATTAAAGAAAAAAACCTCTTTTCCGATAATTATTTCAATTCCATTATTCTTCCTCTCCCTTTTCACCCATTATATCACCGACCAATTAAACCAATTATTTTACATGAATTAATGTATACATTGTATTTTAGCTTCGACTCCGGAGATTACTTCTCCACCATCGAGTGTCCTTGATCATCTTTTAGTCCTTGTTTTTAATAAGAGGAAAAAACTAATTAAAGAAAAAACCTCTTTTGCGATAATTATTTCAAATTTTTTCTTTTTTTTACATGTTTATTATTTGTTAAATTGTTGTAATTAATTTGTATTGATGTTTATTAATGTATTGTAGCTAGATTGCATTGATGTTTGGAGGACCTAGCCACCGAGGACTTGTGCCTCTAAGCAGATCGAGAAATAAAGATTTATTTATTTATTTATTTAAATCCATTATTGTCTCCCCCGATCCAAATTCATTTCCGCTTATATCAGTTATTTCTTTCAATCCAAACTGTGGCATTTAGCAGCGCTGCATCCGAGAGAATATTTTCTTGTCTGCGTCTATTCAACTAATTCCATGTTAAACGAAAGATTGTGTGGTTTAGGTATAATTCATTTTGAAAAAGAAATTGCCAAAACTTTAGATTTAGAGGACAAATGAATTTGCACTTCAAACTTCAACATAAAAATTCTAGATTAATATTATCTTAAATACATATGTACTTATATCTATATTATATTATAACATTTAAGTATGTTGAAATATTTTGTTTAATTTTTGTACTTATTCATATATATAAACAAATAAAAGGGTGCCCCACCTTTAAATGAATTTTTTTGTCTGTGTCCAGTGCCCACCCAACATTTTATCCTGGCGCCGTCACTGGCCTCAGCGTTCGTAGAGTCGCGCGTTTGGCTGGCCGGTGGCGGCTAAACAAACCGAGGGGCTACTGTGCTACTTTGTGGCGTTCGCATAACCGCGATAAATATTTTTTTTAGGATTTATCCATATTTTAGAGGAGAAACATGTTTTACTTAATTTAACCCAGATTTCTCGGAATTTTACACTGTTTCTTGCGGGAAAAAAAATACGTGATATTTTCCGGGACCCTCTCCCCATGCCTCACGTAATTTAGGAACGCCCCTTAATAATAATTTTCTTATGGTTTTTTTGATACCAATTTTGAATAATTTCTTCCATTCTTATTTTATTTCACATAAAGGGATAATTTCTTGCATATTCTCGGGCGATTTCAAAGCCCTAAACATGAACGTACCATAGCGCACAGCCAAGATCGAGCATTGGCAGTACACGCTGTACGCCATTTACACGAACCATTTCGAGCCACTTTCGATCCCTCTGTAGCTCAGAACCGATTTGAGATACAGAGCTGAAATTATACACATGTAATTATGTAATCGATCTTATAGAGAGTACCGAATTTCAATAATATAGCTTAAATAGATTCTGAGATATACGCATGAGAAAATAGCTAATTTTGGCACTCACTCACTGACAGACTGACTCACTCACACACTGACAGGTCAGCAAAGGCTATAGTGAACTTCTAATCATTTCAGCATCATGAAATTTGGTATGTTGGTAGAGTTTGATACACAAATAAAGGTAAAATTCCAAAAACCCAGACTTTACCTGTTTCAACCCCTAAAAAAGATGGATGAATATTGTAGTGTAAATTTGCATCTATTATAAATGATAAATGATAAATGATCCTAGGATGCTAAAATTTGGTATCTTGGTAGAGTTTCGGGCATTAATAAAGGTGAAAATATTTGCACAAAAACTTTACTACTCTTAACCCCTAAAATGATGAGATGAAGGTTATGGTGTAAATTTGCATCTATTAAATGTGTAATAACCCTATGATGCTCAAATTTGGTATATTCGTAGAGTTTAGAACAGAAATGAAGGAAAAATTAGAAAAACTCAGACTTTCCCTCTTTCAACTATTAAAATGAAAGGATGAAGATTGTAGGGTAAATTTGCATCTATTAAATATTTAATGACCTTAGGATGATAAAATTTGACATATTGGTAGAGTTTAGGTCATTAATAAAGGTAAAAATATAATAACACAAATTTTTTTACCTTTATTCACTAAAATAAAGAGGAGAAATTTAAAAAATCCTGACAAAGAAACTAAATAAAGAAATAAAAATAAAAGACACATACAGTAGGTGGCCAAATTATTATACTCAAATGATTTTTATCAAGTAAATTTATTTTATTCAATTTTTTTTTTAATCTAGTAGTAATCTAGTCTAATAATCCTTTTGGACTGGCCTGGCAACTCGCCAGTATCATTTCCATTGAATTTTCCCGGGGAAAATTTTCACAGGGATGGTTTCCCATTGCATTCCCCGAAGGAATCAGATTATGGCCGGTCAAATGATCGCAGCGACTCGGGCTTGAACCCGCGCTAGGTTGATTAGAAGGTATGATCTTAACCACTCGGGCAACCTGACTCCTATAAATTATTAATGGATTAATAAAATAAATAAATAACACGATTTATTAAATGTAACAGGACATTAAAATATTTAAGCTATATTTACATTTCTTATTTGGGATTTAAATTAATATAGCAAAAAATATTCTAGATTCTAAGATGATCAGGGTTAATAATTGAAAAATTAGTGAACGTTTATTTTTAACAAAATGCTTTGTCATAAGGGTAATTTACTTTTAATATAATATATAGGTATCTATTATAAGGATTGAAGTTTTGTTTAAATCACACATAATTAATTATAATTATTTATTGAACACGAACAAATAATACAATAATAAATGTGACGTTTCGATCGGCTTATTCTGCGATAGAAACGTCGTAGTTATATTGTATTGTGTTTGTTTTCAATAAATAATAATTATAATTAATTATGTGTAATTTAAACAAAATTTCAACCCTTAATAAATTTAATTACAAAAATACATGCTTTAACAGCTAAATATCTAATAATATGCATTTAAATTGAAAGTTTTTGTGCCGAGGGTAGCATAATTTTTATATATTGAAGAAGACACACTCTTTTATTGTCTCCTTCAATATGCATTTAGTTGAATTTATTATCATCAGATATAACTTAGGAAGAGTATCTGTTTCAAAGATGCCGCTGAAATAAATTTTAATTTCATGTTACAATTGAAATGGTTTGATGGTTGCCAAGTGGCGCCCCTTTGGTTCTCGTAAAGTCCATCCCTAAAATTCTCACCCCTCCACCCCTGCACACCCTTTAGCAGCCATTTTAGTCGCACAACCAACATGTATGGTGGCTTTAATCAGATCGCAGTCAGTCTAAAACAGTGAATAGAGAAACATGATTTCCATTCCATTCCCAACATCGCCCTTACATATATGTGTCACTTACTTACTTAGTATATATAGTACATACTAAAAATTAGAAAGAAACTAGTCAATTGAAATAATTATTTTGTGAAACAAAGGTGTGTGAGTGAGAGTGTGTTTGTGACTTGTGTGACGTGCTGGTGAATGTTCTTTAGACAACGTTAAAATGTGAGCACACCTTCAAAAAAATGCCACCCTATGGATTTATCCAGGAATTATATCTGCTCATCTAAGTAATATTAGATAGGAAATTTTGTTTTTATAACTCACACGATTTTAGACTATTACTCACACATTTCCCTTCAAAGACATTATATTTACATCATATTATAATTATTTAGAATATTTTCTCTCTAAATGACTTAACTCATTTTCTTAATGATACATTAATCACAATATTACAATTGAAGATATATATAATCACTTTCATCTCACAATTCATAAGAAAAATAAATTGCACTAATGACATAAGATGTAATTTTAATGACAATAATATTGATATCATTCATTTGTTTCAGGAAATAATATGCGTCCGGAATTATTACATATATTCTGGCTTCTCTTCAATAGCCTCATTACTTTTTCATATGGTAAGTTCTTAATTTATTGACGTATATCTTAGAAATCCTTTTTCCACCTTAATTTTTTAAGTTATTCCAAAGAAATAAATACAATTTTTTGATAGAAATGAATTAGTTGAATCGTTTAAATAATAATTAAACGTTTAAGGAAGATGTTCATTTTATCAATGAAAACTTCTACTCAAATTACTTAATTTTTTCTTATGTTAAAAATATTAATTGTTAATATATACATTTTCCTGAAACGTTTAATATTTAATCGAAAGATTGAACTTTTTTTTGATAAAATAATTGTATTTATTGTATTTGATGGATAAAATTAAAATAACTCTGATAAAAATATTTATAAATTATAAAAACTATTTACCACCCCGAAATATACCTGGTAGGTGTCAAAAAATTTCCACCTAACTAATAATAATCCCATAATAAATCATTTAACTCAAAAAAGTATAATATAATTTTTGAATTTTAATTACAACCTAACGAAAATTCAAATACGATTTATCCAGCAAAATTTTATAAATATTCAGAGAGGCATTAAGCCAAAAATTTTGACGTAATTATTTATCTATTATATGCATGTAATGTCTTAAGGAAAAACGTGCATGCTATTTCCTGAAGAATAACATCCAATTGATGACATCTCATATAATTAACCCTTTTTTTCTAAATCGTAACCAGTTGATAGTTTAGTACACTTCATACTTGTTTTTACCCCTATTTTAAATTCTATAATAAAATAAATAAACTATTTTTATGTGATGTTCATGACTGTTTTTTATTTTTTTTTTTTTAAGAGGGATTTCTATTGAACTATGGACTGTATTTAGGATCTGAGGAGCTATTGCTTTTTTTTATTAATCAACAAGCTAATTTTTGGTGGGGCTATTCTCCACTATATGTTTTCTTTATTTCTTAGAATGCAAAAATGTTCGATTCATATAATAAACAAAACATTTTTTTCAATAAATTAGATAAATTCATCAACCTGACGTTTCTTACTTAATACCTGTTCCTTAAATGGATTCTCAACTCCTTTTAATTTATTTTCTATTTTTTGACAGCAGTAAATATAAAACACACAGAATATTTATTATTTTAAATTCAAAATCACTTTAAAATTATTTTTTAATTATCATTCATGTGTGGTCAAACTTTAAATTAAAAATTTTATCGACATTTTATTGAACTATTAATTAAATAAAAAGTATGAGAATTTAAATATGGATTTATTTCATATCTAAAATATTTATTCATCATCTCAACATATATTTATTATCTTAATTAAACAAAATTTCATACAAATATATATTATTATATTATATAATTTTCAATAGTTATAGGTATATTGCTTTTATTTTTTATATTTGTCCAATTGCAAAAGTAAGAAAAAAAATTGGAAATAAAAAATATTACAGATGTACAATTTAAAATAAAACGAGAAAGCAGCTGCTACATTTCAGGTAAAATCTAAAGAAAAAATAGGACCCCTACAGGATTGCCATTTTTTCTTTTAAATAGAGTTTTGAAAGAAAATTCTTAAGGGTAAATATTTCATGGAAACAGCCCTTAACATCAACAAAAGTTTCGTTAAAAGGATCAGTCAAGTTTTTTTTTTTTAATATTAGAAATATTTGATTGAAAATAAAATAACTGTGTATTTATTTATTAAAATCACTTTACGAATTTTTTAAAAATTTATAATTGATTGATTTTAGATACAAAGTTCATATATTAATTTTTACAAATGAATGAATACAAGAATTTTATCATTGTTAATCTTTTATGTCCACCAAGTTGAAGTACCTACATATTTTTTATTTTTTTGCTGAGAGATTAAATACAAAAAACACGTGAGAAAAGTTGGGTAGGAGAGATTTGCCGCGAATTCAACAAAATACCCAAGAATTGTAGAAGAAATTTGGTTCTATCGTTGTAATAGGATAATTCTGAATAAGACAGCAGCAAAAAGCCCTTAGGGATTTTGCGCGTTCAAGACATTTCAAGAATATGATAAGCTTCATCAAATTATTAAAAAGAAAAATACTATATATAAATCCAATTGCCGTCAATAAGATTATCTTAAAACTCATGGTAAATACTTTAAATTATAACTAGATATACCTTAACTCCACTATTGGCTTAACATCAATTCGATTATAGATAGCTTGATTGATAAATCGCTACTATCTCTTGAAAACTGGAGGGCAAAACGTTTCACACTAATTGTATTTTCATACTAGGTGAAAACCCCTCTAAAAAAATAAACTGACACGTTCTGATGTGGCCATCCACTTGACTTTACCATACATCCTGGCCCCTCACTTATATTTAATATTTAATAAAATTATTTATAATCATGAAGGGAGAGGGTTAGTTTTTACATTTTTAGACTTCTGGGGGCCCACTGATTATATATACAACATTTGGTTGAGTTTGGTACAAGAGACTGGAATTTCATCCCCCATCCCCATTTTGGGCGGTTAGATTTTGCAATTTTAGTTTTCTGGGTCCCGCTGATTATGTTTACAAAATTTGGTTGAATTTGGTTCATAGACCTAGATTTTCATTTTTTGAGCCCCCACCCCCACCCCCCATTTTGGGCGGTTAGTTTTTGCATTTTTAGACTTCTGGGGCTCCATTCTTATTTTTTATGCATTCATAGTAAAATATTTTTCAAAAATAAATTAAACTCTAAAAAATAGAGGTGTTTCGGGTAAAACAAAGCTAAACCTTCAATCTATTTAATAAATAAATATAATAAATATATGTATATTAAGCAGGGCTGTATTCGGATCTGTGGGCCCCTAGGCTGGACCTGTGGCGCGGGCCCTACCGGTGAATTTTTTTTAAATTAACCTACAAAAACCATTTTCAGCAATTATTTTCCAATTAAAAACTTAAAAAATAAACGTTTAAAGTTTATTATTAAATTATAGAAAATTTACGTACGACATACCTATGTACGAGTATTTAGAATTTGTTGAGCCGAATGGAAATGATAAATGATGATTACGATCAGCAAACTTTTATACTATTTATTTACTAAAAGAGAAAACCTGGTTTTAAAAATTGACGTAGAATCATTTTTCACCTGGACAATGGTACAGTGGAGCGGGAGGCAGTGGTAGCCTTTGTGGTTCGAGCCCATAGGGTGCAGCCTAAGTAGCCTATGCTTAAATCCGGGTCTGATATTAAGATATATCAAAGAGTATTTAATTTCTTCTATTTCTTAAGAAATATATATATTTATTTATACTGTTGATGAAGTCAAAGTTTTCGTAACAATAGTCTCAAATTAATAAAATATTTATTAATATAAATATTATACAATTAAACACCTCTTAATTAATTACAAGACCCAAAGTTGGAAAATAATTTTTTCATCAAGCGATGGTCCTTAATTAAAATGTAACAGACCTGATCCGGCTGGTCAATAGTGTCTATCTAAATTTGTTCTTTATTTTCTAATTTAATAAATATTATACTAGTATATCTACATCAAACAGTAAACACCCACTTTGATTTATAAATTCCTTATAAATTAGACAACTCTGTTATTCACGCCACAAAACTTTTTTAATTTCATACCTATATTTTTATATTTAAATAATAGAAACCTATGTATATATCACAAATTCACTAAAAAAATATTAATATTCAATAAGTCTCAAGTATTACAACGTATCTATGTTAGTCAAATTGAAATATTTCGACTTTAAGAAATTTCATTCTATATTTTTCTTTTGATCCATTTGCCACAACCAATCACTAATCTTTCTTATTTATTACCATGACGGTTATCATGGGAATCAAAGATAGAACATTCATATATCACAATAGGATCCCCTTTTTCAATGCTACCTCCATTCATACCTCACTTCCCACTTTTTGCTCTAACTGCCCATTCCTTCTTATATTTTTTCTTCTGCTTCGTGAACTTTTGATACTTACAATTTTGTAGTCTTTTCATACATTCACCCTCCTTTGAGAACGTTTCGTAACACCTGTTGTTCTATCAAAGTACCCTTGACTAATCCATGGAATATTATATTCGTTTTTAAGGTATTTACTATATATAAACCAAAATTTTTAGAGAAAATAATAAATCAGAAGAAAAATACTTTTAGAAACACCCTCCGCACTATATTCAAAATTTAGAAGATCTTTAACATTAGATTTATGCATCGAGAACTAGATTTCATCTTGGGTGATCCCTAAGCATAATGTAGATCTTTTGTTAATTTTAAATAATTAATCATTTCTTTAAAAAAAAGAGACTAAATTTTTGGGTTCCATTTATAGGTAAAACGGGACACTAACAGTGTTACTAAAGTGTCTGTCTGTCAGAGCTCGTGAAACTAAATAAGATACAATCTTAAAATTTACAAGTTATATAATATGTACCTATTCATTTTTTTCTCGTTTTTTGCTAAATTAAAAAATTGAATTCAAATTTTAATCAAGAGGATTTTGAGGAGTCTAATTTTCTGTGGGGTCGAAAATAAAAATGTTTTTTTTTATCATTCGAGGTGTGAGGTATTCCTGTAAGATCTCATTACGTAGAATTAGACTGACTTTTTTTTAATTTAATTTACTTTAAAATGATGTTGGGGACTGCTTTAAAGCATCCATTATTAGAACATTTTTGTACCAGCCCAATTTTAAATATTCATATCAAAATTCTTAAAAATTCTTAAAATTAATTAATTCATCTCTTCTTATCAACAACAACAATAAGTAAGGAACCCCCATTATGACATCCGACTCGTACTTAGCCGGTTTGTTAAGTGAATATTTTACGAAGAATCTGAATATTTTGCAAAAAATGTACTTTACCAAAAAATACTTGGGGAGGGTCTGCTGAGGCTCTTTTTATCAAAAGTCATTTTTAACGACAATTTTTTTTAAACTCTAAACAATCAAAAGAATTTTCGATTCCAAACTGCCTATTTATTTTATTATTATTTTTTTTTCAACTAAAGAAATACTTTCAAAAATGTTCAGGTGTGTAAGGTACAGTTGCCAAATATCGTCCCCTTTTTGAAAAACAAAAGAGAATAAAAAATATTAAAAGTAAAATAATATGAATAAAAAGTCAAACATTAGGTACAATACTCTTTTATTATTATAAATAATCAAAACTTTGTTAACTTTCATAAAAATTCTGTAAAGATAGTTTTAACAAAAAAGTGCAAATTCTAAAAATAGATTTTTGGACACCTAATTCCGTCCCCGGGACGATATTTAGATCACAGTATTGATATTTATAAAAAATGTAATTAGTAATCATTTTATAATATCTAATCAGTGTTTTATCAATCATTATATGGTTTAAGTGATTCTAATTCTCCAGACAAATTGTACACATAAATTTAGGTCTTTCTCTATTTCATGAGCATAGTATGTTTTTAAAGGAAACATAAATGAGACATCCAAAGACTGCATATGATCAGTTGAATGAGGGAGGAGGCAGATTACAGATAAACCATTGTCACGTGCTTGTAAGATGAAGTTATCTAGATACCGTCCCGGGGACGATATTAGGAATTTGTTTTGTGTTTTTGTGTTAATAAACATCCATTCAACAAAAAACACATTTCACAATCTAAAATTTTTCATATCGTTTTAAATCATACGTAATAACAATTCATTTTGACATAACTTTCGTTTCAATAAGACAAGTATATCAATATTTAATCAATTCCGATAATATTTCAATCAAAAACTCACCTTAAACAGTTTTTTTCCATTTTTAAATATCTTGTAGTTGGATCGACTTTTCACCGCCACTTTTTTACAATGGCCGACTGAGGTAATTAACTTTAGATTCGGGATATCAAAACTAGATGACTTTAGTTGGGAGAAAAGAAAGGGAAGGGGACGAAATTAGTTTCTGGGACGATATTTGGCGACTGTACCTTTCTATCGAAACTTTCGGTCACCTAGAATTTTCCAAAATTTGGGATCAATGCTCATTTAATTAAAAAAAAATGCTCACTGAATATCAGTATCCAGGATTATTTTCTTGGGTGAACCTGGGCCCTATCCTCTATTTTACTCTGCTCAAATACAAATAGTTCGAATTATTTTTGAGATTTCTGGGGTGGGCCCTAAATATCCTAGATTGTGGATAGTGCCAAAATTTAAATTTTCTGTGGAACTTAAGTGGGCAGGTTATGTTTAGAAATTTTGGTTTTTGAACCCCTCTTCAGCTCTTATTCGATGAATCCTATGAAATCTCATGTACCTTTTTTAGCTTACTTACTTTTTATAAAAAATATTTCTTTTGATTAGAATTTGATTTTTTTTCAATCCCTTCCCTCTTGTTTGACCATATTTGGAATGTCATCCGTTTTACTTTTTAAACAGAATCCAGTAAACGAACGAAATTTATCTAGAATTTTTTTAAAATTATTTTAAAATGAATTAAACAAGTAAAACTATATAAATGAATGTTAATAATCATAGAACTCTTCCAAAAAATGTTTTACTATTCAAATTTACTACAGTTATTTATCAATATATTATTTATCATTTATCATAGAATAACCTTTTAAATTATCGTTTTTTCCCACCCAAACAATTTTTTTATAGTTTTAGAGTCTTTTAGTAAGTCCATTAGTCTTTTAGCTTGACAAGCAAACCTAAGTTTATTTATTTCAAATCCAATAAATGAAATTCTATTGTTAGAGAGCAAATTGGACAATTGTACTACGATGATGATGATGAATGTCTAATAGTGAAGTGGTTTATTATATTCACAAATAAATTTATACATTTGTTTATTTATCAAAGAGCTGAAATGAATTTGACTCTGCTTAAACTTACAAGAATTAATATTGTTACTTTTATTACTATAAATCAATGTTTCTCAAAGTGGATGCTACCGCCTATAGTTTCGAAGGTTTGACCTTCATCACCAGTCTTTTTAATTATACATTGTTAAGGAAAGCGCGGAAACATTTTTTCGATGAGCGGCAAGGTTCGGATCGTCAATTAGCCTGATAAGTCGTTTCTGAATTGCGTCTAGGGTAGCAAGAGAATGCTTGGAGGCCACTCTTCACAGATGCGAGCCGAATTCGAGACAGAGGCGGACCTTGTAGAGAGTGAGAAGCTGCAGAGGGATGAAAAATCGCCTGGACCTGTATAAGAAGCTAATTTTCTTTGCTGCGGATTTCGCCACAGAAGAAATGTGTTCATTCTAAGACAGATCAGTTGCGATTGAGACGCCCAATATGAACAGCTTATCACACATTTTCAGGGCATTTGAACCAAAGAGGATGTCGGGGAAATTTTTATTTTCGCACTTAGAAATTAGACAACATTGAGTCTTGCTTGTATTAAATCTAATTAAATATTGAGAGCCCCATTTTTCCAATATGTTTAGGTCGAGAGTGATTGTAGAAGAAGCATTGTTTCGACAATGTTTATGAACAAGATACAAGACAGCCAGGCATTTTCTGATCAAATGATTTTTTTTTTATTTTAACGCACTTTCCCTTGATTCTGATGTAGGCATCTTTTACTACCAAACAAAGGGAATTTCTTACTCTCTATTTCTTACATTAATTATTTATTTATTTAATATTTATATTACGATAAATTGTTTTAATTTGTTTTATTTAGCATAATCAGTTGTAGTCATACAAAATTTGATACATTTAATCTACATAGAGAATATGTTCTAAAAAAAAGCAATCAATAATACCTTTCAACTTATTATTAACATAAGCTCAGGAAATATATCCAATTAATTACATTCATATTGCTCCAAGATCAATCAAGTTACCTAGAATTAATACTGAGCGCATAATATGCATCGTCATCATTTAGAGTTTACGAGCATTAATCAAGTAAAGCTAACATTCGTCTCATAGTTAAGCTCTATCCTAATCTGATTATGCGACAAGTACTATATGGCTTGTGCTTTGTCATTTTGAATAAATAGTCGGGAAGAGCATCTATAGTCATTTTTTATTTAGGTTTTATTTATACCATTGCTAGAATTCACTGAACCGATGTACTTAATCATGTAAATAAACCATCATCAATTTTATATAAACTTGTAGATCACAATTGTTTTTTTTTTATCTTGAATCTTGCATCACATGTTTATGAATAGCTATTCTAAACATGCATTCGAGTAAATAAAACAAAGTATATGCCTTATTTCTCCTTACAATTTAATAATGAATTGAAATTAAGACTATTTTGAAAATAATTGAAAAAATCAAAATTCATTAAAAGACTAAAGATCAGGTTGTTCTTCTGTGATAAAATTCATTTTATTGTCAGCTAAATCAACTGTCCGTAAGATATGTGAGGAAACAAAGTTTAAGCCGGAAATAGCGACAACACACCTATTCTAAATCAACTTGTTTATTTTTCCCTAAGATTATTTAATATTTTTATACGCTTTCTCCCGGAATCACGTGTCTCAATTTCATATTTTTTTTTCTTAAATAAATTTATTGGAAAGAATGAAAGAAGAATCATTTTGCAGAGTCTAGATGAGGGATCGTTAAAGTAGGGTGGGCGAGACGATTTCTGGGGTACCCAAGATAATTCGTAATAAATTAATAATCTCTATTATATACTTGGAGTCAGGTTGGCCGAGTGATTAAAGTCCATGCCTTCTAATCAAGCAACCGCGGGTACAAGGCCGAATCGCTTCAAATATTTGACCGGATATAATCTGATTCCTTCAGGGAAAGGCAATGGGAAACCACAACTGTAAACAATTTCCCCAGGAAAATTACAATGGAAAGAATACTCTCCATAGTAATCGCCGACGCTCGTAATCGAGTATGGCACTTGAAGAAGAAACTTGTAATATTTTGAGCCGAATTTCAAAAAAAAATCATTGTTTAATTTTTGAATTAATATTAAAAATTAATTTCCTGATTTATTCATTCATTGATTCAATGCTACGTACCATTTGGCTTCTCGTATTTTTGCGAAGTAACGTTCTCGCCGATGCCAAATATAAAAATTAAAAACAAAAACCAACTTACCTTAGATCTTCGGATAGCTGTTTTCCAAATTAAACCTAAATTCAGTAAAATAAGGAAAAAAATACAATCCAAGGCTTATCATTAATGAGCAGATTTTTAAATTTTGTTTATTCGATTATTTTAATTTTTCTTTTGTTTCTTTATGTATTCTGATATCTATTTTATATTCTTTATGTTCTTTCTATGATTATCAAAAAATAAAATTTAATTTTTAAAACTTTTGTGATGTTTTTATTTTGGGATGCTTCCAGTTTTTCCGAACCAAAAAGTGTGTCTAAAAAACTTTGACAACCCCAGGTCTAGAGCAATGGTTCTCATTCTTTGTACTTCACTGATCATTTTTCTCAATGAAAATCTATTGAGGCTTATATGCTCTTTTTGTTTTTGATTATTATTAGATTAGCTAATTTCTATTTTATTCTAGATTTGTGTATCTTAACGTAAGGTCCAGAACGAATTTAAGATAAAAAAATCACATTAAAAATGTTAAGACAGTAATGAAGGTATTTTTTTATTTTATACTTTACCATACAGGGTATGGTCAAGTATTGTAATCGTGCATGAAAAAAGTCGTTTTTTGCTTCTTTTTTTCGAAATATCACAAAAACGGCTGAAACTATTTTGATTTAAAAAATTGAGCAAAGTCATGGCGTTTTGGTCTACAAAAAAGTCCTAATGAGTGAACATCGAAAAAATTATTTTTTTCGAGATATTAATTGTTTTTTTCAAAATGTCTGTTAGTATCCACGTTTCAAAATATTGTGTACGGTCTAGCTCAAAAACTAGTTTGAATATCAAAACGAAATTTCACATATAGTTTTGATGCATTGAGAGTAAGAGCTGATTAGATTTTTGTTGAAATCTAACACAAAATTAAGGGGAGGGATTTCCTTTGTAAATTATTATAAATTATTTTATTAAGTATTAAATATAGGAGCCAGGTTATGGTAAAGTCATGTGGATGGCCACATCAGCTTATTTTATATTGCGTTTACGGTATATTAAGTTTAGTAAAAAAAATTATTCTTTCACTTTCTAATTAGGAAGGATTCATATAATCTCTCAAAAGGAATTATGTATGAACAAAAAGTTTTCGAAAAATGTTGAAATATTAAGAGATAAATAGTTTCAAAATCCCTCTATCCTTCACTGTTCTGACTGACTAGAAAAAATATAACGCCGCCTGGTAGACTAGCTTATGCACTCAAATGGCACATTCTGATTAGTGGGTTGCGTCCTCAGGCGCTAAATTTTAAAACCTTACGTTTTGACATTTTTTTTTCAAACTTAAATTATTTTATTATTAACCTTCCAAGATAAATTTATTATTATTCATTTAATAATTTTCAAATAGAGAAACATTTATTTAATTGAAATATATTATATTAGGAAGCATAGTTAAGTGTTATGTCCATTGGCATCTCTGGTATAGTGCTAACAATTCAGAACAATTATTGCTCTCATGTTCTATCAAGATCTCACTTTATCACTGATAAACGGAATGTAACTGAGGTTAGTCTTAGAAACTAGCAAGAATCTACATCAGAGCTCCATCTTCTCAATTAAACTTCTTCACTTCTGCTAATAGTGGAACGGAAGAGAATAAAACCAGCTTTCGGGCTTCTTAAATACATTTATGGGACCGCATACTCAACCAAATTTTGTATACATAATTAGTGGGCCCCTAGAAGTCTAAAAATGCAAAAACTAACCTAATGGGTGGAGGGAGGGTCGTCAGCTGATATTAAATATAAGAAAAGTCAGCTAGTATTATATACGAGCAGTACTTGGCGATGCCTACGGCACGCCCGGCACTGCTCGGCCCTCCGGGCTGGTGGCCCTGGCGGGCAGCGTCTCGAGATGTGATTATTAGCTGTCCGTAATTATATGTTTTGAAAAATTTTTTTTTGAATAATGAATATTGATCAAAGAAAGATTAAAAAATATCATTAAATGCTTTATAAATACTTTATTAAATCATGCAACCATTTCTCTCGAAGTTCGGTTGGAAACCTATTTATTTTTTAATAATATATTTCAATATTTAAATTTATCTAAAAAGTGTCTCTAAATTAATTATATATAATAATTTTAAAATTAATTTATCTACTAAAATTTCAAATGACCCGCGCAGTAATAAATTAAGAATTAATCTCATTATCCCATTAAATCATATCTAATTAAAACTTATATTATAAATTAAATATATATAATATATATATATATATATATTTTTAAATTAATTTGTCTACTAAAATTTTAAGAATTTATATTTTTCTTAAATTAAAAAAAAAGTTAATTTTCGCGGTATGAATTATTTCCAAAAATTAAATATATATTAATATATAATATACTTAAAATTAATAAATTTGTCTACTAAAATTTCAAATGAGACACGCCGTAAATCTAATATTCTAAGCCATATAAAGGAATATATTAATATATAGAGATATTATAGATAGAGAATATAGAGATTTTTATTTGAAAAATTTGACAATCTAACTATTAGTTGCTTTTTCTCCCACATCGTACGCTAAGGCGCCACAGGTACTGTCTGACAATGGCTTTTATATATATAGATAAGAGATGGGCCAGGTGTATGATAAAGTCATGTGGATGGCCACATCAGCTTATTTAACTAACATGTTTTTCAAACAAATATATTATTCTCGTAATTTATCATACATATTCTGTTTTAAAAATAGTATTGTGGTAATTTAAGTAAATTTTCTTGCAAAACAAAATCTATTTTTAGTCAGTTTCTTAATGTCATTATTTGTTGGAGGGATCCGGTCTCTATTCAATTATCTATTAGTGGCCCACGACTTCTTTAAGTTTGAAAATCATTAATCCAGATGGTTTCAGTCGAAATAATTCAAATGTTAAAACACCAGAGATTAAATTTACCATTTATTTTTTATTTCTTGTATTATTCTGAATATATATGTAAACAAATTATCAATTTCAAAACTTTTAGTAGAGATCCACCCAAAATCGTATCTCAATCCAACGATTGAAAAACGTTTAAAGAAAGAGATGCTTGTTCTTCATATTGTTTATCCAGTATATACGAATCGCTGGATTGCATGATTGCGTTTACATTCACTTTATGCAAATTTATACAATCTAAAAAATAGTATGTTAAGACTCTTAACAAAACATGATTTTTTATTATTATTATTTAGATATCTCTGATATGACTTGACTTTAGGGACAAATTCATAAATACTGTACACATGTTAAATATGCAACAACACTTCAAGATATGGGTGCGAGATTTTCGGCTTTTGTAAAACATCCGTATATTTAAACGAAATTTTCAACTAGACCTAGACGGTAGATCCCACAGTTGAAATTTAACGTGTCTGGAAAAATCGGTAACATTCACATCGCAAAACTCTTTTAACATCTACCTAGAAGAAATGTTAGGTTGGAAATTTTTTCCCAATGTATAGAGCTATTTTTCCACTAATATTCTATTTTCAAATAGAACATAATATTAGTTACTAAATAGTCTGTTAGTGAAATTGTAAAATATTTCGTCTATACATACCACAAATGACAGCTAATAGGGAAGGAAATGAAATTAAAAACGTTTCGACATTCATTAGAGCTTAGGTCAGGACTTTGAATTATGGTAATAAAAATTAATTTTCAAAGCCCTGATTAAGGGCCGGTTGTATGTCACAAAGTAAATGCTTTTTACCACTAACAAACTGTAGATGGTAAATGGAGCCATCCCAGTCCCTCCATTTACCATCTACCCTTTGTTAGTTGTAAAAAGCATTTACTTTGCGACATACAACCGGCCCTAAGCCAAATAAAGGGTGGAACGTTGAGATTTTATTATCAAAGGAAAGCCTGCCTTCCAGATGGCCCTAGTGTTGAATTCACTCAATTTTTTTCATTCATATCATCACTAATGTTTTTTCTGTCTGAGTTTCTGGAATCTGTTATCAATTACTATAATCCAAAAAAAAAGTTGTAGAAAGTTCTGGTTTCAAATTTCGGATCAAAAATACATATAAAACATGATGATTTTTTTAATACTCTAATGCAGTGTTCTTCAACTTTTGTCATTCCGCCTAACCCTTTTTTGAGATAATTTTTTTATGGAACATCGTATTACATATTAAATGTTATGAAAAAGGTGCGTTCCTGTCTTTGTTATAAAAACTTAATATAAGATATAAATTTGCATTTATTCAATCAAACCAAAAGACAAATATTCCAGATAAAATATAAAGTATTTGTATTATACATCGAATTTTAACATTGAATAGTGGAACGCCTAAAATGTTTGAGTAGAACCCTACGGAACACAGGTTGAAGAACACTGCTCTAATGTTTTGTTACTATAGAACAGTAATTCTTAACCTTTTCTAACTCACAGAACACTTTTAATAACTATAAAAATTTGTAGAACATTAAAATCACAGGGCCATAAACCTATTAATAAATGTGTACAAAAATTTAATTTTTATTTGAAAAGTAATGGAAGACAGCCCAAGGATAGTGAAGAAAAAATTATTACATTTCCAAATAAGATGTATTTATTGGATTGTCATACTTTTTTCCCATTTCTTTTAAAACTAACGTTTCGGAGGATTCTTCCATCCTTCTTCAGGGTTTCAAAGAGTCAATGAAGGAAACAAACAAGATGCTTTCCTCTTCTCTCCTCTAGCAGTGTTAGCAATTTGTCTCTTTTCAACAGAAGCATTAAATATAATTTTTTTGCCTTTAATTTTTATTAAAAAAATCAGACTACATAACATAAATAGTTTGTTTCTAAAAATTATAGTTAAGGTTAATAATAAGATAGGCCTGACGAATACAAAGATAAGAATAATTCAAAGAGGGTGTTTCTGGCTCGGTGAAAATAAAAATATAGTATTCGTTTCAAATATAATGACCCAACTTATTTCTACAAATTAATTCATTCAAGGAAAAAAATCAAATAAACAAATAAAATATTTCTAAACAAAATACTGTCCAAGCTTTCGAAATTATAATCTCTAACAAATAAAAAATGGTTTCTTTTGAAAACCGATTGCACAGGCTATATGCTATAGTCGCTGGTACGGTTCACTTGGAGAGTTGTGTGGTAAGGCATAGGTATCTATATATATCAAATAGGGTTTCTTTTTTCAACGATAACTATTTAAACTTGTATTTCAAAAGATATTCATTTATATATGATTTTTTTTATTTGCATCAAGCAGAGCTTCCTCATCTTTGATTTATTTCTAAAAATCCACAAATCTGCTACTCTCGGAAAGAAAATCTTTTCAATTTTAAACCGAATATTCATAAAAAATAACTTTTTTCAAACCAAAAGCAATCAGAAACACTTGCTTCGTTAATTGGTTCTTTTATAATTTCGCGGAATACTCGAAACATGTTTCTGGAACACTAGTGTTCCGAGGACCACTAGTTTAGAACAACTTCTATAGAAGTATAAACCAATTAATAATTTCTTTTAAATTTCATTTTATTAATTAATTGTTTGTTTATTTTTACTTAATCCATGCGAAGCAGATAAAGCATTATAATCGGTCTCGCACCAAGCGCGACTTCAAAGGGTCCTCACTGGTAAATACTACGGAACCGATGGTCTCAACCAAAGTCACAGATTGTAGTATTCATTCAGGTTGAATGTTAGAACCTCACGGTTTTGGAAAAAATTACATCTCTCGTCCAGATCCCCAAAAGTGCGATTTTTTCATTTAGTCTGTGGAGATTATGGATTTATGTAGTACTCTATGTAGGTACCGAGAATGTTCCCCTTTTTTCGTCGATTATTTTTTCACACCATTCAACCGATTGAAATTAAATTGAAATCATACTATTACTTTATCAAAATGAAGTGCTGATTCGTTTTTAGTACATATCGGCCCTCAAACATTATTACTTTATTCTAGTATTTTTTAGTTTTTTCTAAATATTTTGTAAATTTCTTAACCAATTCTGATTAAATCTAATAATCTATTTAAGTACCCTGAGGACTTCAAAAAAGGTTATATAAAGTTTTTAGGAAAATTAGATTTTAAATCTCTTTACTCTACAGTAAGATAGTATTTTTTAAGTTTTAAAATGTAGGTATTTATTTGGTTGTTTTTTTTTTGTTTGGCTTTCTCGGATTCAACCATTAGCCATTTTACGATACTATATATTTTATTTTATTCTCAAAAATGTAGGGATCAGATTAAAGTCGGATTCCCGAGAGTAGGGCTTGAACCCGGACTAGCATTTGGTCGGTTTATCTGATTAATATTTAATAAAGGAATAAACATATTAATATTTCAAACTACTATGGATAAAGTCTAAAAACGATCCGTTTCAGTTTATTTTATTTTAAAATTCATAAATTGTTCATTACGAATTTTATTATATTTCATGATTAGGAAATTTAATTGATTGGATTGTTTAATCAAAAAATATTTTTATCTTGTACTAGTATAGTTGATTAGTGAAACCGTTGAGTTGAAAAAGTTTTCCCTTTTTCTTTCAATTTTCAAAATTCAGAATCTATAAAACAATAACAATTTCCTTGGCACATAAACCTGATCATAAAATAATTTGCTATGTTTTTTTCAGTGGAAGGCATGTGCGAATTTCCTGAAAGCTGGGCAGGGGGCTGGTTCCAGTCGGGAGAGCCACAACTGATCTCTATCAATGCCACGCACATCGCCACAAAGGGCCGCTGCCTCGAGAGCAACGGCGACAAGTTCCTCATTCATGACAGGTAACCAGCTCTCTAGTAAAACAACAGACAACGAGTTGCACTGGGAATCGACTCATATTTCAGCATTTCATGAATTATCTTTAGAAATGCTTGAAAATCATTTTATTTAAAAATTAAAATGACTTAAAATCATTTACTCAATATGAACATTTGACTGGTCAGAGTTTAGAATTCACTGGAAAGTTTTCAATATTTTTTTTTTGCTTATCCTATTAAGAAAAGTGTGAAACGTGGAGAAAAATTGTTTTCAAGAAAGTTTTTTTCGCTCTGTGAGATTCTGGTATCCTCGATGATTTAATAACAGAAGGTCAGAGAATTCTTATGCCAAAATGTTTGTATTTCTAAAACAAAAAACTGCTTATATTTGTTATGGTGTTAGGGAAAAGGGTCCTTATCTTCACCTATCAGTTTTTTCAGGAATGGCAAAATTTTGAGTTAAATGTGGGTATAATTTTTGATTATAGTACATATATTTGAATTCAACAGCAAATTTTCATTCGGAATAGAATAATTGTGAGGGTAAAAATGGATGAAGTGCTCTATTTCCGTCTGCTTAAAAATTGTCAAAATTTAAACGGCTATAACGCATAACTAAGTTTTTTATTTTAGGTTAAAAATAAAATAAAATGAGAGAGTCTTCTGTTTTTTAAATAAAATAATTTTTAATTATTTCTAGAGACTATAGTTTCGAAGGCATTGCCTTCATCATCAGTCTATCACAAATATTTCAAATTGGTTACAAATTAAGATTTATACATAGAAAATTTTGAAAAATATATAATGTCTTTTTCTTCATGTTTCTTCTTGGGAGTTTAGAATATAACTGGAGCAATATCTGGGTTACTCTTTTGTTTAGGCATTTTCTAAAGAGTTTTACCTGAATGAATGGAATGTTTTTAAAAAAGGGTCATTGATAATTTCTAGTTTTTTACTTCTAAATATTCAAAAATTCATAACTGAGTCAATTTTTGAATTTTTGGGCTGGACAAAAAGCGTGTTCTTCAGTTATTTCTTTAAAAACAGGGAATGCCATTAGCTCGATTTTGACCAGGTGAAGATAAAGGTCATTTTCCCTGAAACGATCACATTTTAAGCTTTCTAGCTTCAGAACTTGTGATTCAGAGCTACGGAATTGAATGAATTGTTCTATTGAATGGCTAAATTTTGAAATCATGTTTATATTAAAGAATTTTGCACCACCCAGCCAGGTTACAATATTCTACTTCGAACCGTTCGCTGAAGAAAAATTGGCAAATCGCTAAAATTTTCAGAAAAAATACTATCTTAATTAAAAAATATTAATTTTTTTCCTCCAATTTTACAAAACGAGTCAGAATAATTTAAAAAGATTCCATTAAAAAATTATGGGATTATTATTTATTTGACACTAGATATTATAAAAGACAAACAAATTTATCTATTGAAGAAGTAATTTTTAAACTACTCTTTCAATTATGAATTTTGTGACTGCATTTATAATTAAGGAAGGGTAATAGCATCTTTATGATTTTTTCAGTTCATTTAATTAATTAAGTACTATGAGACCATTATATAATTTCAATTCGCAAATAATAATAAAAAATCAAGCTTTATATATAATAACGAATATTTAAGAATTGTATAAGATTTACAGAATTAAATTAAATAATATATTATTTAAAATTCAATCTACATATAATCTCTATTTATATTTATTATTTATACTATTTTCGTTTTGAATATTAACTTTCTAAAAGGAAGTGAAAAAATGATAGAGTAGGAATGAAGGCGATTGATTGGGTCAAATCAATCAATAGGACTTTATCCTCGATGATGATTAATAGGATTAAAATTTGAAAAATAAAGAGAAAATTGCATTGGTTTAATACTAGTAATAAATATCAATTGTATAAATGAATAGAAAACTTTAAAACTATAAAAATATCTTGGAATGAATCTAATGAGATTCTAATGATATGGATGGGTATCTTTTTTTAAAATGTACATTCTAAAAAGAGATTAGATATAAACCAAAAAAAAATATCCGCTGAATCATAGAATAAATTCTGATTATTTTATTATTCTGATGAAGAACAATGCTATTATTCTTTAGCTATAATTTATCTTGGTGATCAGAGAATTCAAAAAATATTAAAATATAATATTCCAAATTTCAACCCTTTTTAGACATGACCAGATTTTAATTTTCATTGAATATGATTTGATTGGATATGTTGTTCGAACCATACAGCAATTCAATTCTGACCTTATTACAATTTTTACCAATCCTTTCAATCTAAAAAAATACCTATCTATTTTACTACCATAACTGTTCCATGTACTTTAGATAAAATTAATAATTATTTCGTCCTTTAGCTGACTTTTAGCAATTCAACAATAAACCATTAAAATATCCAAGTTATATCTCTTGAATTAGAAAAAAAATCATTCATAAATCCATAAGATGTAAACCCAGAATCTGATGCTTTGATTCAACAAATAAAATAAAAGATTTATTATCATTTTAATTTCAGTAATTTGATTTTTTTTTTTATCTAAGTTTGAAATGAAACAATTCTCCAGAGTAATAATTAAATGGGATACGGGCTCTATAAAAAATGATTCATATTTAATTCAAATATAGATGATGACCTCTGTATACTCAATAGTCGTCACCCGCATTAAATTAAGAGAATTCAGATTCCAATGTACCAGCTCTAAAGAATCACAGCCGGTTTTTTATTTATAAATGTAATTATTGAAAATAATATATGTACCATTGTATCTACCAGATATTGGGCATAATTAAATAGAATTGAATCAATTTCGTATTTAATTTATTTATTTATTATATTTATTAATCACATGACATATTGGTAAGTAAATTTTAATTAAATTCGATATGAAATTAATTCTCTATTTCATTCCATTTTATCTATTATATTTATTATATATACCTGTAGTTATATAACATAATGGTATATATGTACAATGTACATATATGAAACTGAATTTCACTCATAATAACAGAAAATTAATTCTCATAATGGGTCATAACTTTTCAAAAGGATTTCCAAGTTTTGCATAAATCAAAGCATCAGTCCCTTTGAGTGCTATATTTTTTTGAATTCTTTTTTATTGCTTCCTAGAAGGGCAATATCATTAGCAAATCTTAGTATAGCAAACTTTTGTCAATGTATTTCAATTCCTGCATCAATTTTATCCTTCAATTCTTTAAGTATCGCTTCTTCTATGAAAGATATAAATTTAAAATCATGGGTTGCAGCACGTATCCTTGTCTTACCTCATTTTTTCTTTTGACTTCTCTTTATTCATCTCCAATATTTAATATTGCCATCTGGTTTTGGTTTAATTTGTAAATTAATCTTCTCACCCAAAATTTTATTCCCGTTTGAAAATTATGGACATAATTCCCAATTAACGTTATCGAATGCTTTTTTCTAGATCTATGAATCCAATGTAGACAGAATCTTTGCTGATAAAAGCCGAACTGGTCTTCTCCCAGATTTTTTCAACTCTTTGTTCCAATCTTCTTAGGAGCCATCCATAAATTACGTCACACTAATTTTATGATTTTTGGAACCCCCATCCCCGTCCTTGTCACAGGTGATTACATTTGTGTGACCCCCCCCATTCCCCTGGTGTGACGTCACATATTTTGCAATTTTAAATTTATAAATGATTAAATTGAAACACCACTTCAAAAAATTATTTATATTTTTCTATTTAAAACAGTGGCGTGGGGTCCGTGGCTGCTGTGGATGCGACCCATCCCTAAAATTTCAAACATTTAGAGTATTTTCATAAATACATAATAAATAAGGTCAATTTCAAAATTTCAGAAGGATCTTTAAATTTTCAAATTAATATCCGTTATTTCAAATATTTCTATAAAAATCATTTTTTGTTTTGAAAATTATATTGGTTCTCGAAATGAAATAAAATTGTTGCATAGTTTCAAGGGGCAATTAAAATGAATGATTTTTGCAAAAAGGGTGCCGATAGAAGGTTTGAAGTCTCTGCCTGGTCCAGTTCAAGCATGTTAAAGGCAAGTCTAGACTAGTTTTAGTCGAATAGACATAAAATCGTTCTCGCCGAGGAACTATTATTACAAAAACTATTATATTATTATAAAAAGAGAATATTTGGACTAATCCATTTGTAAGAAAATTCTCAATATATAAGATCAGAAATAACTAAGAATGCGTTGTCATAAGTCATACCTTGCTAGAATTAATTTCTGAATCCTATCCTCAGTCACACAATACAGTATCCATTTGGGGGGAAGGTCCCAAAATATATTTTTTAAAAATTTAATGTTAAATTTAAAAAATAACGAAAAAATGATGCCGTATTGGATGAAATTTGCAAAAAAAAGCAAAAATTAAAATAAAATTTCAAAAAATGAAGTTAGTCACCAAGAGCCACTGATTTAAAATCATTTTTTATAAAATCAATAATAAATCAAGCATTATAGAAATTTTACAAAACAACAAATCAACGATACAAAATTTAATCATTCTGTGTCCATGGACATTTTAAAGTTTTTCGTTAGAGTTGAGTTTTAATACTTTCGATTTATACATGTGACGTCATGAAGCTTATGACTCGTACCCCCCTTGTCACACGATATCACAATTTGTTGACCCCCTCCCTGTGACGTAATTTGTGGATGGCCTCTTAGGATTGTTTTGGCTAGGATTTTGGAGACATGTGAAGTTAAGTAAAATATCAGCTCTTTAGAACAGTGTTCCGCAAACTTTTTGTGTTCAAGGTACACCTACCAAATCAAGAAATTTTAGAGGTACACCAAAGAACAAAACAATGTTTATATAATATTTATTTATTATTAAAATCAATATAATATGAAAAGATGTTTAATGAGAAATGTGAGCCTCTTATCTTTTCTTCACAAAACTTAAGATTTTTCCACGGCACGCCAACTAATGACCACTGTACACCAGTATGCCGCGAAACACACTTTGCGGAACACTGCTTTAGAATATTTGAAAAAAAAACTTAATTTGCAGTTTATTTTTGTTTTTTTAGAAATTTATTTATTTTAGGACTGTCGATGGAAATTTACTTACTGTATACTGGAGAATTTCCTTATTAAACTACAAATTGCTTCTCTTTTATTTGGAACATTTCAGTTCTCTTTGTGTTTAAAATATTTTGAGTTATAGTTCGAGATATTTTAGGCAGGCATTTATAAAACTAGTTATTTTATATTATTGAAATCACTATCTAATTAATATGTACCTAAGAAAATGGATTGAAAAGTATAGAAAGGATAGTCGAATTTTTATTTTTCCCCTGTAAGCTTGACAACCGACCCTCGTCTGTCTAATCCTCATAAGAGCAACTTGGTATGTCTCATAACTTCTTGAAGGACTTATCAACTATAGACAACTAACGTGATTAATTGGCTTGAAGTGCTTGGATCTTGTTCATGTCTAAAACTAAACCAATCCTTGACTTTTCATGCTTGCAGAGATATTCTGTTAAATCCGATAACATCTTGATCGACATTATCATTGCTTCCTGATGGTTGACTCCCACCCTTAGATTGCATTACTACCATATCATTATCTATTATTAGTCGGATAGCATCTAATAGCATAATTATTAATATCAGTTTGCGGTGCGTTATCACGTCATTCATGCCAGATGCTATCACACTATTAAGGAGACCGTCAATCGTCGCTTGCTCATTAATCGCCAAATGTTCATGTTCCACATCAATTCGCTAGTGCTTGATTTGCCTACAATTATCCAATCCATTAAAAGCATTTCCTTCCAAAAAAAGACAAAATCTTATTATATATTTTTTCAATTCATTATCTGATATAATGTTTCCATTTTTATTTAATTTATTAAATTTTTTTATTTGGAATTATTATTATTTTTTTTTATCAATTTCCAAATCTACTCTCTCTTCATCCAATATTTAATTTTCATTCCACGTTTATTTATGTTTTTATTTAATTTTTTATATGAATCGTTTGGGAATAGTCCTTAAGGGTATATTGGTTACTGAATTGAAACAGAGCAGATATAAATCGTTGAGTGAATGTTTTTTCCATCCGTATTTATATTAAGGCTTTTAAAATAGGTACTCTCCCCAACAAATCTATTTGCGTATTCGTAATTAACTTTTGTACACATTTATAATTAATAGCGTACATCTTCAAACATTCAACTTTTAGAGGCTTTTTTTATTGAAAACATTGGCAAAGCTTGGATTACTTAATTAACGAAATACAAATACAACATAAAATCATGAGGAAATTATAGAAAATAAATCTATATAAATTCTTATAACTCTTTTATAGATTGAAAACAATAAAAAATTTAGTTCAATATATGAAGCGTTTCAGAATTTTTAAGATCCAGGGTGGTATTTCAAATCCCCCCCACCTCCATTTCTCCTTGGAGCATTTATTTTTTGTCAAGTGGTAGAAACGTGGTAAAAAAATAAAATAGAAAATTTTATTTGCCAATAAAATATTTATAGACTCTGGACTTTCTATTGTAGATATCATTTTTGGTTCCCATCATTTTGCACCCTCTTTAAAAATGCCAGGTCCCAAATAAGTTACGAGATTTTTATTTTTTCAAAAAAATCTGCCCCGTTTTTGGTTTAAGTATCTCTGGAAACTTTATGATAAATTAACGAATAATTTTCTATTACACTGCGAAAATTCAGCTTCCTAAGGTTATTTGTGCTTTGAAATTAGAAAGTTTTCTATTTAGATTGCATTCTTCCCTATGTTCAAACCCTTTTGAGTCTTCTGGGCTTTAAATTTTGATCCCACTCCCTCCTATTTTGGGACCCCTTTCAAATTAGTTTGGGAGGCACCGCCTCTGCTGCACCCCGTTTGTCTGCCACTTTCAGAAGGGTACGAATTAATGAATTATAATTTTGCAACTGCACATTCAATCGTAAACGCTATAATAATAAATTATAATAATAATCATGTCATAATAACTGATAATTATTCCTTACCACTTACTTCAATATAGAAAAATTAAATTACCTTTGTAAAAAAAAAAAAATGGAAGAAAATACAGTGTGATGAATCGAATTCTAACATAAACTTAATTGACAAAAATATCAATTCATTATTCCAATATTACTTTTTACCAATAAAATACTATTGATTAACTTATCATCAATTCTAAGAGCTCCAAACGTCTAGGTATATTATCGATTGTTGTTCTTTTAATAATAAATATAAGTATAGTCTATATCCATTGGCAAAGCTCATAATTTACGATATAAAAAATGTAATAAAAGGGCATTAGAATCGTATTATTAGGAGGAGAGTATGTTTAATGATTTCATATAAGATCACGAATAAAATATTTTTTGATTAATTTATTCGATTTTTACTCTTCCCTTGGGGAAGGTGACTGGCTCATTGTTCATGGCAGGCTCTAGCAAAAAGAACATCAATCCTGGACTCCCGGATCGCCCTCGAATTCATATATGAAAAATGTCCCATTTTATCAACGTACCATTATGTTTGTTCATCATTTGATAGTCAATGGCTAACGAGGGCATTCTTATTGAACTCGCTCCTGAATCCCCCCCCCCTGGAGGTATTTTTCTCCCTATTGGCTAGATCACTCAGTGGCGTAAATAGCAGCCTTGCCCCCGGGTGTAAGCTGAAATCATTCGATTCAAGTGGAAAAAGAATTCCCCCCGCGGTTACCATAATACTTCTGCAAAGGTTTTCACGTGGAAATATTTTAGCTTTTGGTCTCTCCCCTTCCTGGACAAAGGGCGGGAGGTAAGGGCCATGGCCGCCACGTGTTGCCTCGGGGCCACGTGTTTTCATCCCCCGGGTTGGCAAGGGAACCATCCATTAGTCCTTGTTCATCCTGAGATCCTGACTCGCCATAAGCAACATGCACCACAACTTTTCTCTTTAGAAATATTAGATACTCACTTTTTCATGCCGGAGTTGGTTTACGAGTGGCCAGCTAATCACTACCATACTGTCTAACTCATTTATTCATTTAAAATGGTTTCTCAATGTACAATAGAAAAGATTAATTTAGTTTATTCTTTGAAGTACTCTTTTCAGAAATTACATATTCTTTCTTTTTTAATTTAAATTGAAGAAAAATAACTGAAGCGAACACAAATCGAAATGAAAACTTAAAAGAGCTTACTTTTTTACAGATTCGCTTTAGAAAAAAATGAAAGAAAAGAAATATATCAATGTCGTTCCCAGACACTTTTTTACCTGAAAAATAAAAAATATTTAACAAAATTTCAATATTTTTTATTGATCCAAAAAAAACAGTAAATTATTCACAGAATACTCATTACTACTATTTTATTGAAGGAGACAATAAAAGAGTGTGTGTTCTGCTGGAATTTTAAATTTTATTTATTGTCTCCTTCAATATATAAAAACGAGCTTCGAAGGCGTGCCGAAAGTCCTGGCGGAGCAGCGTCTCAGTCAAAAATTTTTATTCCTCTTAAAAAACCACACTCCAAATGTATACCCGTAAACTACCGAAAATACATCGTCTCTTAAAAGTTTCGCCTCTTTAATTTTTGAGTGCCTGGGGGGGGGGGGGGGGGGAGAAATAATTATGAATATATTTAAAATTTAAATTTAAATTTCATTTTTCCTTTTCAAAACAAAAACAATGAAATGATTTATGAACTGCAAAAAATTCGCAGGCTGAACCATGGAAATTATTCAAATTTACGCGGTTCAATTAATTTAATTAATTACAAAAAATATATTTAATGTTTCTTAATTTAAAATGAATCGGAGTCTTTCATTTCAAAATTACAATTATATTTCAAATTTGCCTGGTTAATGAAAATCGATTGGAGCCATCAGTTTAAAATCCGGGCTGACAATATATTTCAAATTTGCCTCGTTAATTAATATATATTTAATGTTTCTTAATTTAAAATCTATTGGTGTTTTTTCATTTTCATTCGAGTTCAAATGAATACAATATTATCTCGACACAAAGTCTAAATCAAAAATTTATAGTTTTAGTAACAGAAATCATGGTATATATATTAATGTTACATTGGTCTAGTGGTTAAAGCTAATGACCTTAGTTCAATAGTTCGTAGGTTCGATTCTAGGCAAGAGGGAAATTTTTTTAGAGAAATTTCTCTTAGCGTTGTTACAAATTAATCTAGATAAATATATATAGTATTCTGCTACCCTCGGCACAAAAACTTTCAACTACTATTTTATTTTAATATTTATGCAGACACAATAATTACTTACCTAATTATATATATTTAATTTTCAAATTATTTATTTACATTACCTTGAGAGGTAAGACGCACTTGCCGAGGCCCTCATTTTTTAATGATATTCAAAATAATAATTCGAATAATTACTTTTTTATTAAAGTCACTTTCATACAATTTTCAATATGATAAAAAAATAATAATACATTCAATCAGATGAAATAATGGTTTCAAGTATTTTTTTTTTATTTGTTTATATCTTGACCCTACTTTTCAGTATCACTTAATAATCTGGCACCAAAGGCCTTCAAATGTGTAAATATAGAAATGGGTATCTTTAGACGAAAGAAAGAGAGAGAGAATAAATCGTCTATTGAAATTATATAAAGAATATGTAACCTAAGGTTTAATAAAATCTCACCCTTCAAGTGCACCCCATCATCATGTTCCATCCCTTGTTTATTACCCTTAATTAAATATCACAGAGAAGGGCCTAGTTTCACCTTTCAAGCATCAACATTCTAGGATTTCGAAAATCGTTTGATACTAAAAACTGTAATTAAAAAGTAAAAAAAATCTTTTATTGATTTGAATTGATAAATATGTATAATAAATATTCAAATGATTTTCTCTCATGATAAGCACCTTCATTACTAGAAATTTTTATTTCATAAGCGGACAAGCTATAAACAAAATTACGATCATATTATTATTTAAATAAAATCGTTACCTTTTATTATTATTTAATTGGAAGTGGAGCTGACAGAGTCAGTCTCTCCTCCTCCATCTCCAACCACTCTCCATCCCACAGACCCTCTCCCCAACCCCGGGACACCACGCCCCATTTCCAACCACTCTCCACCCCACTTACCCTCTCATCGACCACGGAAACCTTTCCCCAGCCTCCGATCAGCCTTCACCTCACCAAGCCTTAAGCAAATAAAATCAAATAAAACAAACCGAAAATATTTATTTAAAATTTAACCATACATATTAAGCCAAAAATACGTACCTAGAATATTGAACGGAAATGGATATAATTATTCAATTAAATTAACCAAAAACATCCACAAAAAATTCCTTCGGAATAAATTTTACATCTCCGTTTTCCTTCTTTTACATCAAACTCATCAAGCCCTCATGATATTATTGTTTTTGCACCAAGGGACTATTTATTTTGTCAAGACATTTTCATTTCGTTTATTATTAAAAGAACTTAATTTTGGTCAGCTTTTGTCTGTTCTGCCAATGTCATCTTATACCCTTAAGGGTTTACGTTTCACGTTGAGATTGAGGGCCACAACTACCATTATTTCTTTTAGGACTCCCAGATTCCAGGAAGATGCAAGCAACAATAACGGTAGTAAATATGTCAACATTTGATTAATTTCTGAGATCTAATGTGTTAGGGTGCTATTAAAATGGCAGTTGTAAATAAATTAGTTGAATATATTTTGAGGGAGAGGATAACATCTAAGAAAATCACAAGAGGTCATCTATTAGATTCGAGGTGGAATGGATTATTTTTAATTGTATGTCAGAAGGGATGTTTTTGGTTCCTCGGAAATCGAACTCGAGTGTCAGAGGGGTTCACCTCACAGGGTAGCCAATTGGCACGAATTTCTAATTTTGACACTCAGGTTCGATTGCCGAGGGGTAAAAACAAACCTTCTGACATATAATTAAGTATAATTCACTTAGGTCTAATAAATGACAACCTCTTATATTTTCTTAGCAATTTAAAATCTATTTCTATGAGCAATTTGAACTCTTATATGAAGAGTATATAGTAATATAAGTGTATAGTAATATATTTTAAAAATTTAATTAGAATATCCCGTTTGTATATTTTACTTTTATCTAAAAATATTATTGTTTTCATTCACATATATTACAATTTCAAATTCAACTTTTTTTTTTTTTTTTTACTTTCAAAAAAGATACAAAATCAAGAGAAGTTTAATATACCTATTTTGTCTTATATCAAGTACATTTCAGAGAATTAATTAGAGAGCTTTTAGGATATTGACTGGTTTTTCGTTACCAGAAACCATCCACCCTTGCTTTCAATTTCTAAGAGAAATTAATGAATTTGATATATATTTTGTATGGAAGTCAAGTAACAACACAATGATAACAACCTATAACAACATTCTGTAGTTTCTATACCTGTTCTTTGTTCCATTCCAAGTGCAACTTGTTGAGGTACGTGCTCTTTAATTAGATTCTAAATACTAAGTTTTTAGTTCTCTACACCTCCAAACATCCTAATAAATTTCATCATTCAAATCTTCATGAATAAGTTTCCTTTCACAAAGTTAGCGAGGAGTTTATTTTATTAAATATTCAGGAAAGAGGCATTCAATTTTTTTTATAAAATTAAATATTTTGAACTAATTTATTGATGGTTTTTTATTTTAATTGAATAAATACAGCTCTTGTGTGAAAACAATCTTAAAATATTTTTTCAATATCCAAAAGTTTCGGAAAAAATTCTTCCTTTATCAGTGGAAATTTGCAAAAATAGTTGCAATAAGAAGGAACGATAAAGAACTTATTATCTCAAGTTACTAATTATCTAATACAGTGTTTATCATCCTGTCTGCCGTGAGAGACTGTCAAATGTGCCGCAAGGCATTTTTAATATAGGCATAAATAAACAATTTATATTTAAGTTTATTATTAATTCCTACGGCATATTTAGGGACCCGACCCTTGGAAAATTTTGCGGGGGGGGGGGGTGCGATTCTTAAATCAGAATCCGATCTAGGAAAATTACTAAAAAGGGTGTGGATAGAATTATCTAACTTCTTCATTTAAAGCGAAGGAAATGCAAGGATGCGAAATACAAGTCAAGACCTGTTCAGACTATTAAAGATTTAATTTTTAATTTCTATTATTCTAGGAATGGCCTTTTGCTTTTGGATCAAAATTATACTCGTAATAGAGAGAGCAAATATTTATTTGAACTTGAATACAATTCAGAAATAATGTGAAAAAATACTTGTTCTAACTGGAGAACGTACTGGGCCGTGAAAAAGTTTTACTTTTTTCTTCATTTTTATCATTCACTAGAAAAATTAAATTCATAAAAAGAAATCGTCTTAGAAAATATGTTCTGTAGCAAAATTTTTATATTTTCAATGCGGAGAACTGTTTAGATTTTGGCCTCTCTAATTAGCCAGTGTTTCTCAACCTGTGGGCTGCGAGAGATTGCCAAATGTACTGCGAGCGTTTTTGAACAATAATTAAAATTGCATGGGTTTTGTAACTTTAAAATAGTATTTGTAAATACTTCATTTTTTTTTATATTAAGTTGTGCCGCAAATGATTCCAGATATTTTTACTGTGCAGCCAACCAAAAAAGGTTCACAAACACTGATCTAATAGGTCCTTTTGTGAACAGATTTAAGTTGGTGGTGTTTCTCAATTAAGAAAAATAAAATATTTTTTTTTTTTAAATTCTCAATATATTTTGCCCATCGTCAGGAGTACATCAACCTATACCGCGTTCCCTAATCCTATGTTTTATATCTAATAGTCATCAAACTACCTATCATTCCTTCTTAAAGCAACTGTTTTTCCAAATTTCCATTGATAAAGAAAGAATTTCTTTTGTTTTGTATTTTTTCTGATATTCAACTACCTAAGAACCCATTTTTAAAATTTCAAAGAATGGCATGAATGATATCATAGAATTATATTAATGATTCATGATAATTCAGTTGAATGGAATAAACGAGATAAAGAGAGAGATTTTAGAAATAATAAACTTATTTCCAAGTTCATATTAAGTGTCAAAATGACATTGGAGGAAATTTAATAAATTTATTTAAAACTTTAGGCTATATACTTGAAAAAAATATTTTATAAGTGAATCCGGTTCGCTTTAAAGGTACTATTTCGCAGGGACTGCCCTCCGCCGCGGTCGTCAGTCGATGGTGGGCAGTCGACTAATACTTTCATTATAAAACAAGGGAACTTATTTCGTTAAAAGTGTTCGGCAGACGAAGATGGGTAGTGGCAGGGAAATAGCACCTTAAGAAGATATTCTCTGTTTCCTTTGAGTCATTTATTATACATTCACATTTAATATCAATAAATCCACCTTTATTTTGATTTTGATAAGCAATCTAAATTAACAAATCGTTTACCTCAATATATATGTTTGCTAGTCTAGTTATCATTCATATTCCTGTAAATGATAACATGCTATAAAGGCTTATAATCTTATAATATGTACATATAGGTATATATTTATTAATTTGGCTCATAAATTTCTAGTTGTTTACATTATCGTCCCCATGCTTCTTGTATTTTCTCCTCTTAAATTCACAAGGCCATTTCCCTTTACAAGATAGGACACACGTCATCGAAATACATATATTTGCCTCTCGGCCAGCCATGAACAAACACTTGAACATCCAGGAGAGTAACGGACTATCTAATTTGCTATGTGTAATAAAGACTTGTTTACTCTACGGAGAGTATCGTCCTCGGAGCAAATTTAACTATACCTATGCCTTTAATAAAACACCTTTTCTCACTAAAAAATTATTAAATAATTAGAATTTGTTTAATTTTTTAAATGAGAATAGAACTCAGTTGCTGTTTTTGTAATAAAAATAAATAATTTAAAACAATTGTCAACAACAATGTGTCATCTCTAGAATTAATAATTGCATGTATTATAATATCAAATTCATCTTTCCTCACGGGGGGTCGGTAGGCTAGGCGGTAGCGTGACAGCGAGCTAACCAGGGACCCGGGTTCGAATCCGACTCGAGGCAGCCAGCCAAAATCTGACCCCCGGGGGTAGAGACAAATTTTAAAAATATAGCTAGTATCGTAATTGGGCTTATGGCTAGAAAGGCCGAAAAGCCAAAAAAAAAAAAAAAATCTTTCCTCACATCTGGTTGCAAAAATTTATCGGACAAACAATTTCTGTTCTTCCATAAGAACAATATACACTTCCCCATTAACTAGTACCTCCAATTTTAAACAATATCCGTCGATAATTATTTGTTTTAACTGAAATCAGACCCGGGTTCGAATCCGACTTGAGGCAACCGGCTAAAAATATGATCCCTGCATAGAAGTCTTAATTTAATAACAGTATCGTAAATTGACTAATGGCTAGAAGGGCCGAAAAGCCAAAAAAACTGAAATCAGTATTAAAATAATAGTATTAGTAAGGGAAATCAGAGGAAATGGTGGTCTCTAATAATTTTTCTTGATTCCTACTTTATTTATTTGACAAATTTTTATAAAAATAAAGGGGAAAAGCAGATACGACTTTCTTGTAAGCGATACGTTATCAAAAATTTAAGGGAAAAACCTCAGTTTTATTGAATAATAATAATACAAAAAACAAAAACATTACTTGGCCATCATTTCTCCAGGTTATTAGGCAGATTGGCCATTATCTTCCAAAAAATAAAATAGAAACTGTCCAAATAATATTTCTCATTATTTAATATTTTCATTTCGATGTCGTCTCTCGTGCTTTGCGTTATTTTTTCTATTTTGTTATTTTTGGTTGAAAAAAAATGAGTTATGTGTGTATAAATGAGGCCGAGTAAACTTAAATAAATCAAGATTCAATTTAAAAACACTTTAGATAAATAAAATCAAAGAAATTTTTACTTAATTCTCTTTTTTCAATCAAAGGAATAATAATGTATTTAAAGACATAAGAGATATTTTTTGCAAAAATATTATAAATATTCATTATATTGAACATATTTTTAAGTTATAATAGCGAAAAAATAACATTTTAAGGACTTAAATATTTTTTAAAAAACGAAATACTCTAAGTCATTAATATATTCATAATAATAAGTTCATCTTCAAATTCAAATGTTTTTTTTGTTGTTTTTTCTATGCTAAAATACCAATTTTATGGCCTCCTCTTATATGAGCGTATTATAATCTTCAAATAGAATTTTAAAATAGCGAAGTTTATTTTCCATATTAACAGAAGGGAAAGTGAAAAGGGAGAAGGTAAGAGTGAAAGGCCGAAATTGGGTCCTGTCATATATGATCAACCAACCCTTCCTATAACTTAGATTATATTCCCTAAAATACGTCTTTTCTACAGCTGGTTACTCCTTGAAGTTAGATTACTAAATAAACGTCTACGGTGAAGCTGAAAACTAATTAGTCATTTGCAGGCGAAACACCTCCATAGTTGGTCTATCATATACTCATACATTAAGTTTGTTGGAATTTCAATTTTAGATTTTTTATTCCTTCAAAATATACCTTCCATATTCGATAAAAGATAAATTATTTTATCTTACTAAGAATAAGAATTCTTTAAATATTTTCATCTTCTTGTTATTTCTTCTTCGTTTATTTATTGTTTTAAATTATCTCATTCCATAAAATTTTTATCGGGATTCCTTTTAAATTTTATATAAAAAATATATTAAAAACAAAAAATCTGATAAAAATTTTTTATTGTATAAATTTATTAGCTTCAGCCATGACCTAGATGGTAAAGGCAATCTTCGGCCATAGAAGAGAGACCAGGTTCAAATCTTGTCGGGTGCTCAATATCATTTTTCCTTTTTAAAAAATAATATTATAATACACAAAGAGAAACAAAGAGGTTGTTCTCTGCTTGATGCAAATAAACATACACATATATATATATATATCGAAATTATATATCTGTAAATATATTGTTTGTTTGTTGGAGACTATAGTTTTTTAACTGGCTCCTACCTAAATAAAGATCAAAAATCTTCAATATCCATACGGTATTTACCCCATGAAAAATAATATTTATAATTAAAAAAGACTAATGATGAAGACCAAGTCTTCGAAACTATAGTCTCAAACAAATAAATAATATATTTACAGATATATAATTTCGATATATATGTGTGTATGTTTATTTGCATCAGGCAGAGGACAATATTTTTTTTCTCTTTGTGAATCAACAACTCTGCTACTCTCGGCAAAACAAAAACTTTTCAATCTTAAAATAATTTCCAAATATGTAGAATTAACATCAGAAATTATTGAATATATTATTTACCTTTAACTTTCGTTAAAGTAATTTCACTGGTATTTTTAGTCACAATATCATAAAGTTTGCGATTTTTGTCGGGCCACATGAATAGCCGTCTAAGGGCCGGTTGTATGTCGCAAAGTAAATGCTTTTTACAAGTGACAAAGGGTAGATGGTAAATGGATGAAAGTGCCTGTCATCGATTGGCCATCCCAGTCCCTCCATTTACCATCTACCCTTTGTCACTTGTAAAATGCATTTACTTTGCGACATACAACCGGCCCTTAGACCGCATGCGGCCCGCGGGTTGGACAAGCCTGTTTTAGTATATACTTACCTTGACTTTCTTAAACAACGTAAAAGAGTCATGGGACCCCAAACGTAGCATCGATATTCTCAGGAGGCATGAAGCTCATCTGTTTAAATTTAATTGAATATATTTCATTAAATAATAACTATATTACATTCAACTGAACATTAACAGTAATGTAAAATTACATCAAAACTACAGCACTTTGATATATAAACAAAATTTCTTGTTACTTTCTTCTACTTGTCGAGTTGCTTCCTCTAAATTCTAAAGGGTGTCTGGCAGTGCGCTCGAAATGTTAATAAATGGGTGCTTACGTCTGGCTAATTTGAGCTAACACCATCCCGACACTTAATTAAGTTTCAAATTACATTTATTTGGGATTTTTCCTTTTTAAGATATCGCTTCCATTCACAGAGACAGAGCGACATTCCAAAAATATTTTTGTATATTCCGGAGATCTCATAAAATGTATTTCCATGGCAAAATCAAATTCGATTTTTTTAGTCTTAACATTATATCCTTACATCTAAGATATATTATGTGAGTCAAGGTATAACAAAATTTGTAAATTTAAATTAGAAGGTATATTAAAAAAAAAAATTATGATGTATGCTTTATATTTTTCCTTTACAAATAGAATTCCCTAGAATTTTATTACCTGAAATCTTTTATTTGAATTCCTTTGTTTTCTGCTTTGTTTCAAATGTCCACAAAAGACTTTCGGTTTCCTTTATTCTTTTTATTATGAACTTGAAATATATATTGAAATTTCCATTAACCCATGAGCATCAAAGAAGGTAGAAGTGCTCTCTCTGAACCCTATTCGACTTTTCTCTTCCATATATGATACAATTTTGCCATTGTTCCATAATTTTCTAACAATTAGGAACTTCATTAAAAATATATCATTATTGAAAAAGAAGTAAATTAGTATAATCTATTTATATTTTCCTAAATGAGAAGGTGTTTAGAATGAAAGAGCTCTTTCATTTCAAGCACTGAAATTAATTTAATGTTTTTTTCTTTTTTCTATAAATAATAAAGAATTTATTTCACTGGGATATTTTCAAACTCTCTTAATTTCCTTCTCCCATCTCACTCAAACCTGATTTAATCTCCCATTTTTTAATATTAATATTCTATCAATGATTGATTCGTTGAACTCTTTGTAGTCCATCTTTATTAGTAATTGGTTTTTCTCATTTATGAATATTTTTTGCTCTTCGACTTAAGGCCAAAGGCTAATTTTAAACCTTAGAGTTACCTTTTTATTAATATGCAGAATCTTTTTTCCAACAGTCTAAAGGAATGGTTCAATGGATTTTAGAATGCTCGCAAATGAAATATTTTTGTCTGAATGTGAGCAAAATATTTTTAAATATCTAATTAAAAAATCTTCTGCTCTTCTGTCAGTTGTAAATATGACAGCCCAAAACCCCTCTTGTCGGGCTATCTTCAATACACCGGTGGCAAAATAATCAACTAATTTTTCTACTCAACTGTAACAAAGGCTTTGTCGGAGGAAAAATAGAAAATTAAAATATTCAGTGAATTTGGAAGAAATATGTTATAAACTAGCTGCGACGCCCGCCTTTCGCGGCCCTCTTGCTAGCCAGGGAGCCACGCCTCCTGGACCTGCCACTCCCGAACCCCCTCCCCACCCCTGCATTCCACGCCTAAATTTGTAAATATCGTGAACTAGACTCGAACTTGAGTTCATGCAGTGGAAAGCAGCAAAGCTGTGTGTATTTTATTTATTTACATCAAGCATGTAAAATTGTTTAACTGTAATCACGACTATCTTACAAAATAAAAAAATAAATGAAAAAAAAAATATTAAATCAAATTTCCTAATTTCGGAAAGCTTCTTATCCAAAAGAGTGAAAGAATACTCGATAAATGACAATTTTCATAGGTGTTTTAGTTTTACCTAAAGAAAAATCGAAATCTATAAGCACAGAAAACAAAATTTTCTAATTAGGTGTATACTTATTCATACCAATAGTTTGGTGAGTAAAATTTTTTTAAATTGAAGTTCTTATTAATTTAGTTATATTTTATTAACGGTTATATGAATATTTTTTTAATTCCCCAGCTTCAATCTGTATTCTAGAAATACTCAATATTTTAAGATTAAAGATAGAAGGCTGCAACTTCCATTATCCCCCCTTAGGCATCCCCAAACAATTCAAGTGTAAATCCATCAGTAACACAGCCGAGAATGGGACGGCTGTGACAATGGCATTATCAACTCGCAGTACTTTAGATTCATCCATCTTAGAACTAACTGCACTACATGTTGCTTAACTTACTAGAAATGGGATCGTATAGTTCCAACATACCATTGCTTTCCCAGTCTTGTCTATCTACACCTTATAATAGTTTAAATCAGGAATCAAATACTAAGCTTGAAAGATTGATGAACGGCTGCATTAGGTTTATTTTTGATGCCCCTCTTGATGAATATATTACACCCTACTACAATAAACTGGGATGGTTAAAGCTTCCAAAGAAGAGAGATTACATTTTGGGAATTTTTCTATTCAATCTGTTTGAGAGCAAGTCCCCTGATTACTTATTTAATAAATTTATGTTTAAAACCTCAGTAAGTTCCAGAGCTTTACGGACGTATGGTCTGGACCTTCAAATTCCAATACTTAGGACATCACCTAGGCTCGGTCATTTTCTGTTTATTCCGCGAAGCTCTGGTATAAAATTCCAGCAAGTGTGAGGAGGGCGAAGTCTCTCGGCGCTTTTAAGGCAAGGTATTTCGAACTATTAATGAGTCAGCAGAAGGCTGGTTGATGGGTGGAGTGAGGCTGAGTTGTTGTATTTTAAAATTTATTTTGTTCATGTAGATCATTTTGTGATATATATATATTTGTATTTTGATTTCTTTTGTCAATTAATTTCAATAATTTTTTCCTTTTATTTTTTTAAATGTTAAATGAAATTGTTTTTGTGCTCTCTGGGTTGAATTGAATTATGTAAGCAGATTTTTAATGTAATATAATTCATTTCTGTTATGCTCCAGGAAAATATCATTCTCAGAGCAAAATAAAATCTATTTATCTATATATCTACACCTACTATACTATGGGGTCGATTCGTTGATATATTATTCACCAATAAAAAATAATCTCTTTTACTATTCCTTTTCATATCTTTCATTAAAAATACATTAGAATATAATTGCCTGATTCTATCTAACTATACTAACACACTATATATATATCGTGAAGAATGTATACTCAATGCTTTTCTTAGTTCTTTGAGGGCTAAGTTCAATTTCCTCTTGTGGCTTCAACGATCGATTCGAGTGGAATACAAGCAGCATGACTAAGATTGGGCCAGCTGAAATAAAACAGTATCTGTACGATACTTATACATATCTCTATTCTCATTTATCTCTTCTTTGTCATTTTCTCCTGGGTAGCCTTTGATTTAGACCAGAGGCCACATTTAATTTTTCTTTTAAATGATGGCCAACTAAGGCCAAAAGAAAAAAAAATCTTTTACATTTATTGTATACCTTTTCAATTTCGCATTGGAATAATCGCCTCAAATTGGGATTGGTTATTTTTAAATTTAATTAATTTCGAAATGGGATTGGATTAATAAATTTAAAATTTAAAATAATCAATTTCAAATTGGGACCATTCCTATTAAAATTTATTATAATAATCATCAATAATATCATTTCGAAAATAATTAATCCCGATTTTAAGTTGAAAATGTATAGTTTACTCTTCAGTATATATTAAATAAAGATGATTGAGCTTCTAGAATTGAGATACATTTGTGATTAATCATTTGAATATTCTCATCTATGTATCATGAAATTATTGGTTAACGCACTTGTCTTGGAATTCTCAAGGAATTAGTTGTTTTGAGTGCGGTCAAGTATAGTTTCAAATATTTAGCTAAAAACTTAAGTGATGAAAAAAGTTCTTAATTGTTTTATTTTTTACAAGAGAACAGAAAAAATAATTTTTAAAAACAGTCTTGTATTTTATTTATATAACTTTAAATTAATTGAATTATTACACCATGATCAGCAATTTGAATATTACAAGTTTTTTATCATTTACTATTGGAAAAAATATACATTTTAATTTGTTAAAAACAGTTAAGCCCTTGCACTTTCATATCTTACAAATCTAATATGATGTTTTCAGTACAATAAATTTCAAAAAAAAAAAAAAAAAAAAAAACAATCTTTTCATTTTACTATACATGAATTTTACTTAAGAGAGAAAGAATTGTTTTATAAAACATGAATCTTCACGTATTTTTAACAACTAATTTATATTTTTTCCCCATTACTATTAACAAACTTGAAAGATTTCAATTTGCCTCTGGTAATAGATTCAAATTTTCTTAGAAAATCATAAGATGGTGTCATCTATTAAATTATTAAAACAACCCACCTGACATAAAATTAAAAATAATCCGTTCCATCGGATTTAATAGATGACACCATCTTATTATTTTCTAAGAAAATTAACAAACTTGTTTGTCAAAGTTTCCTGTATTTGATTCAATCGCGAATTGAATGCAGGTGATTTTTGTCAAATATTAAGTGAAAATAATATCAGAATTTATATATTTCTAACTTGAAATAATGAAGTTAAATAATTTTATAATTTTCTCTTTTTAATATATCAAAGAATAATTAACATATTAACGAGGATTGTTTTTGATCACATTTTTAAACAAGATACAGGAAACTTATGATTAATTGATGGCAAACACCTAACATAAGTGTTAACAGATCGAGCGCGCTGGACGGGGGATTGAATATATAACATCTCAGATTACAAATCCATTTGATGATCCATATCAGTGTTTGATATAAAAAGTGTCATGAAGGCTAAACGCAAAAGGATGCTGGATCATACCTAGAAGGGTCCTATCTTTTTCATTCTCTCTTGGTCCAGACTTAAGACTCAGCAGACTCCAATAGCAGCAGTAGTCTCGCGATATATTGGTATATCTTGTTTAAAAACGCGACCAAGAACAATTATCGTTAATATGTTAATTATTCTTTGATAAACTTGTTTGTATTAATGTTTCTTGTAATTTTTTAATTGTTGATCATGGTGTAGTGGTAGTTGAAAACGTTACAATTGTTTTAAAAATTATAAAAACAAAATATAAGATTGGCTTATAAAAAATTATTTTTTCATGTTATTGTATTATAAAAACTTGAATTTCGAAAATTACCATGTATATTCACAAACAAAATGGCCTATCTATGTATAAGAACTATAATGCAAAAATATTTCTCTACTTAACATTAAAGAAATATCCCTTACTCTATTTAGAAAAAGACCTCTAGAATTGGTTATTAAAAAGACACTCATCGTAGCCCAAGAGAATTGGTGGCGGTTATTGGTGTAGGAGGGGTGGATAAAAGTGCAATTGGGTAATGGTGCGTCGAGTCGGAGGTCCCGGGGGTGCCTAAGGCAAGGAAAAGGTGTAGGGCCGGAGAGGGTCCCTTTTTCTCACACAACACGCCATAGCGACATTAACGTTGGCGACGGGAGGTCGGTTTTCCACTGGGCTAACCGGGGGGAATCCCATGAGGCGCGTTGTAAACACGCTACCCAAACCATTTATTCTATCATTCCTCTTAGTTGGACCTCTCTGCTGCCCATCCCGTTTGGGTCCTACTATCGGCAGACTGGCCATACACTTATTTATTCATTCGTTTAATCAACCCTCGTCGATGGTCGTTTCTTCGTAACGTCATTCAATATTTGCTAACTGGGAGAAAATAGTTTTTATGGCTAGAGGTGATGATTTGGTAATAAAGATCAATGAAGTTATACTATAGAGATCTACCAATAAATTGATTCCCAAATGTTTTAAATAAAATAGAAATAGAGAGGAGGAAAAACAAATGACTAATTAACATAATTTAGCAAAGGAGTTTTTAGATTAAATTTCGTCTATTTCACTTTTTTATTCCTATGAAATTACCCCTCTTATTTCAAAATATTTTTACTATAATAATAATTTTGACTCTGATAATAATTTGCTTGCTCCTGCCCATACTGACAATGCCGTATGCTTTTAAAAAATTCGTTTTTAGCAATTCCCAGTTTCCCTTTAGTTCTCCCTATTTAATTCCAATGGGATTCACGCAACAATATTGGAATTCAGAAAATTGTAACTAGGCCAACACAAGAGTACTCGGAGTCTCTGGACGATCACCTATCTTAGAACTAACCACGCTACATATTTCTCAGCTTCGCGGATAGAAAGAAATAAAAAACCCTGTAAGAATGGATTCTATCAAAAGTGCCAATTGGACAAAAGATTAAAAGCCTGAAGAAAGCACTCTATAGCGAAGAGCTCAAAGAAGATGGAAACAGCTGATTACTTAAGTTGAAAATTAACAAATTATAATTCTATAATGAATATAAAGAACAAAAATATTATTTAGTTCCTATTTAAAAATTAGCTCATTTTCACTCTGAATGATTTATTCATATCGATCATTTTAATAATTGTAAACTTGGCCTTTAATATTCTTACAAAAAATTCTTAAACCTCATAAAAATATCATTTTTATTTAAATTCACTTAATTATTCAAGGGCTGAATGTAGAAACTATTTAGAAATTATTTAAATAAAGAACAGTCTATACAAGCTTTTATTAAAATTTTCCCCCGAGAACCTATTAACACACCAATAAATAATATAAATTTATTGATCTTTATTTAATATAGGTACAGTTTGTGTACCCAATGGTACCATTAGTATAGAATAGATAATAATATCCAAAGTCATTTTTCATTAACTATCTTAGAAATACACTTTCATTAAATATTTCAAAATATAAATTAATTTCTCATGAAGGGAGATTAATATAAAAAATAATTAATTTAAACATGTTTAAATTATTATATATTATTTGAGATTTGATAATTTTTATTAAAGCTTCAAAAGCAAAGATTTTAATATTCAGCACCTAAAGATGCAGCCCGCAACTCAGTACGTTCTAATGTAATGCATACCTAACTTTACGCAGGCGGCGTTAAATATTTTCAATCAGTTTAGAGTAGCGTGTCCGAAAAGCTTTCTTAAAAGCTATTGAAGATTTGTTCCTTTTGTTTATTTGAGATTTTGTCTTTCTCTAAGCAACCTAGGTCTTTCAATGATTGTTCTTCAATATATTTATATCAATGTTTACTCATTGAAATTATGTATAAACCTCATTTTTTGAGAATTTGATCAATATTTTGAGTTTGTTTATTTAAGAATATTCTATTATTACTCAAACTTCACTTTTATTCGTTTACTTCCGAATAAGTAAACACTTGAATAGTTCATTAGTTTACTGACCCAAGATTGATGGCTCCCTACTTCGATTATTGTTCCGTTTGAATCATATTCTTGAAATCTTAAGAGCTAACCAAATATCTTTTATTATTTTTAGGACTAATAATTATTTGTGCTTTTGAAGAAAAACATGGACATTATATTTTATTTAAATTCATGAAATAATTTTTTCTAAAATTTTTTATTAAGTTTTAATTGAAAGGTCAAAGGCTAATTTTTTTTTGTTTTTTGACGTGAAAATTCACCGGTGATATGAAAACTCGTTGGAAAATTTATTGAGTGTCATTCATCTCTACAAATGACAATGAATTTCACTGGAATCAATAACATTTCATTAGGATTTCAAAATTTTTGATTTATTATTAAAATTAAATTGTCTACCAATATGTATGAATAAATTACTTTAGAAAATATTTCCGACAATATTTGTTCTTTAGTATAATAATAATTCTACTAGTAAGATTTGCCTTTAATTACGGCAGTGGTTTTGTATCTGTGTAGCTTTATAAAGTCTCCGGCTGGCATTCTGTAAACCGCACTTAGGTTAGCAAGAAGCCAGGCTTACGTCTGTGTGACGGCCGCCATTGCGACGTCCCTCGGGACCTGTCGCGGACTCCGCACCGTCAAGACGAGGATAAAGTGAAAGACTTGCCTCTTCCAGGATCCTGAGGGACTTCAGGCACGCACATCTATACTCCTCCCTTTATTCCCGTTTTGCATATATGTAATATGTATCAATGATACGATTCCTCTACGCCTCTTCTTCAGCTTAGAAGATTGTCTAAGAGGCAAGCGCCTTAAGACAAAACAAGGGGCAACCTGATATAAATTATTGCTGGCAGTTACTTATTTGAATCTAAATCAAATATGTTCAACATTAATACTTTAAAGATTGGTTTGGATAAAAGGATTTTTTATTAAATAGATCTTCTCAAAGTTACATATCTCTTAGTAAATTACTCTCATAAAACAATAAAAGTACATTTAGGAAACTTTAGCATGGTATCAATTTGCAAGTTTAATACTTAATGTCATAACAAAATGAGATTTATTCAGATCAATTTCATCTTAGAGAAAACAGAAGAGTTCTAAGAAAAGAAATCTAGAACATTTGAAGAGCAATAAAATATTAATTCCTAGAGGATCATTGATCAAATCAATTTTAATCTGATTTACTGACTTCACTCTTTTTAAGGAAAATGCAAAACTAGCATATCAGTCAAGGCTGTTTTAGGTGCCAGTGAAATAAATTGAAATTTAGAAGGTCTATATTGCCAAATAAGCTTAAATTGCGCTTTTCGAGAGATGTTTGGTGAGAGTAACCGACTGATTTCGGAGGGACCATAACACATACACTTTTCTCGCAATATGTGCATAAAGTTTTTCTTTTCTTTACAACTCCCTCTACTTTCTCGCACGTTTATGTTTGGATAATAAATACATTATTTATTAGATCCTTTTTATCTCCTTATTTAAATTACGAGAATTCTCCTCTAATCTTCAAATGAAATAAAAGTAAAACGAATGTTGCTATTATATGGAATTTTTTCTGTTTCTCTCTCCAAAAATCAAGAGATTAGCAGATATTTTATAAAAAAAAAACTAGTATTTATTAATTTTATTTTGAGTATATCCGAATAAACCGTCTCAGATTTATATTAGAAAAGACATAGGCGGAAAATCAATTAATTAATAAAAATACATTTTTTGTAAAACTTACCAGTCGCGAAATTGCACTTTCCGAGAGACATTTGGTGGGAGTAAACCTACTGATTTCTGAAAGACTATATACATACACTTTTCTCGCACTAAGTGCATAAAGATTTACTTTTCTTTACGACTCCCTCTACTTTCCCGCACGTTTATTATTATTTTATTTAAAGTATTATTTATATTAAAGTGATCATTACTGAGTGTCCAAAATAAACGTAAGAAACAACACTTACACCACCAATCTTACTGAAAAAACTATTGCTTATTTTCTCTCTCAAATTTTTCTTTCTGAGGTGGTATTACAAAAAATATAGTGTATGACTCCGACGTAGTGAAGAACACCCAAAGTAACGTCATTCGCTTCGGCTTGTACTACATTCATCTGAATACACGTGGGAATCACTGCACTCGACTTGCAGCTCATGTGTTAAATTCACACTCGTACTCAAGTTAATACACCGTAAGCTCTCATCTCATGCCGCTTATGGGATATTCCTTACGGCCATAAAATAACCTGCCGTACATTAACATATCAATAAAATCATTAAAAAAAAGATATTTTTTCCCCAAAGTTCTGAAACTAGAGAGCCCCGAATTTAACCAGCTCTCCGCATTGGAAATCACACATTTTGACACCACAACGAATATTCAACAACTGTTCGTTCGTAACTTAGCATCATAGAGTATATATATACTCTAAGCTAATCATGGATATCGAATTGAAAATACTTGACAAAAAATATGGCTAAAAATTATTTTTCTCCAAGTTTCAGACATCTTTATACACAATTAGTAAAAAATAAAATAAATATATAGTTAATTACATTAGGGTTCTGGCGGCAGGTTATCTACCACGGCGGCCAGCTAAAACTAAAACACAATGCCATTATATTGTTCTTCTGGCTGGGTCTTGAGTCGTGACGAATATTTTTTTACCTTCTCTTTTCACCTTCTCCCTGAATATTTCTTCTCTTCATTAAAGCAACAGTTGATTCTGACAACATTTGCAATTTTTCTTGCTTCCTATCATAAAAAAATGACCTATATCCCTTCCTACAGTGATATACGCATGTTTAAATCGCATCCAAATGCATACGTTCTATAGAATAACAATACTATTATCTAGAAATATAAATAGAATTTATATATATGTACATACATTTCAATTTAAAATGAATAGGAATATTTTCGGGAAAATGAAAAATAAAACAGTCTCCAGTATATACACGAAGTTGTTTTTTTTCAGAAAGTTCAATTTTTTTTATAGAATTTCATTATTATTTCACAAAAATATTTTTTCGCTAAACTATCAGGATAAAATAAGAACATTTTATTTTATTTAAAATAGCATCAGATAGATATTCATTTATCATAATTTCATATCGTTTTTGAAGAGAATCCACGATTCATTCCCAGTGACAAGATTCCTCAGGAATGGAGTTTGCTCGTTTCGCTGCAGCAAATCCGTGAATGTTCGGCTTTGATGTAGTCGGAGAGTTCATGGGCGACCCAGCTAGCCAATTTCCATACTTGAGCTTTTTGAGACGACGAATTATGGTCGAATGGTTCACATTGAATTTTTCGGCCAACATTCTGGTTGTCAAGCTTTCGTCCTAGCCCACAGCTGCCAAAAGAGCCTGGCCGTCGAAATTTGAAGGTCGACCTTCTTCATCTGCGAGGTTTAGGTATATTGGCTGTTTTGAACTTCTTGAACCATCTTTCAACTTGGCTTTTGCTGATTGTTCCTTCGCCAAAAAGCTCGTTGAGATCGCGAAATGAACTTTTCTCGAAATGGTAGAGCATAATATGGCCAATATGGATATGATTTTTGATACGCATTTTCATTAATTGAAAAGAGGATTATGAAAAAATTAAATAAAACGCCAATTTTTTTTGGGAGGGGGGTCAGGTTGGTCGAGTAGGTAATGTACATGCCTTCTAATCAAGCTAGCGCGGGTTCAAGCCCGACTCGCTGCAAACCGGATTTTATCTGATGCCTACATAATAGAGAAAAATTAATTAATATAAAGTATCGTAAAATGGCTAATGGTAAAGCCGAGTAAGCCAAAATAATAATTTAAAAAAACGCTTATTTTTAAAGAAAAAAAAAGCCGAGATAAAAAGCCGCAATAATTATGCACCAACCCATATATAAATATAAATCCACGAAAATTTAATAAAATGAAGTGAGGAAAAAAAGAGGAAAAGGAGAGAGGAGGAAGGATACCAATCGATTTGATTGGGGAATAATGGAATTTAAATAATTATCGGAAAAGAGGTTTTTTTATCTAATTAGATTTTTCCTCTTATTAAAAACAAGGACTAAATATGAATAAGGACACTCGATGGTGGAGAAGCAATCTCCGAAATCGAAGCTAAAATACAAGGTATACATTAATTAATGTAAAATAATTGGTTTAATAAAATTTATAAAAAAAAAAAAAAAAAAAAATTTAATTTGAGGAGAATGAGGAGGAGGAGGAAGGATACCAATCGATTTGATTGGGGAATAATGGAATTTAAATAATTATCGGAAAAGAGGTTTTTTTATCTAATTAGATTTTTCCTCTTATTAAAAACACGGACTAAATATGAATAAGGACACTCGATGGTGGAGAAGAAATCTCCGAAATCGAAGCTAAAATACAAGGTATACATTAATTAATGTAAAATAATTGGTTTAATAAATTTATTTAATAAAATGAGAAAAAGATCCAATCGATTTGATTGGGGAATAATGGAATTGAAATAATTATCGGAAAAGAGGTTTTTTTATCTAATTAGATTTTTCCTCTTATTAAAAACAAGGACTAAAGATTAATAAGGACACTCGATGGTGGAGAAGCAATCTCCGAAATCGAAGCTAAAATACAAGGTATACATTAATTAATGTAAAATAATTGGTTTAATAAAATTTATAAAAAAAAAAAAAAAAAAAAAATTTAATAAAATGAGGAGGAGAGGAAGGAAGATTAACCAATCGACTTGATTGGGGAATAATGGAATTAAATAATTATCGGAAAAGAGGTTTTTTTTATCTAATTAGATTTTTCCTCTTATTAAAAACACGGACTAAATATGAATAAGGACACTCGATGGTGGAGAAGCAATCTCCGAAATCGAAGCTAAAATACAAGGTATACATTAATTAATGTAAAATAATTGGTTTAATAAAATTTATAAAAAAAAAAATTTATTTGATAAAATTGGAGAAGGTGGAGGATTGCGAGGATGGATTAATTGGATGGATTAATTTCCGCAATATGGTATTGGAATAATTATCGGAAAAGAGGTTTTTTTTCTTTAATTAGTTTTTTCCTCTTACTAAAAACAAGGACTAAAGATGATCAAGGACACTCGATGGTGGAGAAATAATCTTCGGAGTCGAAGCTAAAAATACAATGTATACATTAATTCATGTAAAATAATTGGTTTAATAAAATTTATAAAAAAAAATTTAATAAAATTGAGAATGGGGAGAGAGGAGGGAGAGATGATCCAATCGACTTGATTGGGGAATAATGGAATTCAAATAATTATCGGAAAAGAGGTTTTTTTATCTAATTAGATTTTTCCTCTTATTAAAAACAAGGACTAAATATGAATAAGGACACTCGATGGTGGAGAAGCAATCTCCGGAATCGAAGCTAAAATACAAGGTATACATTAATTAATGTAAAATAATTGGTTTAATAAAATTTATAAAAAAAAAAAAAATTAATAAAATTGGATTGATTGATATGATTGATGGAAGCGGAGAAGATGGAGGAACCAATCGACTTGATTGGGGAATAATGGAATTGAAATAATAATTATCGGAAAAGAGGTTTTTTTATCTAATTAGATTTTTCCTCTTATTAAAAACAAGGACTAAAGATGAATAAGGACACTCGATGGTGGAGAAGTAATCTCCTGAATCGAAGCAAAAAATACAATGTATACATTAATTAATGTAAAATAATTGGTTTAATTTAATAAAATTGGATGATGATAAAGCGAAGAGGATTGGAACCAATCGACTTGATTGGTGAATAATGGAATTGAAATAATTATCGGAAAAGAGTGTTTTTTTATCTAATTAGATTTTTCCTCTTATTAAAAACAAGGACTAAAGATGAATAAGGACACTCGATGGTGGAGAAGTAATCTCCGGAATCGAAGCAAAATACAATGTATACATTAATTAATGTAAAATAATTGGTTTAATAAAATTCATAAAAAATATTTTTAATAAAGTTGGAGGAACCAATCGACTTGATTGGGGAATAATGGAATTGAAATAATTATCGGAAAAAAGGTTTTTTTATCTAATTAGATTTTTCCTCTTATTAAAAACAAGGACTAAAGATGAATAAGGACACTCGATGGTGGAGAAGTAATCTCCGGAATCGAAGCAAAAATACAATGTATGCATTAATTAATGTAAAATAATTGGTTTAATAAAATTAAAAAAAAATTTAATAAAATTGGATTGGATAGAATTGGAATTGAGAGGGATTGGAGGAGGAAATGGATGAAGAGAGACCAATCGACTTGATTGGGGAATAATGGAATTGAAATAATTATCGGAAAAGAGGTTTTTTCTATAATTAGTTTTTTCCTCTTATTAAAAACAAGGACTAAAAAAATGATCAAGGACACTCTATGGTGGAGAAGTAATCTCCGGAGTCGAAGCTAAAATACAATGTAAGTATACATTAATTCATGTAAAATAATTGGTTTAATAAAATTTATAAAAAAAAATTAATAAAATTGGGGATTGAGGAAATCGGAGACGAGTTGGAAGAATAATGGAATTGGAATAATTATCGGAAAAGAGGTTTTTTTTCTTTAATTAGTTTTTTCTCTTATTAAAAACCAGGACTACAAAGATGATCAAGGACAGTCGATGGTGGAGAAGTAATCTCCGAGTCGAAGCTAAAATACAATGTATACATTAATAAATGTAAAAAAATTGGTTTAATTTAATAAAATTGATTGGGGATGGGGATTGGAGAGACGATAATGGAATTGAAATAATTATCGGAAAAGAGTTTTTTTTATTTAATTAGTTTTTTCCTCTTATTAAAAACAAGGACTAAAAAGATGATCAAGGACACTCGATGGTGGAGAAGTAATCTTCGGAGTCGAAGCTAAAATACAATGTATACATTTATTAATGTAAAATAATTGGTTAATTTAATTGATTAAAAATCAAGTTTTAAATTCCACAAATATTAATTTGACAATTTAATTGATGAACTCAAATTTAATAAAATTGACGAGACAAGATAGATTGAATAATGGAATTGAAATAATTATCGGAAAAGAGGTTTTTTTATTTAATTAGTTTTTTCCTCTTATTAAAAACAAGGACTAAAAGATGATCAAGGACATTCGATGGTGGAGAAGTAATCTCCGGAGTCGAAGCTCCAAAACAATGTATGCATTAATTCATGTAAAATAATTGGTTTAATAATTTAATAAAATGATTGATTGATTGATAGATTTAAAATATGGAATTGGAACAATTATAGGAAAAGAGGTTTTTTTATTTAATTAGTTTTTTCCTCTTATTAAAAACAACGACTAAAAAGATGATCAAGGACAGTCGATGGTGGAGAAGTAATCTCCGGAGTCGAAGCTCAAATATAATGAATACATTAATTCATGTAAAATAATTGGCTTAATAAAATTTATAAAAATTTAATAAAATAAAGTAAAAATATTTTATAAAATTACATTTATTCCAAGATTTTTCTCTCATAATAACTATACTCATATTATTTTGTGAAAAGCGCATCATTTTTCTGAAAAAACATTCATCTCTTCCCGAAGGAAGTTTCATAACATAACATAACATAAAAACCGAATACCGAAGCTCGAAGAAAATTCGGTACTTACGTATTAACGCCACCGCAGCTACAGATTTGGCCAATCTACACCTAAAATTTTTGAGATAAATCATAAAATAGAAGTTCCCCTCTGTCAAAAAAACAACTTGAATAGATTCGGTTTATGATCTCGGTTCGATTAGATAAAAAAATGATTTCACAAACAACTTGAATAGGTTCGGTTTATGATCTCGGTTCGATTAGATAAAAAACGCGTTCCCAAACAAACCTTGCAAACAACTTGAATAGGTTCGGTTTATGATCTCGGTTCTATTAGATAAAAAATGCGTTCCCAAACAAACCTTGCAAACAACTTGAATAGGTTCGGTTTAAGATCTCGGTTCGATTAGATAAAAAATGCGTTCCCAAACAAACCTTGCGATGACGTTAATGTACCCGCATTTTTTATCTAATCAAACCGAGATCATAAACCGAACCTATTCAAGTTGTTTTTTGACAGAGGGAACTGATTTATTCTATTTTATGATTTGTCTCAGAAATTTTAGGTGTAGATTGGCGAAATTTAAAATCCGCCAAATCTGTAGCAGCTACAGAGGTGGCGTTAATGCGTAAGTACTGAAAATTCTTTCTGGAGCGAAAATGTATGTAATATGTATTTACAATTCGAAGAAATGGTGGAATTCCTAGCTTCAAAATTTTTAGTTGAAAAATGTAGAAAATCAGAAACACAATACAAATTATTAAATTATGCTATCAAACTTATCTTTATTATGCTATCGCAAATAGCTATTGAGCTACAATTTAATACAAAATCTTATATTAATAAGCTGAACCAAGTTTTTCAAAGTGTTCCTGCCAAAATAATAGGCAATCAAAATTTGTTGAAAGTCTAGTGAATCTTAAAAACATATTTTTTTTTCATTCAATTATAAAAATACTCATCTTTATTTTTGTATTTATATGTATTGATTAATTGGGCATTGGCGTAAATTATGATAGGTGTGGCATCCCTTCGAGGTATATAGAATTAATAATTGCATATAAATTTACGCGAATTCACATCTTCTGACATCTATTGCCAAAAGTTATCTGGAAACAACATTTGTTACTTTCTCCTATAAGAATAATAATTATCCATAAAGTGGCAGCTCTTTTCGCCAATTTAATTTCTCACTCTTCTCATATAGTTAATTTGTGTATGAAAAAATATTTATCTCTTGAATTTTCTTGCATATTTAAAGGCCATTGGTTTCTATTTTCAAATTTTCTATATTTATTATTTGACCTTTTTGGCTGTTAAAATGGATTTTAACCCTTAGAAGGAAATTTAAAATTTATTTTAATGATTCTTCATAAAATTATACAAGCAACAAAACAACAACAATATAAATTGAATATATGAAATATAAAACCAATATTCTCTTGTTCTAATAAGATTTTTAGTTTGCATCTAAATTGTTATGTTGAAAATCTAAAAGATTTAATGGTATAGATATATATTATATGTACCTAAAGAAACTCGTCATAGTTATTTTCTATAAAGTTGATAAAAATATTTAAATCAATATATAAAACCAGTAAATATATTTTCATATATTATGTTTAAATATTTACATTTTTATTGTAAAGTGGTTTTATAATTTTTTTTTAATGTAATTTAAAGAGAATGGCTTCTGATCACCTAATATACTTAATTATACATTTTAAATAAAATGATAGAGATCATCAAAAAAATCAACATATCATCTTCATCTTATGTATAATCATCATGGTAGGATAATTTAGTTTACAAAATTATTAGGAGTATAAAATATTAATTAAACTTAAATACTTTCTAATTAATTATTTCTAGAAATTATATCAACAACTTTTTTCTAATATAAGTGAATGTGAAGAAAAAAGTGTAAACTTTTTTAAGACTCGGTACGCTTTCTGCAAATTTTGATTTCATCAATTATCACTATCTAATCAACTAAATTTCTACATTTTAATATGATACCTAATAATATTTGCAATCAACTATTCATGGGTTTATAAAAAGTAAAAAAAATAATTATAATAATATTAAATTGAAATTGAAAAAAACTTCTAATTTTTTTATACGTTTATCATAACAAAACTTTAAATTATCATTAAAATTATTCAAAATAGGAAGTTTTCGGTATTTTTGAACCGAAAATTCTGGATCTAAAGGCCCAAAATCCCAATCAGTTCAATCTCCAAGTTTCAGACATTTTCATACAAAATGAACAATTAACATGGGAGGAAAATGTGAAATAAACATAAACAGAGAAACAAAGATTATATCTGATGTCTAGCGACCTAAGACCCGTATATTTCACTTAAATATTACATATAATAATGTTTTATTAAATCATTTAGATAGTGGGGAATTATTAAATGATAACAGAACAAAAAATAAATATATAGTATAACAAAACTAGATTTTATTTTTCTTATTAATTTATTTATTAAATGTTCGGGATATATAAATAAAATTAATCAAGAGAGTTTGAAAATAAAAATAAAAATTTAAAGAATAAACAACTTTTTGGAAATACCCTGCGGGTGATACTTGCAATTGAGAGGCATTTGAAAAAAATCCTAAGAAATACAAATAAGTATATTATTCTTAATAAATAACTAATGTATAGCCAGTAAAGCTTCCAGAAAACTCAGAAAAAGAAAACTTTATTTTTCATTTAACAAGAAAAGTAAAAACAAAAAAATTTGAATTTTATTGATTAGGTATAACATTCAGTAGGTACATTTGTTTTAGAGACATATTGTTGAAGAATATTTATAAAGAGATATAAGGATATTTTTAGATTAATAAATTGTAGATATCCTTTAAAAAATGACTGAAAATCAAGAACATTTCCTATTCAATAAATTTATTAGAAAGCCAGGTTCACATGAACCCGTCATCGGTGGGCACGACATCCGATTGGTATAATTTTTTAACTGAGATATAAATAAATTTTAAAATTTTATACCTCAACTTCCCGCAAAAATCTTCCGACCAATTTAGGGTCGTTTCGGATCGACAATATTCTGAATGGGCAAAAGTAAAGAATTCACTCAAAAGTTTTTTGCTTGTCGTGTTTAGAAATTTCTTAAATTAAAAAAAAAATTATTTTCAAGTTTCATTTTTTTCTATCTGTCTGCTAAAAAAGTTCGTACTGGTGCTAAAATGCTAATATTTCTAAAACGGGGATCGGATTAGATTTTCAAAAAGAGAAACAAAGAGGTTGTCCTCTGCTTGATGCAAATAAACATACACACATATATATATATATATATATATATATATATAGGAAATAATCCCGATGATGGATGAAGATGAGTTTTTGACTCGAAAGGCTTGATGGAAAGATATCGGAGGAGCGCCGATGTCGTCGATTTTCTTCAGAGGTGAAAACCTCTCTTGGTGGCGTAAAGCCGTGAAATTTGCTTTCCCAAAATAAGAATTGGCCCGGAGGCTTGTGAAAAATGCTTTTTTAAAATAAGAAATTGCCCGGGGGGCAGTGAAATATGCTTTCTTCAAAATAAGAACTTGGCCGGAGGCCGTGAAAAATGCTTTCAACAAAATAAATGGCACAAGGCCCGAAATTTATTACTTCTTCGTGGTTACAAGATTTCGTACAGCTTTGTTCTTCAATCGTTCCAAAGTCGACAGGCGAACTCTTGGAGAGCGTAAAACAGCTCTTCACACAGTGAGGGCTGAATTGCAACTGACTCGCTAATTACGGCTTCGCTTCTTTTATAGCCGTCGATTTAATTGGTAATTAAGGTGATTGGTTGATAATTTTCCCTAGATCGCGCTCGATTAATTATAAAAAGGCGTGGTCTTCTTCTTCGCTAATTAGTCTTTCATAAGCCACGAATCGATTAACATCGAAAAATAAATTACATTTCTAATTGAAAAAAAGCAGAAAATCGATCCCTACATTCTCCCCTTTCTCAATCAAGTTACGACTCGGAACTTATAACCAATCATCTTTTACATAGTTAAATATTTCAACTTAAAATTAATTTAGTTATTGTCTTTTCTTCTTTAAAACCGTTTAGGTATTTTTAACTTAATCATAAAATACAGAATTATTATTTTTTTTTTACAATGAAATAGCACTTAAAACTAAACTTAACTATTGTTATTTTTTACAAAACAAATTGATCTTGAAAATTACTTGAACAAAACAAAAAACAAATTTTATGCTTAAACTTAGTGTTTCTTAATTGTCTATTTCTTTGATTTTAACTTAAAAACTAACACTTTCACACACTATTTTTCACTTGCACTTAAATTAACACTTTTTTTTTTTTTTTTACACTTTTATAATTAACACAACACTTCACTTGGGTATCTTCTTGAACACTTAATATAGTCTGAGGTAAGGGACCGACATGGGTTTTAACTGGTATTGAGGGGTAATTGAAATTAATTTTATCAGATTTAAGACCACTAAACTTTGTAACGTCATAGGCTGCGTAATCATTTTGGCTTTTGATTCTAATTTTCTTCGTAAGTTCCCCAATTCTTCTTGCTTGAAACCCCTTAATCTTGTCTTTGTTCATAGGTGAATTTGTCCCTTGACCATCTTCTAAATGACTTTCTTTATTTGAGATATCTTTATTTTCTTCTTTCAAAGCGTTAGCTGTTTTCGCAAAATAACTGTCTTGATCTGATAATTTCTTGTGTAATTCCCTGTTTTCGTGTTTAATTAAATTTATAACTTCGATTAATGAATTATTTTGATCTATCAGTTCGTTGTTCCTTAATTTTAAATGGTTAATTTCGTTTCTTTGAATTTTTCTTTCTTCGTTGAGACTTCTATTTAAACTGTTCAATTCCTTTTTCATTGACTGAATTTCGTGTTTTAATGAATTGTTTTCCATGCGTAGTTCATCTATTAAATGAGATTCTGTTTCCGTTCTTGTTTTACTAATTTTATTAACGTCTATGTTTTTAATAATTTGAATGTCATCTTGTCCTATTTTAATTTCGGCCTGATCTATCAGATCGATTCCTAAAATTACTTGTTCGTCTATTGTTTCGTTTGGAACTACATAAAATTTAATATTAAAATCTTCGTTGTCAATTCGTATGGTCGTTTTAAAATATCCTTTACTTCCGGTTCGTGAAAATGCAAACCCATTCAGAATAATATTTGAATCTGTTAATTGTGGTGAACCTAGCTGTTTGTGGATGTCTTCGCTCATGAGCGATAAGCCTGCACCGGTATCTACTAAGGCGTTAATCTTGTGGTTGCTTATTGAAATGATCTTGTGATTGGATTTCGTTTTTTGACTATTTACTGTAACTATGTTCATGGGTGGGTCTTCTTTGGTGATTAGGTTTTCGTTTCCACCCTTACTGCTAACTGGCTGTCTATTGCATGCATGATTTGCTATGTTTGTTGACTTGAAGGTGATTTCTGAATACAATTTTAACTTTTCTTTAAATTCTTTTAATGTTTTTGCCCCGTAAAGTATTACTTTATTAGGACTAATGTCTTGTATGCCGTCCAGTATATACTCTATTACTGCCTTGTCTTCTAGGTTGCCCCTATTGGCTATCTCTTTCATAACAAGAAAGTATTCATAAACATGCTCACCCTTTTGCAATTTTCTTCTGGCTAGCTGTTTATGAATATCCGCGCTGCTAACTTGCAATGAGAATTCTTCCAACAAGGCCTCTTTTAACTTATCCCACGTATTAATGTTTCTTTCACTTTCTACGAATAGCCTAGCTAGTCCAGTTATTAGCCGTCTGCCAAAGGTAAATAGTTGCAAGTTACTCCAACTTTGAATACTTGCTTCGGATTCTATGTCCTGCACCCATCTTTCTATTGAATAACTGTCTGTTCCGTTGAATTTTTTTATTAGTGGTTCTACGTCCCTAAAATTGATTGGACTGTGTTCCATGACTGTATAGTGGTCTTATAACTGATAAGAGGGATAGGTGTGTAGGTGTGCAGTGGGATTGTCGGCTCTTACCTCGTTAGTTAATTCTTCTGTCGTATTCACTGCTGCTACTCCTATGGGTGGCTGGTTCTCAGCTGTTATCCGCGAGTGGCGCTGCCGTCGTCGAGTTGTCTGGCCTTCGTTCGGTCACTTCAATCGATGGCCGCTGCTGCTCAGCCTGCTACGTCGCCTTGCCTTCGCTCGTCCGCTTGGCTGCCGGGCGCGCGGTAAATGTGTTTTGCCCGCGCAAAAACGGTCGGTGCCTCGGAGGCGAGTCGAGACAAACCTCCTCGGGTCCGAACCGAGATGGTCCAGCTCCGTCCGACAAAGCCTTTAGCGGCAGATCCGCGCCGAGCCCCCAAACTTATAGGAAATAATCCCGATGATGGATGAAGATGAGTTTTGACTCGAAAGGCTTGATGGAAAGATATCGGAGGAGCGCCGGTGTCGTCGATTTTCTTCAGAGAGTGAAACCTCTTGGAACGGCGTAAAGCCGTGGTAAATCTGCTTTCCCAAAATAAGAATTGGCCCGGAGGCTAGCAGAAAAATGCTCTTTTAAAACAAGAAATTGCCCGGGGCAGTGAAATATGCTTTCTTCAAAATAAGAACTTGGCCGGAGGCCCGTGAAAAATGCCAAGCAAAATAAACGGCACGAGCGCCCGAAATTTATTACTTCTTCGTTGGTTATGTAAGATTTCGCAGCAGCTTTGTTCTTCAATCGTTCCAAAGTCGACAGGCGAACTTCTTGGAGAGCGCTAAAACAGCCTCTTCACGCAGTGAGGGCGGACTGCAACAGACTCGCTAATTACGGCTTCGCTTCTTTTATAGCCGTCAGATTGTAATTGGTAATTAAGGTGATTGGTTGATAATTTTCCCTAGATCGCGCTCGATTAATTATAAAAAGAGCGGTCTGGTCTTCGCTAACTAGTCGTTAGTGCACATAAGCCACGAATCGATTAACATCGAAAAACATAATTACATTTCCAATTGAAAAAAAAGCAGAAAATCGATCCCACACATACATATATATATATCGAGATGATATATCTGTATATATATTATTTATTTGTTTTGAGGATTAGATTTTGGCCATACTAACTACAGAACTTGTGTTTCAAAAATAGAAAAATACTAAAAAAAGATCTAATTTTTATTTTTGGAAAGAAACCACAATTTTTAGATAAGTATAAATTTTGAAATTGATGATCGATTTAAATTATTTACATTTTAATATATAAACTCGAATAAAATTAAACTTAGTTTATACGTAACCAATTATTCCTTCATAAAATTATAAACTATTATAAAATAAAAAATCTGTTTCTCAATTATAATAAGCAACTTTTGCTGTAAGCATTTTTTTATTATCACCTACTTATTTTGAATAATGAACTCGAATCCTTTTGGATTCTACTTTTAAATAAATTCAATTACAATATGAATTATTGAATCTATTCTATTTTAAGTCATTTGAACTTTTAGTTCACAATTAGTATTAGATTTAGTAATAAATCATCCAATCTATTCTATCAATTTATAATTGATTCGTGCTTTTGACACCATTATAGAGACATAATTACTAGTCAGGGTAAGTTTGGGGTAGATATAAAATACAATTTAACTATACGTAATTGTTTTATAATTATACTTTTATTGGGAAATAATAGATAAATAAAACGAAAAACTATCAAATCGAATAAAATGATCATTCTTTTCAACCCTACTCGATATTTTTCAAGAAAATATTTCTACTTTTAGAAGATATTATTTATAGATATGGCTTATTATTAAAATCAATAATAATTATATATAATAAACATCACTTTTTTTATGAAAACGATGAGGGAAGGAGTTACACCAAAAAGGTGCAACCCCTAAAGGCCTGGGTTGGCCCCTTCATCGTGAAAAGAAGAGGAAAGAATTTTATGGGCGGGGCGGGGGTCGAAGGCATCTGTGGATACGGATCTTAAATAGCTGAAGGTTATAAGTCGCGGGAAAGATGGTGGCAGGGAGCGAGATCCAGTCTCTGGAGGTCATAGGGATAAAAGAGTTGGCGAAAGCGCTTGTTCGACTTTTATCCAATTTGACAGCGAAGGGGTGCTGAGCGTTCGAAAACCGCGTGTTTCTCGTAAAGAGGGCTTTAGGGAGGATAATTGATTTCAACTCGACTGAACAGACACCGTGATAGTATCTGTAGTACAGGGAAAGGACAGAAACGTTTCTTCGGTGAGCCAGGGTGTCGAGTGAGTTGGTTAGAGCCGGGTCTCCTATTAGTTTATTTGCTCGCTTCTGAATTGCATCCAATGTGGCAAGAGAATGCTTGGAGGCCCTCTCCACAGATGAGAGCCATATTCGAGACAGGGACGAATTTGAGCCTTATACAGTATAAGAAGTTGACTGGGAGTATAATAGCGTCTAGACCTAAATAGGAGACCAAGCTTGCGCGCTGCAGCTTTAGCAGTGGTTGAGATGGTCATTCCATGAAAGGTCAGACCCTAGAGTTACGCCTAGCATTGAAATTTTATCCCTGAATTCTAGGGAGTTTGAGTCGAATGATATGTTTGGGAGGTTTCTGTCGACGCGCCTAGAAATAAGGCAACCCTGAGTTTTCACTGCATTGAAGTTAACTAAGTTTTGGGATCCCCAGTTTTTAAGTTTGCATAAGTCTAAATTAATTGAGGAGGCAATGTCTGCACGGTTTTTATGCGATGCAGGGGCATTATGTATGGTGTTGTCATCTGCGTAACAATGTGCCGGTATGGTTGTATATCTATTTATCTAAATATAATTATTCTTAATAAACAAAAAAAATAATAATAATAATAAAAATGCAATTGGATGTTGATGAAGCAGTCCACGGTGGTTGTAAAAAAATAAGACTACAGAGGTTTTATTATTTTACATTTATTTGTTAAAACCGACGTTTCGGAGATTTATTCTCTCCTTCTTCAGGGTAACAAAAAGTCAATGAAAGTAGTTCAAAACATAATTACTTTCTGTCTCCTAATTATGTTTTGAACTACTTTCATTGACTTTTTGTTACCCTGAAGAAGGAGAGAATAAATCTCCGAAACGTCGGTTTTAACAAATAAATGTAAAATAATAAAACCTCTGTAGTCTTATTTTTTTTACAACCACCGTGGACTGCTTTCATCAACATCCAATTGCATATTTATACCAGTCCGTCTCCTAAAGAAAAACTCTATCAATAATAATAAAACTTCATCTTTGATATAACCAGTGTTAAAAAATAAAATTTAACATAAAAATGTCGTATGTTCAGTTTGATAATCAGGTTAAATGATTTATAGTTTTCCCGGGTGAGATGACCGAAGATATCAATCATTTGAAATTATCAATTTTATTTACATGATTTCAAGTTTCAATTTTTAGAAACATTTTCAAGTGTCGATCGATTCAGTAAAAATTAATCAAACCAAGCATTTTGAAAAAAAAAATAATTTTTGTATATAAATGATTGTTTATTTGTATTAACTATGATAATTCTGATGTTTTAATGAAGGACTCGAATCATAAATAAATATTTTTAACCAGGCTGCTTGAATATTTTTTTTATTTTTGTTTATTTATTTAAATATTTATTATTATTATTATTATTTTTTATTTTAGATAAATTTCATTTTTATCTGAAAGTAATGGAAGGCAACCCAGGCGTAGTGAAGAAAGAAAAAATTATCACATTTCCAAAAAAAAGGTGTATTTATTGAGTTGTCATTTCTTTCCTTCTTTCCTCCTTTCCTTGTAAACCAACGTTTCCGAGGATTCTTCCCTCCTTCTTCAGGGTTTTAAAGGGCCACCTGAAAATTCTATCAGTCCGACTCTCTCCATTGAGAAAATTTCGTTCAAATATTTTCATTTTTATATTTTAAATAATATTAAAAAGTTTTATAGCTTGATAAGCTAATATGCCATGGGCACCTGGAGGGGGGTGCAGGGGGGTGCACTTGCACCCCCTGTCTTTGAAGAAAATACACAGAAAAAGATTAAGAATTGATTTGAAGTTGACATTAACTTAATTGACATAACATACATGTCTAATATTATATATATACCTACCTATAATTATAAGGATGCACTATTATAAATTATATTTTATTAGTTAATAGTATAGTGTGTAGATGCAGATGCACCTCCCTGAAAATAATCCTGCTCCCATGTGATATACAGAGCTAAAGTGGATCAAATCTAAAATTAAAAAAATTGAGTTAACCCAGGTCCTTACTTTTTAAACATGTATTTGCGCCTCTCTCATCTTTTCTGAATTCTAGATCCTAACTTTGGGATCTACGACCAGATTTATCTCAATCCCGGCTCCAGAATATTCTCTCCTTCTGAGAATACACCTTCTCGCATCCATTAAAAAGATGTCCAAAACAGGCTAAGATTAGCCCATAAATGACTCTGTTTAATTGGTACCTTTTTAGAGTTTTTTAATTATTTTTACACCTGTTAGGAATAGGCTATAAAATCAACTGGTGTGGGGACCACGTGACTTTCATATTAGTTTCTCCCATATTTCAAATCATCATACCAATTGTCTTCTATCAAATTACTTCAATTTGGGTTTCCACCAAGCCGTTTTGAGAGAACAGAAAAGATGACAAAAGATGCTAAGACTAAATAGGTATTCCCTGTTCTATATTTTCAACCAAAAAAAGGTACTTCTTTTAGACATAGATATCTGTTTCAAAGGCCAAAGCTCTACGACTTAACAATTCTGAAATATGGGAGTTTAATGGCGTTTAAAAAAATGCAACATGACTAATTTACTTCTCTCTCTTGATTTAAATCGGAATATATACCCGTTGAAGAACTTATTATTTGATAAGCGATCCAAATAATAAAATAAATCATAGAAGTCATATTTGAGCAAATTGCAAAATCTTCAAGTAAACATGTACTTCCGTCTCTTCGATTTTAGCCAAAATCATGAGTTACTTATGATTGCTTCTAGAGTAGCTTAAATTTTAAATCCCAAAACTCTGCTACTTACAATATTTGAGATATAACAAATTGTTATTTTGAAACACGCCCAATTTACACCCCCTTCCTTTATTTCAATCGGATTTATACACGACCGAGGGGTGAACTGCGACCTAAAATCGTGTACAACTACTTCCACTTCCACTTTCATTTCCAAGTAGAAGACAATAGATGACAATAGATTATCTAATGAATTCCAAAGTAATTCCAAAGTCGGTGTACACCTAATTCCAATCCCGGTTCACCCCTCGTACACGACTAACAACTTATAACACTTGATAAGTACACGAATTTAAAAATAATCGTTGGATGCATTTTCGAAAAATTCACAAAAAAACGAAAAATCTTTCATGTATGGTAAATGGCAACTTTCTGTGTTCCAATTTCACCCAAAAGCTTGCTATACCTTTTCTAGCCCATATCGAGCTTATAAGTTTTGAATTTCGTAGCTCTGACACTTATGGGTGCCAAACGCAGGTCGGAGGGCACGCATACATACGTTCGCATTGATCAATGGATTTTTGGTCACTTTTTGGCCCCTGGGGTCCACGATATGCTGTTTGTTGTTCTAAATCTGGTTTCAAACTATTAAGGGAATCGATTCCTTCCACCTAGAAGTGACAAAATGAAGCTGTTGAAGCTTTTATTTTTGTGATTAATTTGATTAAAATTTGAATTTTTCGTGAAATCACACATAATTAATTATAATTATTTATTGAACAAGAACAAATAATACAATACAACTACGATATTTTGATGGACTCATTCTGTGATCGAAACGGCTTAGTTGTATTTAATTATTTATTCTTGTTCAATAAATAATTATAATTAATTATCTGTGATTTCACTAAAAAAATCAAATTTTAAATATTTGACAAAGTGAAATTAAATTTTTTTCTCCTCAGGTAAAGATGGTCTCAAAATGCAAAATTTCTAATCTATATCTAATATCATTACATGATTCAGGATATATGATATACTTATAAGGGAAATCAAAAATATAACACTTAATTTTTCACTGTCAAGTTCATTTTACCGTTTGACTAAGAAAGATTCCAGAGCTAAATGTTTCAAATCCACAATATTTCTGTTGTAAATTTTATTACCGCTTAATTTTTCCTCGTTTTAACAAATCATAAAATTTATTTAAAATACTCTTCTTATATAGTAAAAACAAATAAAAATTAATTGTCTAGCCTACTTTAAGAACCGACCAATTAGTTTTAACGTAGTTTACCATAATATTATGATTTTTCAACTTGATTCTCTTTGTCTTTGAACATATATGAACTGGAAGAAACAGCCTTTATGTACTTTTACAGTAAATTAATATTATTTTGAAATTATTATTCACATTTTATTGGAAAAGAATTAAGTTTTAAAATCTTTCATTGTATTTTTCCGGTTTTTTATTCTATCTATTATTGTCGCTAATTAATTACTAGAGTAAAGTTAACATAGCATCCTTTAATCTTTTTTTGCGAGTAACTTTGACAAAGACATTCGTAATCACTCTCTGTTCAAGTTTTCACCTTTATAAAAAAAGAATAATCTCTTCAAAAAACAGTCTGGTAGGGAGATTACGCTTTACTTTTTAGAAAACTTCCTTTCATTTGAAGAGATACTCAACATAACAAGTTATAAGAATCTGCAAATTTGCCTCTTTTTTTATTTATTTTTCACACGCAACAATTTGATAAGTAACAAAAAAAGCTGTCTCAATTAAGGAAAAAACGAAACCATAATAAGAACTTAAATAATTAAAGGCTCATCTAAAAAGAGCAGATAATTCTTTCTTTCTTTCTTTTTTTTGGAGAATTGTATTAAATCGAGTCTAATGAATTTTAATTGAGGCAGGGGGATGTTAGTCTTTAGTGTATAGATTCCGTGCTCCGTTCGGGGATGCATTTTTTATCGAGATGCTTCTCCCTCCTTCCTCCCTTTGTGATGTTCTAAATACGTCTCTGATTATGTATATATCAATGTCTGAAGCTAATCGACTATGAGTGGGAGTGAGAGCGCGAGAGGCAGTTGCGCGTGCCCGACGGAGACAACTAGTTTATTCTATCGATTTCTATCAAGTTGGACCGAGAGGCCGACTGGAAAACATCGGGCCCTCAGCAAACAAACAGGGGCGGCAACCCGAAGCGCACTACCATCTATCATTACCATTGCCATTGCCATTGGCCACTAAGCAGTGCGCACTAAGCACTAAGCACTAAACCACTAACTAGCCTACTTTTTCAAATGACGACAACGCCTCCCGGGAGCAGTTATTCCTCTCCCCCACACTGATCATTTCTGCTACCCCTGATACTTATTTACATAACGATAAAATCATAGATGTCTTTAATAAACTCTTTTATTTCACAACCAAAACCTCGTTTACCAATGCATGTTTAAAACTTCCCTTTGATCTCAACGTAGTACTTTGATCATCATTTTTGGGTCTATTCATATATATAGCAGCGTTTTCAAAACTTTTCATATTGCGGTCCGGTATTTTTAGGGTCCCATGGCTACTAGCAGGGCTTAAGTTCGATGGGGACGGTCCAGAAAGGCGTTTCGGTTACTTTTTATTCAATCAAAAAGTAGGAGTGCTAAAGAATATGAATTTCCAAGCGTTTCGGTTCTTTTTTCTTAGAAATTAATCCCTGGTTACTGGAAATCTTTATTATTTTGTCATCTCCTTCTGTCCGGCTTTTGTCTGTTACTGCCTCGTAGCTACTACAATTCAAAACCAATTGGGATGGAATCTCGTAAAAACATATACATATTTTTAACCACTTATATTCATTTTGACCTACGACCATGACATGTTGAATGTACCGGTCCCAAAAGATCACCGAAGTTAACATGACGCGTTTTGTTTTAAATTGGGAGACTCTTTTCGATGTGGAACTTTTATAGCCTTTCTAATTCCAATTGTGTTGCCTGTAATTAACTGGAAAGGTCTAAAGGAAGATGTGGTTTTTACGATCTCTCTAACTAGAAACGCAATGACTATATGTACTACTACGTTTCAGTAAATGACATTGCCAGTTTAGGCAAAAACTGGCCATCATCATATTTATTTTATTTAAACAATACAGTCAACAAATTTTGCACTGAATTATTATTTAATTAAAAAAAATATATATAATGAAATTATCTTAAAACCTCGATGAAATTCAAACACTGCCATCTTTTTTCTTTGTTTGTGCTAGTACTCTTTTCATTCTGAGCTTTAGAGAGAACTTCTCTCACGAAAATTTCATAGGCATATATACTTAATATTTAAATTTGATGGTTCATTGATTGAGTTGTTTATCAAAGAAAAAGTTTTAGTTGAAGGCCTTAAGGCTAACTATTTTTAATGAGATATTAAATAAATCAGAATTCACAATATTTCGGAATCTAATTCTGGGTTTGTTGTCAAGTTCTTATATAATGAATGACCTACTAAACACTTAAAAACGACTCTAGAGTTAGGCCTCTTAACGTTGTGCATTATGATAGGACTATCTCATTGAAAATGTATTATTTAGCTATTTTCATTCAAAAATTTTCTTTCCATATACTTCAAATATTCTCAATGTCAGTAATGTAGGGAAATTTGAATTAAATAAAAAATGCCAATAAAAAAAAACACCGAGAGATCTAGAGATGAATTGGTTTTTTAAAATTCTAAAATTCTCTTAAATTTTGTTATTTTGTACAATTTATATTTTAAAGTCTCAATCTCGGGCTATGAGCCTAGGAAATTGACTTTTTGCTCATAACGTGATAACTGATACGCTTATATATTGGGGTAAATCCCGCGCTCAGGGAGGGCAACAGGTCGAATGAATGAACTTAATTTTTTTATTCATTTGATATTTATCTCCACAATTACATTACAATATTTTAAAAGTTTTTATGATTTACTTTGTGAAGAATAAAATTCTAAACGGCTTGTAAATTTTGTTTTCATGAAATTTAGTATATTTTTCAAAATTGAAAGGTTTGTCCACCTCTAGTTAGTCACACTTGGAGAAATATATTTATTATTGATTTTTATTTATTCAGGGGGTAAATTTTTCTGCAACTTTTGACATATAATACTGGCATACAGCACTGAGAGCATTATAGTCGCTTCATATGATTTTACACTGTTTATTTTCAAATAATTCCGTGCATTAGAGCCAATTAAATTTGCATATATCCCTACATAGTGAGATCCTAATTTGGCTTTCGAGAAAATGACATCTTCGCGAAAGATATCTTGCAACAAGCATCACTTAATTCTCAAGATAATTATTTTTGGAGCGAAAAAAGGCAGTGTTAATTAGCATAATGGAAATGACATATAACAAATATACATATATTTCAAAAGAAGAGACATTTATTTTTATTCTGGATCAAGAAGAGAGATACCTATAGTTGAGATATATGGGCGTGGTCTCTTCAGACTATGCTGCTAATACACAAATTATTATTCATTTAAATATATATTTCAACCAAAATAATTTTAAATATACTTAAATGTACCCAATATTTTTCACAAAAGTTTGTAATTAGTAATTATCATGAGCGTATGCAGAGATGGCAGAATCAAATATTGTTATTATTATTAAATTATTTCCGAAACGTGAATACTATATTTATTATGATTTCTGAAATTTACAGGGGGGAAATTCTTACCGAAATCCCCCCCCCTCCCAGCCCTCTTGGAAATTTTTTTGGAAATTATTTATTATTCATATAATTAAATTAAAAATATGAATTTAAGGCCAAGCTAACTAAATCAAAATATTACAAATATATTTAAATTTATTACTAAGATGGTTTGCTCTACTCTTCGCTGCCTGTGATAGCTCACACCGAGGGGTGAACCGCGACCTAAAATCGTGTACACCTACTTCCACTTTCATTTCCAAGTAGAATACAATAGATGACAATAGATTATCTAATGAATTCCAAAGTAATTCCAAATAATTCCAAAGACGATATACACCTAATTCCAATTGCAGTTCACCCCTCGGCTCACACCCATCTTATCATCTACGAAATTTGCGGTTAGCATACCAAATCTTGAAAAAGTTTTCACTTTTTCCTCGTTTTATTGAATTCTCAATACTCATGAATTTTATTTGCAAAGTTTTATAAATTATAGGGGTAATAAAAAATTTATTCCAATTAAAGTATAAATAAAAGGAGATTAATAACATCAACCGATGTTATTTTGAAATGTCATTAAAATTTAGTAGAAGTATTTTCTTGGAGACTTGTTGATAGATCTCAATGAAGATTTGACTGAGATGCAGCTCATGATAATGAAAAGAACAATTTCGAATGGATTAATTTATTGGAGCTTTATTTTCTTTTTTTAAAAACTGAAGTTTCGGAGGACCTTCTTCCTTCATCTTGATCTATAAATTAGACGGGATTGGCCATCAATAAGAATTTTTACAATTATTTAAATATATATATATACACTTATTAAAATTATTAACAAAAAAATTGAGAAAAATTGTTTCCTTCAAAAGTTCAAAGAAGGAAGCTTCTAACCGCTTCTATGAAGTCTCCATAAACAGAAATGGCTAATCTATGATACGCGTGTCAGAGGTGACACCCAAACTCATTTTGGGAGACAAAAAATCGAAGAATTAGCAGACAAACTTCAGTGCCAAAAAGTTACTAATTTCTAGTTTTCATACCATTTGATTATCATTATTTTTATTATTATTTTTTCCTAAATGTACATTAATTTTCTAATTAGTAGAGATTGTGGTGTTGGTGCAAGGTCAAACATCTTTAATAAAGATAAGAGTGAATAAATATTGTATGTAATATTCATTTACTATGAGTTGAAGATTCTTGGTCACTTGTTTCACATTAAAATTAAAAATATTAAAAGATGTAAATTTTTTCAATAAATATATTTCGGGCTATCAACCCATCTTCAGGAAGTACAGAAAATAACTCTGCTGAGCTCAAGCTATTTTCCTGAAGATGGGTTGATAGCCCGAAATATATATATTGAAAAAATTTACTTCTTAATTTTTTTAATTTTAATGTGAAACAAGTGACCAAGAGTTCTTAACTCATAGTAAATGAATATTACATATAATATTTATTTACTCTTATCTTCATTAATTTTCTGTTTTTGTTCATTTTATACATATTTTTTGGTTGATTTTTCTTTGTTAAATGGCATTTAAATTTATAAAATAAATATAAAAAATATAAATCTTTTTTTATTATGGTTGCAAATATCAATAGATTATGAATATTTCTATATGTGACACGGCACCAGAGTTAAGTTAGGGGGTTTCAAAATGTTAACTCGCTAATCTCAAAAGGTTCTCCTTAACGATGTTGATAATGTTTAGTGATATATAGTAATTTGTCATTTACATGATATAATTTCGCAAAAATAGTTCTCCTCTAATTATATGCAGGCCAATTAAAATCACTATTTTTATTCATTTATTATTATCACATTGACTACATCAAACTATAATTTTGCACAATTGAATTGCCTATTATTTTATTTCAAATTTAATTCAGAAAAAAATCTAAAGTTTCGAATAAATTACCTTTTAAGGTAGAAAAGAGATTTACTTACACTTTTTTCATATTCCTTACACAAATATTCTAGAAAAAGTATTTGTTGGGAGAACTTCATATCGACGTAATAGAGGTAGCTTTATCAGAATTTACTCAAGACACTCACTATAGAAATGTCATTAAGTTAAATTAAAAATTAAAACTCTATGATACAAGAGACCTACCAGAACTCTCATTACTACATCAAACAACTTACACCCGATGCAAATGAAGGAATCCAAACACAAAAATATCCTCGCAAACAGAATTGATGATCACTGAAACCAATTTTCGACAAGAGAAATCATAATCAACAATTTATTAAATAAATAGCAAGTATTTAAATAATTCAGATAGTTCATCAGCTAAATATCTTATGAAATATTTTATTAAATGAAAATAGTAAAAAAAAAAAAATAAAAGAAAATATGAATGTTTCTCATTAAATTATATGAATTATTTAAATACTCTTCTAAGAATTTTTTTTCAATATCCACGCTATACTGATCCAATGAAAAATAATATTTATAATTAAAAAGACTGATGATGAGGGCCAAGCCTTCGAAACTATAGTCTCAAACAAATAAATAATATATATACAGATATATAATTTCGATATATATGTGTGTATGTTTATTTGCATCAAGCAGAGGACAACCTCTTTGTTTCTCTTGTGACTCTTCTAAGGGCCGGTTGTATGTCGCAAAGTAAATGCTTTTTACAACTAACACAGGGTAGATGGTAAATGGAGAGGACTGGATGGCCAATCAGATGCCAGGTCTGTCAGTGCCTTTTCCATCTAACCTGTGTTAGTGGTAAAAAGCATTTACTTTGCGACATACAACCGGCCCTAAGAGTAAAGAATATGTTAGTCTAGGAAAGCTGTCCGCCTGTATCTATGCAACCGTTAGACGCCTCTGGATCGCACTAGCCTACCCTACAGGCGTGCTTGTTAAATGAATATTTTTCATAATGTTTTAAATTTGACCGGACATCTCCCATGAGCTCATTTCCTATTTTTCTAATTACAGCTACAATGCTCTGACAATCAGACAGACAGACATTGTAGCTCCACTACTCGACCTTTTTATATTATATATTATTTTATATTTTACATTAAATTAAAAAAAAAGACTCGAAGGATGCATATAATATAAAAAGGTCGATATGTCTCACAACTAGTCAATCGTTTGTGTAGTTAGCTTACTTAGACAAAACGATTTGCTCTATCTAATCGGGTAATTGACGACATGAGAAATAGCAGATATATTTATTTCTAATTAAAAAGACTTTAAAAGTTTTGACCTCTATAAGTCTTTTAATTAGAAATGTTTTATCGGTTAAATTTCATGGGTTCAAGCAAATTTATTATCAAATCGAGTATTTGAACAAATGAGAAATAACAGATAGAATAATTCTAATTAAAAAGACTAATGATGAGAATCAAACCTTTGAAACTAGTGTCTAATAAATAAATTATAATTTATATATATATATATATATATATATATCAGTGGCGGTTGGTGACTTTTCAACCAGGGGATGCTGTCCAAAAAGTACCCATCATTTTTTTTGAAATCGCTTTTTTTCAAATTTCCTCGTATACGGCATCATTTTCGTTATTTTTAAAAGTTAACATTAGATTAAAAAAAAATATATTTTGGGACTTTTGCCCCAAACGGATACTGCTTTGTGTGAGTGAGGGTAGGAATCAGAAATTAAATTTTGTGACTTAAATTCCACAGTCCCTGAGATGGGAATCGACCATCTTCCACAATGAATCAGCCTGTCGTATAAGAAAATCTTTAATCTTTCCTAATTCTATTGCTATAAGCAAGCTATGACTTGTCTATAGCACTCTTAGTTATTTCTGACCTTATATAGTGAGAGTTCTTAGAAATGGATTAGTCCAAAGATTCTCGAATCATCTTTGTTTATTCCTTTTTTGTATTATTACTATTTTAATAATTCCGCAGCAAGAACAATTTTTATTTGACTAAAACTCGTCTGACCTTGTCTTTGACATGCTTGAAATGGAAGATACATCAGGCAGGGACTTCAAACCTTATATCTGCACTCTTGTCGGAAAAATTATTCAATGTAATTGCCCCCTGAAACTATGCAACAATTTAATTTAATTTCGAGAACCAATATACTTTTCAAAAGAAAAAATGTTTTTTATAGAAATATTTGTAATAATGGATAATAATTTGAAATTTAAAGATCCTCCTGAAATTTTGACGTCAATATTTATGAAAATACTCAAATTTCAAACATTTAGGGCCGGTTGTATGTCGCAAAGTAAATGCTTTTTACCACTAACCAAGGGTAGATGGTAAATGGAGGGGCTGGGATGGCCAATCAGATGACAGGAGCTTTCAGTGCAACCCTTGGTTAGTGGTAAAAAGCATTTACTTTGCGACATACAACCGACCCTAAATGTTTGAAATTTTAGGGATGCGCCGCATACACAGCATCCATGAAAAGCACCCCACTGATATATAGTATATCTATATATATATTAGGGTGGCTGTTAAAAATGGAAAGATAACATTTTTTCGATTCCCCTTACCTCCCCTAATCAGTTTAAAATACAAAAAAATGAGCTATGTAAAAATTTTTAAAATTAGAAAAAAAAAATGCCAGTTGTCAAAAGTCAAGATTTTTTCAACATTGGATTCGTGTCCAGCGACCCCAAAACTTACAAGGTACACATTTTCATACCAAAATATTTGAAAATAAGAATGTTATATACAAAAGTCTCAACAATTACGATTTCCTGGGTTGAATCGCATTAAAATTTCAAACCCTCGGTGGCACGGGCTATTACTATCAAAATCGGCCATAATTTTACACAGGTCAGTTTTTTTGTATTTTAAACCGAAGGGGAGGAATCGAAAAAATTTTACATTTCAGTTTAACGGCCACCCTAATATAATATATTAGCTGCAAGGCCCGCTTTCGGCGGTCCTCTTGCTAGCCAGGGGGCACGCCCCCTAGACCCCCAAACCACGAACCCCACCCTCATACCCCACTCCCACCCACCACACCCCCTAACCCCACCCAGCACCTCCCACCACCCGCACCATGCACCTGTGCCCAACCACCGCTCCCACCACACCACCCTGCACCACCCCATTACGCTTCTGGACCCTCACCTAAACCCTCCACCAAAACGTTAAATAGCTAAAACGTAAGTTAGAAGACATCTGATGTAAATATGAAATTTCATATAATAATCCCTTCAGCCGTTTTTACGTGAATCGTGTGCAACTTTTCGGAAAAGACGGAAACATACAGACAGGAATTTTGTTATGGGTGTTTTCGTTCATAACTTTGCTTGAAACGTGTGCAACCAAAATTTGGCGTGATTTGGAGCAATGTACAGACAAAACCTTAATTTTATATATATAGATATACATATTTATATTTCGTGTATAGGTATACGGTGTGTGTGTTGGTTTTCATTAAGCACCTCGAACGATTTTTCTTTATTATATAATAGAAATATTTTTCTAAACTAGAAGAATGTTTAAATATTCAACGAGTGATTCTCCCTTTTTATTTTTATTTAGTTTTTTTATTTATTTGACATTATTGTTCTGTTGCAAAGAAATAAAATATGAGCCAGTTTCCAATATTTTATTGGTTTTTGAGAAACTCACGTGTCTGTTTGTAGAGGGGAGGATGAAGTCGCGAGGTGGCATGTCGTGTGTTCGAGAACGATCTCGGTTTAACATGCACGGCCATCCTCGATGTGAAGAGAACCCTCCTCATGTTGCTTGCAAGGGATATTCTCTCTTGGTAGATAGTTTCGCTTTTATCTCGTTTAATTGTATATTCTCAATGGCAGCCTGAATATATTTTCATTTTCACCATCTTGATTCACTTGAAAGTAAACTGAATTAAAAATGCTATAAGTATACTATTTTTATTAAAATTTCACTAATAAGTTTAAAATATGCATTTTTATTATTTAATTTATTTGAAATTAATAAACAAAATCTTGTACAAACTAATGATAAAATTTTTAATTGATATTTCAAATAAAACAAAATCTCTATATTAATAGAACTAGATAAAATATATAAAGAGAAACAAAGAGGTTGTCCTCTGTTTGTTGCAAATAAACATACACAACTGTATATATATATATATCAAATATACGAGGGAAATTCAAATATAAACGAGCCTTTTGAAAATTATTTTACATTTAAGAAAAACACATTTTAAAGTTATTTTTCTACATAATTCCCCTTCTTAGTAATGCATTTTTTCAGATCGAACAGGTAGATTTTTAATGCCGTTTTCGAAGAACGACATTGGGAAGGTATCCACCCAATTGCGCAAAACTGTTGATCGTTCGCAAAACGCTCTCCTCCAAGTGCTCGGATGGACTGACGGCGCCTTTTTGACCGATATGCAGCTCGAACCTGGTCAAGAAGGCCACAGTAGTAGGCAAGCGTTTATTGTGCGACGATCGTGAAGAAAATCAAGGAGTAAAACTCCTTGGAATTCCCAAAAAAACGTTGATATCAAGTTCCCGGCTGACAAGCAAGTTTTGCCATTTGATGGTCCTGGCTCTCTCTTTGCTCTTCACTCCATTACTCCATACTGGCCCTTTTTTCGACTCGAGAGTGTAGTGTGCATTCTCCCCGAACTGTACACACACTCGATCCCGAATTTCGGCTGGTTTAACGCCTTCGTTCGTTAAAAACTTTATTATGATGCTTTGCGCAACCGAAGGAGGAACCTCTCTTTCGTTCATTGTGAGGACAACTAAAGAAACCGGTCTGGCGGTCGGCTTGGCCTTAAGTCATCTAGAGGGGATCCCTCAACCCTTCCCGACGGTCCGCCTACTTCTGACACGCTTTCTCAAGTCCTCAAAAGGCTCGTTTATATTTGAATGGCCTAAGTATATATATATTATTTATTTGTTTGAGAGTATAGATTCGAAGGCTCGGCCCTCATCATCAGTCTTTTTTAATTATAAATATTATTTTTCATGGGATCAGTATCGAGGGGATATTGAAAATTGAATGCTCCTACTTGACTGGAAAGCCAGTTAGAATTAATATATGTATATATATGTGTGTATGTTTATTTGCATCAAGCAGAGGACAACCTATAATTTTATCTTTATGAATCAATAACTCTGCTACTCTCGGCAAAATAAAAACTTTCACTTAATATTTGACAAAAATTACCTGCATTCGATTCGCGATTGAATCAAATATAGGAAACATACTATTAAAAACTTTTCAATCAGATAAAATATATTTTACAAATTAGATATTTATTTAACATACGAAAGTATATAATTAATTTTTACTTTTACCAGTATAGGAAATCGTGCAGATAATTTATAAATTTTTACTTTTCATGATGTCTTTTCCGTCCAAAAAAAAAGTTTTTAAAAAACATCTGTCTGTTTGAATATATCAGAATTTGTGTTTGATCAAATTTCGTGTGCACTCTTTTTGAAAAACCAAAAGAAAATCTGATATTCTTTCATAATAAGATTAAAACCTGATTAGATTTTGATTGAAACACAAACTTGAGTTATCTGGAAATAATTAATATTCTTAAAATCATGTTGACGAAGTTTATTAGAAAAAAAGCTTTTGTAACCAGAAAAGCCTTATTTTAAATTGAAATTTAATTTTTCACTTAAAATTAAATAGTGGGAGGGGGCCAAACATAAAGAAATGTCTTAAGTCATGCCAGATTTTTTGTCATCAAATACTGATTTTGACATTAACATTACGTACAAAATAAACTCTAATAAAATATATATATACACAAGAATATCAGAAAAATTTTCCCAGATCATCTGCCTGATCACGAAAGCCGTTACAACTTAATGAAATTAAGGATACTACTTAAAATATTATTCAATTGAAAGTTTCTTTTTGCCAAGAGTAGCAGAATTTTTATAAATTGAAGGAGACAATAAAATATAATTAATCCAGAATGCATAACTTCTTTCTCACCCAGTAGATACTGACTGGAAAGTTGAGATAAATTTTAATCAATTTTCAATTATCGTCCTAATAAGTGTTCTAATCTGAAAAAAATACATCAATTCGTTTATCAAACCCATCATCGTTTCACTTAAATATATCTTAAAACCAATTTAGTTTATTCTTCTATAGAAAAGACAATCATACTCCTTTTCAGCGTCCTCAAAATACTCTTGAAAATCTAAATAAGTAATAAAATTTAATGGAGTAAACTCGATTGTAACTAGTGTATTTTAATGTTTATTAAATTACATGATCTTTTGATACTTTAATCAATAATTTTGTACAAAATACTATAACGAAATAGAATAAATTGAGGTTTTTAAATATTATCAAATTATCATGAATAGCAAATCCTCATTTTCAAATATTTAATGGAGAGGAGGGGGGGATTCGTTTATTTTGGCAAATTTTTTTACATTAATCATTAAATATTTGTCATATTTCTAGAATATAGGAAGCTTATGTTTTTGTGAGTTAAATTTTAATTCGTAATTAATTAACGGATTTTGGTAAAATTTGATCTCTAAGCGGGAGCTAAATCCAGGATCGAGGACTGATTGTAGGCTTAAAATCTAATAAGCGGGAGAGGTTATTTATTGAGGCCTTTAACAGCATTTCTTCTTTACTTGAGAGAATCAATTTATCCAAATTATTATTATTATTATTATAAAAGTTTAAGTAAAAATTATTTCCAACTTTTTATTGAAACAATTTTTCCTCTTTCTCTATAATGTGCTTTTAAAGTTGTTTCACATTATCTTCAAAATGGTTCTAACGATTGTCTAAACTTTATATTATTTTGAATAAACTCTTTTAGTTCTTCAAAATGACTCGTCATTTATCAATAAACTTCCACTTCTTTTATGCCCTGTTTTTTTAGTCGAGCTGACTCGCGTCATCGGAAATACGCCTACCTCTTTTTGCCTAACTAGCTTTCCACAGGGGTTTTGTGTTACATGATAGAGATGATTCTGCTTCTATTACGAACATATAAAAGATATTTATTAGAAATTCCCTCCCTTTAACAGAGAGATATTTTTTTTCATCTCCAATTATGATTCAATTTATATTTACAATAAGGTATTTCTCTCATTTTATTTCTTTTAGAGATTTGGCAATTTTTTTACTGTGCGTTTTTATATGCTTTTATTTAACCTGTTTCTTCAATACACCAACCTAGTGACTACTTATTGTCAATATTGAACTTATTTTACTTTTATTAAGTGGAATTTACTTTTCACTTTTTCGGGTCATTTATGTTGTTATATAATATTGACTTAATTGAATTTTTTTAAGATTGTAAAAATTTTTTGCAATCTAAATAAGAAATAGAATTTCTACTATTTATATTTATAAAAACCAAATTTAGAGGACCAAATTGATATAGAAGAAAAAATAAGTTTTATTTGCACCTAAAGTGTCAACAGCTAACAATTCACTCCATTTTTCTGTTTCATTTAAATTTTCCTGCTATTTTTATGATTTTACTATATTTGTTTAATTCCTTCCGATGAAGCACTCAAGGATTTATTTTCTTTTTTGTTCTTCTTTTTTTTATATGGTAGGGGAAAATCCTTTATGGACGACACCTTCTCGGTAGTGCGGGACTACAGTTATTTCTCTGTATACCACGCTAAAAACCACCACAATCTCAAGTTTTCCGTTAAGCATCGACACCCAGAACCGCGGTAGCGTTTTTTTTTTTTGTTTGTTTTTTTTGTTCGTCTATTAAATGAAAGGTTTGTTTAATAAAAAATTTATAGGGAAGTTATTTAAAAATTAGAAAACATTCTTAAAAAAAAAAAAATGGGAAAATGTTTAATTAGTTACTAAAATTAAAGTTATGTAATAATTTTTATTAAAATGATACAGTAATTGGTCTTTTCTATAAAAATTTAAGCTAATTTTTAGAAGTTTTATTTCAATTGATTTTGATCGCATCTTCAGATTATTCTTTTGCTTGTTTCTTGTTCCGATGACATCAATATCAAACATGTATTGGAACAAAATGCCAAGTTAGAAACCTTACTGGCATGTTGCGATGCAACACTGCGGGTCCATCAAATAATTTATCGTGACGTGGTACCGTATCTGATGCGAGCACGAGACTCGATATTAGTATCGAAGGGGGTGAGTTGAACAGGATCCCCGGGTTCTACGAAGAAGTTGGGTGGAAAAGGGCGAAGATTCAGGGTGTGTTCTGAGGAATTGGGGTGATGTAAAGGGAAACGTAGCAGAGAGGGAGATAAAACCGCCGCCAAGATACAGGCACGCGCGCGACCCAATAAAAACCCACCACGTTTATAGAGATTATAAAATAACCTGCTCTCTGGATCCGTATTCGATGACGGGAGAAGAGCTAGCAAAAGGCAGCTAAGATAAACGCGAAACAACGAACGAACCCGGGAATGAATTAAGCTATTGAGTCGTCTATATGGCACGCAACATGCTACAATACGCACACAGCCACCGGTCTATTGGGTTTTGGCTTTAAGCCACTATAATTGAAAGCAGCCATCAAATGAAAATATCCTCTCTGCGAACGATCGATTAATAGGCGAATGACAACAAATGAGAAAGGAAATAAAGAGATATACCCCCTATATATACCTATATATAAGAAATAGAAAGAGGGGGATTTCGCACGGAGACAGATGAGCCGGTGGGACCATTTGGAGCATGTGCCAAGTCATGAGGGGCATAAAGCCTGCTGCTCCCTTGACGACTATACAGAGTAGGAGGCACATTAAAACAGTAAAAGACTCAGAAGGGAATGGCCGAAATTACACCTGCGGAGCGATTTATCACCCTGAATGCCAATAAGTGAATTATAGAGCAACCAGTGGTAGGCAACCCTTTTATTTGAACGTTTCTTCTTGTCATTTCTTTTATTTTATTCAGATTGAAATAAAATATATATATATATATATATATATATATATATATATATATATATATATTAGTGCATAAACTAGAATTACTTTGTGTAGTCCAACCAGAAAAAAATCACCAGTTCATCAACCTGGACACTAAGGGGCGGTACATAAATTACGTCACACAAATTTCAATATTTTAACCCCCCCCCTATGTCACATTTTCATTGACCCTCCCCCCTCTGTATTGTGACGTCCCACTATCACTTTTTTTTTATAAATTAAACTCAACTAAAGGGATTTAATATATTTTAAGATTAACTTTATTTGTATTCATATTATTTAACACATTATTCACTATTAGGTACTATTACTATTTTTATTGAAGGAATAAATCCTTAATAATTATAAGAAAAAGGGGTTTATTTGCTAAAAATAAATCAATTTTTTGGCATGAATATGAAAAATATTGAATTATAAAATATAAATTAATAACTGTGCGAATTAAAATCGTCAAAGCCTGAATTTAAACTTGATTTATGAAGTTGGTGCGCCTGGATTTAGGCAACAAATTGCGCGCAGAAGAATGAAAGCTGCGTAAGAGCTAGGCGAGGGCAGTCGTTGCTTACCATTTTTTGTCTAGATTTATTTTACCAACATTATCAGGTTGGAATGATAACCTGAAATCTAAAAAATATATTTGAATATTTAAAAAAAAAATTTAATTTGACTTTTGTGACACAATTTTTAAGATCCCCGGGCCCCCCTGTCACAAATCAGAGATGCCCCCTCCCCCCTTACTGTGATGTAATTTATGGACGGCCCCCAAAGCCTCAACAAGAAAATGAAATATATGTCTTTTTTTATCGATTGATGAAACGAATGAGTTTTTTTTATGTTTCTCGAATGGAGTTTCATTATAACAATTCGGCCAGTCCGTTCTTGAGTTATCATGGATATCGGAATCAAACACACACAGACAAATTTCTCTCTTCATATAAAAAATATTTGTGGTCAGTCTTTTAAACTTCTGTGATTTATATATAGAAATACAAAAAATTTCAAAAATTCCAACTGCCTAAAAATACTATTTAACTCCCTAGTAAGAAGCAAGCTGGAATACTGCAGTTTAATTTGGTCACCGCATGTCCAACATCAAATTGACCAAATTGAATGAGTGCAAAATAAATTTTTAAAAATTATATCATATAAATTCTCATCAACTAATAACTCTCTTATCCCATATAACTATCCCTCTTCTAGACTCTTAAGAACCGAACTAAATATCCAAAGTTTGTCATCCCGTAGACAACAAAATGATAGATATTCCTTCGCAAACTGTTGAATGGTCTGATTGATTGTTGTGAAATTCTCCAATATATTAATTTTAAAGTACCTCATTATTACATTCGCATTGTCGAAACCTTTTTTATCCCCATTTGTAATAATAATTATTCAAAAAATACAGGGCTGAATAGAGTGATGCTAAAGGCAAACTCCTCACAATTAGACTTCTTTATCATGTAGTGTGAGGTATATCAAAAGATATTGCTCACACTACGATTAAATGTCTAATAGATTGTATTATATTATTACATGCTTTATATTAGCTTCACTTGTATGTATCTATCGGTGTATATATCTATCTATTAATATGACTTTTGTTCTGTTAAATTCCGCAATCATTTCTCTATAAAAATAATTGTTTACCTACTCAATTTAAATGAAATAATATAAATATAATAAAAATAAATACATTACATTATGTTAAATTCCGCAAACTTTTCCCTATAAAAATAATTAAGACTATAAATTAGTATTTTAGTTTTGTTAAATTGTTAATTTATTGTATAAAAATGTATATTGTAACTGGGATAACTTCCGTATATCGAATCAAATAAAAAATGATGGTTGAAAATGATATTTTTACACGTTTCTGAAATTTATATGTACAATTAATATATACTAGTATATTGTGAATTCAAAGAACTGGCAAGTAGGTAAGGCGTCTGGCATACCGAATATAATAATAATAATAATAATAATAATAAAAAAGACGCTCATTTTAATTTCATGACACCAATATTCAGGGCATTAGCAATTAATTTAAGGGATCTGACAAAGTAGAGCTAAATTGAAAGCGTTATTTTATAAACAAATGAAAGAAAAATAAAAGCATTAATTCATTTAATATTAATTTATTTTATTTTGTTCTTGATTCGGAGACAGAATGATAATTTGACCCAAGAACTAGTAAAGGTTGCACATGCCGGGAGTCCTAAAGCTAGAGTGCCCAAAATCTAATCCGCTGGCTCTGTAATTGAAATACATACACCAGAACGAACATTTTCCGACTTGCCGTGAAAACCGGGATCCAAAAAGAGAAAGAAAAAAAAATGAATTAATTATCGTCTGCCTTTCGGGCGTACCGAGTAACATTTTCACACCAGAACGATTCTGTTCTTGTGTTACGTATCGTGATCATTGGAATCCAGATAGACAGGCAAACATGTTTGAAAATTATTTTTCTTCACGTTTCAGACACGATAAGCAGAAAAAATATATAATCAAAATTTTCATTTCAAATTCAGTACTTGAGAAGGTGTAAATTCTTATATTAGGAAATACAGTCGACTCTCAATAATTCGAACTTCGATAAATCGAATTTTTCGATAATTCGAACTCTTCAGCTGTTAACTTCGGTAAATCGAAAAACTGCTGTGTATTTTGATACGTTTGAAAACTCGAAATCCTTTTCGTAACAAAAGGGGAAGAGAACGTTCTATAATTCGTATTAAGCCACTTTCCCTCTTTATAATTCGAATTTTCCTAGCAAAAAACTATTCTTAATTTTTTTTTAATTAGGAATGTTATTATCTATTGTAATGTTAATACAGATGTAATTTTTTTGTTCTTTTTTGTCGTTTTCATTATTTTTACTTTTTTACTTGAGGCTATATATAAAATCTAAGTAAGCTCATACATGTTTCAAAAATATAATAATAATTCTTAATAATTCAAATATTTTTTCTTTCCTCTTGATAATTCAAAGTCTCGATAATTCGAATTTTTCTTGTAGTCCTTTGAATTTCGAATTATCTAGAGTCGACTATATATTGTAGAAATGTTGTATTCTGGGCCGATCCGAAGACTGTGACGAAAGGGCTAGAGTTGAGATAAAGAGAAAAGCCAGGGGAATGTAATTACATAGTACATAGTCCCCTTTGGTGCCCGGGGCAAACCAGTGCAGTCGACAGCGCCCACACACACACACACGCACACACACAAAGCGAGTGAGAGAGGCAACAGGCAAAAGCCAGACGTTTGGCCTGAAGCATCATCAACACAACCATTCGCTTTCATGCATCCGAGCATATGCTTCACTGACATCTATGTTCTAATACTGCATCTGTAATGGACCTGTAAACATACATGGGCCGGAGGCGTGGGAACGCCCAGGTGCCATCAATGTATTGAAGCTAAGTCCACTCTGCACAAATACTTGCATGCAATCAGTCGCGATCCGTCCAATTGTATATCTGTGGTATGTAGATAGATAGAGATGACCCTCTCTCGCTCTGAACAAACAGACGTCCATCGAATAGACTGGTTGGTATTGGCCATAGATATCGATAACTCCATTTACGTTGCAACGAGTTAATTAAAAAAAACAACAAGGGTGGGGTTTGTCATATTGATTAAGCCTATTGTGACGCAAACCCAATTTGAAAATACTCTATAAATTCAATTCCGGTACAAGAGTCCTCGAATACGTATTGAGTTTAAGGGGATGGAGAAATAAAGGGTGAGCACACCTTGATGGTGTAACGCGAGTGCGAGATTGACCGAACCCCTCGGCCTGAAATTCATTCATACTTTATATGTTATCATATTCATAAAATCGCAAATCAAAAAATAATTAATCTTGGTCATTTTACTCTACAAATATCATTTCTCATTTTTTTTTTTTTTATTTATTTACATCTAAAAGAAAAAAAATCGAAATCAAATAAGCTTTAATTAAAAAATAAATTTCCATGTTTTGTTAAACAAATATTGATATACGTAGTAACGTATTAATCTTTTTTTGAATTTTTTTTTTATTTATTTATTAATTTTCAAAATAAATTTGATAGGGTGTATATCTGTATATTATGTCTATATTCATTTAGTTTTATAAAATTTATTTTTGAAAAATACTAATAAATAAATAAATATCTATATAAAACCTAACTGAAAACTTTTTTCTACTACTGGAGTGCTCCTATCATTTACAGTCTATTTGTTCCCCTCCGGAAAAACTATCTTTGACTGCCAGCTAAATAAGCTAACCGTAAGATATGTGTGGATTGTTCACTCACCGTTAAAATTAAGAAGGCCGCTATTATAATTTTCTTTAGAACTAAAAATTTTGGTTCTTCTATTTCTGAATTTGAAAAGTTCTGAGGTTTCGAAGGTCACAAATGAACCCTTATTCGAATTGATTTCCATTACATATGTATTTAAAATTGTTTAATAGGGCTAGTTGGTCTACAATTATTAGGCAATTACTACAATTATATAAGAAAAACAAATTTATGATGAATTATAGTTCAATATATAACACAAACAAAAACAAGGCAAAGAAATCAATCAAAAGAAATTAATGATGAGATATACGAGTATATATCTTCAACGCCAGCATTCCTAATCAACATACATTTAATGTATAAATTCATTATAAAAAGAGAAACCTAAGAAAACTTATTTTTATTTCTACCTTAACAGACTTTGTAAAGCTTTATTTTTAAAACTAATTTTATGATACTTGGTAAATTAAAATAAAGCGGTCAAGTATAAGTCGGACTTACATACCGAGAGTTTTTATCTAATATTGTAATTATTATTATTATTCAATATAAATAAAAACGTATTATAAAAAATTTATTAGAAATACTTAATTTTTTTCTTGTACATATTATCGAATTATCTAATGGGAATTGAATCAGGACCAGTGGTGTGCATTTACCCTCTCAGGTATCCTCAATCAGTACAAAAACACATTAATAAAGAGAAAATATTTCCAATAGAATTTCTGTATGAATAACAAAAAAAAGAGATATCAAAAGCGTTTAGCAGGGCTGTCCAACCCAAGCAAAATTATAACCTCAACTATATAAGATAAACAAAATAATGAAGTTTGGAATATTTAAAAATTCTTCTTCTTCTCATATTTTCATTTTCTCAAATATTTATTATTTCAGTAATTTATATGCTACGACACTAACCAAGTCTATAGTTATATCATACAAGGAGACAAGAAATTGGAGTTATCTAGAACAATCACAATTAATTGATAATTTCTCTTCTGGACTAAAACTTGTCAGGACTTGTCTTTTAGATCTTTGCACGTTCTTACATGTCAATAGATAATGGATAGACAGAGATTATTATATCCGTGACTCTTTTAAAAAATAAACAAGGACGTAAAGTAAAATTAGAAGCTCACTATGAGCTAAAAAAATAATAAAGTACTTATTTCTAAATTATTAACTATCTTTTTTGAATAACAAATATCAATAGAATTATAATATATTATCCGCGGCCCGAGACAATTTGTTTTCTTCAAATGTGGCCCGTATAAGCCACAAAGATGGACACCCCTGGTCTAAAGTCTGGATCATAACAATAAAATTGGCGTTCTGAGTGAAAATTCTATTTTTAGGGTTTCGCACAAATACCGTACGTATATATATTATAGTGTCGCCACAATGTATGACCGTCTATCTGTCAGAGCGTTCTGGCCCTTAAAATAAATAGGGTAAAAATTTAAAATTTATAAGCTATATGTATTCATTTTCCAGCAAATCCAAAATATATTAGTATCAAAATTTTTTATCTAATGATCATTTTGGGACTGGTCTAATTGTATGTGGGGTCCAAAATAAAGAAATATATTTTTTTATCATAAAATAATTATAAAGTACCCAGCTAAGATCTTTTAATATAGAATTAGATTTAATTTTTTGAATTTATTTCACTTTAAAATGACTGTGTGAAATAACTCAGAATTGGCCGTTTATATGCGATTTTTGTATCAGCTTAATTTCATTCAAATACTTGGGTTAAAATTTTGAAAAATTCCACAATTACTCTCATTTACTCTTTATTTACGACAAATAAGAACAAATTTGATATCTTATGTATTTTGGAAGATATGATTGTTTGTTTTAGGGCACTTAGCATCTCTCTCACAGCGTCAATTTAAATTTAAATAATTATTTCATTTTACTTAAAGATACGTTTACAGAAATATCTCAGACCCCATTGTAAAAAATACTATTTATTTTCTGACTCCCAAAAATTTGATAATCTCAAAATAATCAGCTAATGGAAATTTTAAAACGATTTTTCACTTCGGGGTAAACTACCCTTTCCAATTACTGAATTCGACTCGGAAATTTTGATAATCTATGTTTATTTTTTGCTTTAATATATATAATAATATAATCAAAGAAATATTTATAGATTTTTATTAAGTTTGTTGAAAATTAATTGGATTTTTAATTAGCCCAGGTATTCTAGTACTCATGGCAGAAATAATTACTAAATATTGATGTCCAAAATAGGATTATTCTAATTTTAAAATGATTAACCATGATGTGTACTAGGCTCTGAGTATTTTGTTGTGTAAGCATTTAGAGGATTTTTTTTGTTTCCTATTTTCAAAATATCTCACCAACGGCTAAAACTATTTCGATAAAAAAAAAATGATCGAATTACCTCGTTTCAGTTTACAATAAAACCTCGTATAGTGAACATTTATATTTTTAAAGATATTAATTATTTTGTCAAAATATCTGTTAGTGATTGTGTGGTTGGGTAGTGTAGATATTTAACCAGTAATAGGTGATCATAAGACCTGAAGAATTGTATTTGATTTAGTAAATTTGTGATGGAATTTATTACAATTTGATGAATTAGACATTACTTATTTTATTTATTAAATATTTATTTAAAAATTTATTCTTCTAAAATGTTGATTTTTAATTAATGGTGAAAAGTTAAGTGAAAATCATGGGATGCACACGCTAGTTTTTTAAAAAAATCTCAAATGAATTGGGCATTTCTTGAATAGGTTTTTAATTTGTCTGGAATTATTTTCCTTTCTGATATCTAATCAAGTAACGGGATTCTTTTCACTTTTCTCTTTTTTTGTACTTGAAATGCATTTATTTCATTCCGAGTCGTCCAGCCATCGAGGCAAGTGCTTAATCGTTGTCTTTTCTGGGTTTTCGCTTTTTGGGCATTTTTAATGACTACTAACTGCATTGGGGAGAATTGTTCAAACCTTCATGTACAGAGAGAGAAGGTAAACATTTAAATAACATTTTTTTAATCTATCTTTCGGATAATTTAGTGTTTCCTAAAATAAAAATCATCATATCTACATAATATTATATTAATAATGCAATATAATTAAAATGAGAAAATTATTATAAATACATACTCTGTTGCTAAATAATTCTGAAATACAAGGCCCCTTTTTTAGAATTAATTGGAGTAAGAGTGTTAAGTTTTTCAAAAACTCAGCTAGAGCTGCCGAACTAATCAATTTAAATAATAAATAACATTTAAATAATATAAGTACTATTAAAAATTTATTTTTAGTTTTCTTTTTTATAAAATAAGAAGAAATTGAAAAATCTCGTCAAAAATTTTCAAAGAATAACAAACAATTTTCTATTTTAAATTTGAAAAAATATATTAAGATTTCTAAAAAATAATCACAATTTTGTATATTTTGAGTCTATTTTTATTAAAATATTTTACTTGCAAACTTTCTCATTGAATATATAGAAGACATTGAACTGAAGAAAAATTTTAAAATGTCTCTTTATTAAAATTTTATAAAGATTATCTACTTAGAATAAATATTCCTGGATTCGTATTTATTCCCTTTTTGGAAATATGAATTTACATATACGTAAAGTTTTTCAAGAATACAACTCACTAAAACCAAAATTAAAAGCTCAACTACATATATCAGAAGTTTAATATATTTAAAAATTATTCATTTTCATTTTCTAAAATATTTATTATTTCAGTAATTTAAATTTTTTAAATTCCTAAATTATTTAAATAAACAAAATCCTGAGAGAAAAGAACTCAAAGATTATTATTTATTTATTTATTTATTTAGCTGTTTAGCTAGTTTTCCGGACAAGATGTCCAATACAGAAAAAGAAACATATACAGGATAAAATATTAAAACAATATGGATATAATGAAATAACAGATAGGTATCAGAGAGAAAAAACAAACTTATTACACTGAAGTGGTTTTTACAATGTGGCTGATGGTTTTAAGATGATTTTTTTGAGTTGATGAGGAGTTGTGCTGGATTGGTCGAGTGTTTATTTGCTAGTGTTTGAATTCTGTCAATGGCGTTGGTTTTACCGAAGTTAGTCGAGTGATGTGGAACTACAAACATATCTTGGGATCTCGTGCTATGTGATGGGATTCTAAAATTTAGCTTAGATAGAATTTTTGGACACACGATTTTCCCAGAAATAAGTTTAAGCAGGAAGGAAATGTCATTGTAATCACGTCGTTGTTCCATTATGCTATGGAATGTTGTTTTTGTCATGGTGGATATGATTATTCTACATTATTAACTATCTTTTTAAATTAACAAACATTAATAGAATTAATATATTTTATCTAGAAGCCCAAGACATTTTTTTTTCTTCAAATATGGCCCATGTCACCCAAAAGGTTGGACACCGCTGTTGTAAAGCAAATTGCTTCTTAACAAACAAGAAAGAGCTCGTTTTTGGCCTTCCTTATATAGGGTGTTTTTATTGAGGTAGAACTTTAAGTTGGCATCACTTTTTTAACTGGCGGCCATTTGTCAGCTGTCAAGTGATTAATATTTAGTTTGGTTTGCCATTTCGTCATGAACAGGTTGACAAAAGAACAACGCTTGCAAATCGTGCAAATTTATTTCGAAAATAATGGTTCAGTTCGCGAAGTTTACCGCAAGCTCCGTCCATTTTATGGTCGACATAATCGTCCATCAGAGCAATTAATTCGGTTAACCATGGATCGTTTTCGCACTACGTTTACTCTATGTGATAATACGCATCCGCAGGAGCGTCGAACAGTGCGCACCGAAGAAACAATTGCCGCTGTAGAGCAAAAGTGTTGAAGAGGATCAGAATGAATCGATTCGCCACCGTGCGCAGCAATTGGAGCTTTGTCCATCAGCTTTACTGGAAGATTTTGCGCTTAAAGATCTTGGCTTGCGACCTTACAAGATCCAGCTTGTGCAAGAATTAAAACCGCGAGACCATGCAATGCGTCGTGATTTTGGTGTATGGGCCGAAAATGAGATTGATCTCGATGCTGATTTTCATCGCAAAATTTTGTTCAGTGATGAGGCTCATTTTTGGTTGAATGGCTGCGTCAACAAGCAAAATTACTGCATTTGGAGTTGAAGAATCCACATGAGACCCTTGAGACGCCATTACATCCACAAACTGACTGTTTGGTGTGCTCTATGGGCTGGTGGAGTCATTGGGCCATACTTCTTCCGAAATAATGCTGGAGAGTCAGTTACCGTTAATGGAGACCGGTATGGAAGCCGCTGATAACCGACTATTTTAGATTCCGAATTGGATGGCATGAATGTGGATGAGTTGTGGTTCCAACAAGAACGGCGCTACATGCCACACAGCGCACGTCACAATCGATTTATTGAAGGAAACATTCGATGAGCGCATAATTTCGCGGAATGGACCTGTCGGTGCAAGCCGCGAATCGTGTGATTTGACACCATTGGATTATTTTCTTTTGGGGATATGTGGAAGTCGCTCGCCTACGCCAACAAACCAAGAAACGTTAGGGGACTTGGAAGCCAGCCAACATTCGTGGCGTTGTTGCCACATATACGGCCCCTATGCGCATATGCTCGAAAAAGTGGTTGAAGAATTGGACCTGTAGAGTTGGATTTATTCGAGCCAGCCGCGGCGACACATGCCGAAATCATATTTAAACATTAATACAGCATAAATTAATCCGCCAATAAGGCCAAAGTTGATGGACATTAAAACGATTTTCTTGTGTTTTATTCCATTCAAAGTTCTACCTCTAAAAAACGCCCATTATATTCCACGCTCAAAGACTTTCGGTTAAAAGAGAGATTAAATAATATTTATTGTTTCTTACAAGTTTTCACTTGAATATTAAACAAATGAGATTTATTGAGAGGTGAGTAAAATCGTTTTTTATCTTTTATTAACGATTTATTTATTTATTGGATAAATACATATTAATAACAAATAGAGTTTTTTGAAAAATGAATGCTAATTTCATTTCATACAAATTTCATATTTTACTAAGTACATATTAGGCGCTGAGTAAAATAAAAGAATGATATGCAAAATAGATGCAAATTATTATCTTTATCTCTAATTATTCAGAAATTATAAATATTTGAAGACCCCTGTAGCGGCCGGATAGAAACATGTTGAAAATATGGCTTTTCATGATTTGAATAATAATGATATATATTTTTTAAGCAAATTTTGAAAAAAAATTATTATATTCGTATATATATATATATTCATAAATAATAATCATATTACATATTCAAATTTACTTAACATAAAAATCGTCTAGAATGTAAAATGTCGCTTGTCAACAGCAAATATTGTTTTTCAATTGTTTTGATATATTTTCGGATAATGACGGACGTCAATGTCTTGAAAAAGATTTCGGCAGTTTTTTAGAAGCCTATACTTGACGTTTCCTTGATCTACTCCATTTTGCTTTGAACAGATTCGGGCGATTTTTCACGCCCTTTTCTAGCTCTTGAATATTGTGATGTGCAAAGTGGAATAAGAGAGGAGAAAATTCTGCCGACATTTTCACAAGCTTGTTTGAATTTTCTTTTTCTTTCTATCGAGAAATGTTATTGAATTTTTTTTTCATTTACTAGCATAAAATAAGTAATTATTCATTTAAATGTATTTAATTAATTTCTAAATTACAAAATAATTACTAGTATGAATTTCGCAAACACAATAATTTTATTTTTATTAGGTATACTTGGTACCTAATTTTCTCTCTATCATGAATAACAAAAGGAGGGATAAAAAATTCCAGATCAATTATAAAGCAAGGAAAATTAAGAAATTATTTATAATTTAAACTGCTATTAATTGATTATCAAATCGGCTTTATTATCTTAGTATATAAAAAGAGAAGGTGATGTTTCATCATTCATTCATCTATCTACGGACAGCCTAAAGTGCTTGACCTAGAAAGATGAAATTTGGAGTGTATATTCTTTTAGCGATTTATGGGATTTTTTGAAATTCGAACCCTAAAAGGGAGAAAGGGCTCCAAAATGTGTTTTTAGAGTTTTTCAAGATCTCTTAAACCAGAAAAGATATAGGGAGTGGAATGCAGGGGTGGGGTGCAGGGGGCCCGTGGTGGGGGTGGGGGCTCCAGGGGGCGTATGAAGTATTTTTTACATATGATATTTTTTATATGTATGACCTATGCGACAGCTAGTCAAATAATAAATCTTTTCTCTCTCCATTAGAAGAGAATTAATTCACTTCTAATTTGTCTAATGAAAAATTCCAAATGCCACTATAAATATTTTCTTTCTAAAGAGATAATATAGCAATAAATAAATAAATAAATAATCACAGGAATAATAAACAAACCGTTCTATATTGAGGTTGTTTTAAACGATCGATTACAAATTGAATTGACCCTAACTAAAACTCCTGAGATTACTAATTGAGATAGGAATGAAGATTTATTTTACTTGTATATATCCAGATTATCTCTGAAATCTCATTTAATAAAATGTTTTTTATGTTAGCTTGCATTTTTTGTCTTTTTCTCTTTCCCACCCTATTATAATACACTTTATCCCCTGCCTTATTAGAATTCTGAAATAGTGTATTATTAGTTTTCTAATTACTAATACGATGAAGTATTTTTTACATATGATATTTTTTATATGTATGACCTATATCTGTGTTTTTTATGAATTTTAATCGAATAAGCAAAAATTAGTTAATTGACTAAAAATTAAATGTTTTTTTGAAGTCGATATTTCTAAGTAATCTCTACGATTTATTAAACATAGTTTTCAAAAATATCATCGTCTAAAAAATATAATATTAAGGTTGCAACAATTATCAATAAACCATGGGAGAGGACACGTCAAGAAAATGTTAATTGATTCATAAAGAATAATTGAAAAATTTCTTCTAAAGATAAATATTTTTAATAATTCCGATTATATTTTTAAGATAAATTTATATTCAATTAAAAAACTTTTTTATTGAGCAATTGGAGAATTAGACCCAGTAAATTAATTAAAACACTTTCAAAAATAAATATTTTATAAGACAATATATTAAATGTTAAAAATATATTTTTTTAAATTGATTAAAAGTAAACACTAGAAAATGTTAACTAATTTTATAATTTATTTGTAACATTTCTTATAAATCAAGTTAACTAGTGAAAATTAGACTACTACTACTATTTTTTTTATCTCTAACCTTATATTATTGTACATATATTTGATATTTAGCTGGTTGTCAAAGATATCAGGCTCTTTGACCCTTAATCTTCTATCTAACATATGTTTTAGAGCAGTGTTTTCCAACGTAGGACCCCACGCACCAGGGGGGAGGGGAATTTGGTTGTTAAGGGGGGCAATCTAAAAATGGGCTAGTTATAAAAATCTACATAATTAAATTGAAAAGTTTTTGTTTTGCCGAGAGTAGCAGAGTTGTTGAATCACAAAGAGAAACAAAGAGGTTGTCTTCTGCTTGCAAATAAACATACACACCTATATATCTAAATGATATATCTGTATATATATATATATATTATTTATTTGTTTGAGACTATAGTTCCGAAGGCTTGGCCCTCATCATCAGTCTTTTTAATTATAAATATTATGTTTTTCATTAAAACAGCATCACGTGGATATTGAAAAAGTTTTTCTTTCTTCTAAACTGAATAGCCAGGTAGAATTTAAAAAAAAATTTGGCTATTCAGTTTAGAAGAAAAATTTTTTTCAATATCCACGTGATCTGTTTTAATAAAAAAATATTTATAATTAAAAAGACTGATGATGAGTGCAAGCCTTCGAAACTATAGTCTCAAACAAATAAATATATATATATATACAGATAAATCATTTCGATATATAGGTGTGTATATTTATTTGCATCAAACAGAAGACAACCTCTTTGTTTCTCTTTGTTCTACATAATTAGTTATCCATAAGAATTCATTTTTAGAATTTAAAAATTATGTATAATATGATACATAGGGGGCATGAGAATTTTAGAAAGGTGACATTGTACAAAAAAGGCTGCGAAACACTGCTTTAGGTTCCTCAGTCATGTACCATTCTTTTCCAAAGATGCTCCATTATTATGATAATACTACGTATAATATAAAAATAATGAAATGGAACAAAAATATTTAAGGAAAAAACAAAGATATGAATCTGAAATCTGAGTCTTTAATCCACTTTTAATTGATTTTTTTCACAAAATCCAAGTGAAATGTAAATTAAAAACAACTGAGAGACGGAGATAAATGGCTGTTTGATGACTTCTTACTCATTTGAATAGACTAATCCTACCCCTTCTTTCTTTAACAATCTCATCTCTTTTTTTTTAAATTAAACCAAATCTTCAAGTTGAAATTTCTTTAAGAGTTTGGGATTGATAAACCTTTTTTTTTTTGTATCAATTTGAAACCATTTTAACTTATTTTTCTTTCAATGACACTTTTTAACTTTCTAAGCACCTACAAATGAATATATATCGGGTAAAATATATATTTTTCAAATCAGCGCGGTCAAAATAATTCTTGTTGACGTATCAATTATTCTTTGATATATTAATGAGAAAATTAAAATTTATTTTATATCGGGTAAGTAATTCTTCATTTTTTAAATGAAATTAAAATTACTTGATCACGTCCTGAAAAGTTGGCTTAATTAAGTGATTGATCATTAGAAGACCCGAATGATAATACCCAGTAATTTTAAATTATATATATATATAAACACTTTTCTTAGGCGGATTTTTAGTTAGAAGACTCTTTTAACCTTTAACTATTGATGCCTCCAACCTACTTTAATTATTTAACCATCCTAATTAGGCAAAACTATTTTTTTCCTATCTTTTGAACTCTTACTTTATTTACGTTTGAAAAATATACCACTGGTATAATTTATTTATTACTTCCATTATGATAGATATACGATGGGAAATGTAATTACTATAATTATAACGATTTTCTCTGAAGGCCCTATTTCAAAATAATAATAATGACCATGAAAACTCTGTAGTGAAACCTTGTAGCTACCCTTATTTTTCATAATTATTGTAATAAAAAAGATATATTCTAATAATATACCTAATCTGTACAAGAAAAATGGAAAAACATGGATACTTAAAGTAAAAAAAAAAAAATTATAATTGATGAAATTTCAAAGTGCTATATTAAATTGATTCAGTTACATTTTTAGACTGACTAATTTATTTTTATATGCTATTAATTTTCAAGTATCATATTTCATTTTATATAAATTTATTAATAATTATCAATTTTTGCTAATTTTCAAATAATTTGATTATATTGTAATTAAATATAATAGAATAATTATAATGCAAATTATTTAATTATATATTTTTAATAATGATATTAATTATTAAAGCTCTCCACAACACTTATTTAAGAGTTAATAGACAGAGTTTCTGAGTTTTCCTGACCAAAGGCTATAATTATCAAGTCTCCTGCTTTATCAGACCATTTTAAATTTTTTAATGATTGAGAAGCCATTGTAGTCAGTGGCGTAACTATAACGATTGAGGCCCGTAGCAAATTCATCGGATGGGGCCCTCCCGCAATGTAAAGAAGCTAAACCAAGTGTAGTTTCTGTTTAATATTTTTAATAAAGTACGTACAAACGTTACTATTATACAAATTTAGGGAACGCGATGTTGGTTTATAGTGAAACATTGTTAAAATTAAATTAGGTTGGAGTTGGTGGTGTTTCACAAGGAAAAAATTAGTATTACTATTATAATTATTGTATCATTTTTCGTTTATTTTCTAGTAACTTTTAATTTAAATAGCGTATTGGATTGAAATAACAATTTTATTTTTAGTCAAAATTTTAATTATTAAAAATCCTTTTTTAGGATTTTCTGTTCAGCAAAAGTTTTAATGACAACATAAAAGTTCAATTTTTTTTTTATAATGATACTGATACAAGAAGAAGTTCCACCGAAAAGGTTCAACCTCTGAAGTCCGCGGTGGACCCTTGTATCTTGGAAATAAGAAGATATTTAGGGATTGGGTCTGAGTAGAAGGTGTTCGTGGATGCGTGTCTTGAAAGATTGAAGGTTATATGTTGCTGGGAAGACGGTCAGAGGAAGAGAATTCCAGTCTCTAGTTGTCATAGGGATAAACGAGTGGGCGAATGCGTTAGTTCGGATAGTATCCAATTTAAGCGCGTAAGGGTGTTGGGTCCTAGAAAGTCGCGTTTTTTGCGCAAATGAAGCCTTTTTTCGGGTCATGGAATGTTCGATGGATAGAATAGCTATGCTGCTTAACCTTTCTTGTCCCATAGAATTTCTTAAATAAATCCTGTCACAGGAATGGTTACAAATAACAGAAATGCAGTGAAAATTTCAGGAAAGTTTGAAGACATAAAATGATTCTTTATGATCAATAAATTAGCAAGTTGTCTTATGAAAGATGACTTTTCAATTTCGTGTCTAAAAGTGGAAAGGAAACTGAGAATTTGCTTGACAAACGAGACACGAATTTTGTAATAATAAATGTTAGGATCCTCCTGTGCTTTCGGCACTCTCGGGCCATGGGCCCCATGAGGCCGGGAGCCCGCGTAATTTTGCCTGGCATACCACCCTAATGTTAAGCCACAGATTGTAGTATTCTCCCACTAGATTCCTGGCGCTCATATTATCTCCAACAATTTTTATTTTACTATTTTTTATTATCAATATAGACCTCATTGGAGGAATATAGATAATAAAATTACAAAAATGTTATTTCAAGGGAACTCACGTGGCGTAAAAACCACCAAGTCATATTATTTATTTTGTAATTTGAATTTATTTCATGGTTTAATTGTCCACAAATAAGTGATCGATATTTTAAGACAAAATAATTTATGAAATAGTCCAAGGGGAGCCTCGCCCTCAATGCCGGCACCAACCAACCCTCTGTGACAGCCGAAGCATTCCCAATTCAATTACGTTTAAATGCTTACAAATGGATACATTCTTCATGTATTTCCGAAACTTTATCACTTATTTCTATTCGGTAGACACTCTTCACTTATAATATAAACATATTCAAAGGTTTTTAAATTTAATTAACCCAATCTAATTTATTTTTTAATTAGACTAAAATTAATAAATACATATCGAAATTCTAGTGAATAAATTTAATATCCGAGCAGATCTTTAACTTCAGTGTTATGTTAATATTACAGCCGTTAAATAAATTAACTATAACATTTTTTACTCTAACTTAATGTTTTCTACGCAAGACTATGCACTAAGGACCTTTTTGACCAAATTAGATTAAACTTAGCCTTAGTGTCAAAATTAGGGCAATTTTTTAATTTGTCTATCTTTAATGGTTTTAAATTTAACTAGAAGTCCAATATATCAGGCAGTTAGACTGGCTCTAAATATCTACTCTTATTAAACGAGCATAAATTGTTTATATATATATTTGTATCTTTGTTCTATTTTGAAAACGGCTCTACCGATTTTGATGAAACAAATTCTATTAACAAGTTTCGAGGATAAGAAAGCGATCTGGCTAGGTCTGGACCTCGAAAAATTTAATTTTAATTTATTTTTTCTTAATTAAAGTAATTATTGATAGATGAAAATCTCAATAAAAAAGTTTGTTTACATTTTTTCCAATTATCTTTTATTTTTAATTGGTTTTTTAATTTTTAAAACCCACTAAAATAGGTTATAGCAAATATTAAATAACTATATATATATATATATATATATATATATATATATATTAAAAATTAAAGAATTTTTTGTTTGATTGGAGAGAGAGAATATGGAATTGGAATAATTATCGGAAAAGAGGTTTTTTTCTTTAATTAGTTTTTTCCTCTTATTAAAAACAAGGACTAAAAAGATGATCAAGGACAGTCGATGGTGGAGAAGTAATCTCCGGAGTGGAAGCTCAAATTCAATGTATACAGTAATTCATGTAAAATAATTGGTTTAATAAAATTTATAAAAAAAAAAAAATTTGGTTTGTTTTTAATTAACAGGTGGGGGGGGGTCAGATAGGCTAGGCGGTAGCGTGACAGCGAGGCTACTCCAGGGGACCCGGGTTCGAATCCGACTCGAGGCATCGAGCTAAAATCTGACCCCCGGGGGTAGAGACAAATTAAAAAAAAAAAAAATATATAACTAGTATCGTAATTAGGCTTATGGCTAGAAAGGCCGAAAAGCCAAAAAAAAAAAAAAAAAAAAAAAAATTAACAGGTGTCTAAATCATAACAAAACAGGTGTGTTTACAAATAAAGTGGTTGAAGTGGCTTTTTTTATATAACTTGGAAACAAATCATATTTAATTTTATGTTTTTATTTCAGATCCTATACGATAATTTTTTTTATTATTATTTTCATATTTATTTATCTATATATTGATATATGAACGAATGTGGGAAAATTGGTGTACGAGTAAACAAATATACACATAATATGTAGACCATTAGAAAGCTAGAACTGGAATTAAGCTAAAACTGGGTGCGGGGTGGGGTGGATGTGGGAGGTGCAGGAGGTGGGGTGCAGTTGTGGGGGATCCGGGGGTGGGAGGAGCGGTTGGGGTGGGGCGCGGTGGTGGGGGCGAGGTGCGTGGTTTCGGGGGGGGGGGGCAGGGGGCGTGTATTATATATATTTGTATTTTTTTTTAATTTTGTTACCGTGCATCGCTCGGTGGCTCCAGGTACTTTAATATTAAACCAAAAAGTCCAAGCTAATTTTATAACACATAAATAAATAATTGGTACCACACTAAAACGTATAATTAAATATTTATCATAATTCTAAAAGAGATAAATTAAATATTTTAACACGCTTACAAAACTATTAACTAAATATTTAATACTAAATTTATACACCAGTTTATTTTAATTTAATTAAATTTTATTTTTTAATAAATACTCTATATAATTATATTTTTATAATTTAATTTGAAATATTTTATTTCTAGAAACAATGATATGTAATATATTTAAAGTACGTTTATCCTTATGACTGTACGGCCTGGAACTCCCTACCCGTCTTTCTCTTTCCCGACTCTTACATTCTTGAAACCTGAATAAACAGGCACCTTCGTCTCCATACTACTCTCTTTTTCTTCAGATCGGTAATGCAAGGGTCTGTCAAGACCGATAGGTGCTGCAAAATTTTGTTTTCAGTGAACCCCATCCCCATCCTCTTGCAATCTATCGTATTAAAAAAAACTAAAATGGTTAGCTTTTAATTTAATTCAATTTTTTCCATTATTTTTGTTTGATAATGATAAATTTACATTCCCTGCCATTGCAACAAAAGACGATATTTGGCTTAAACACTCTATTATTAAGAAATAAATATCGAATAACAATAAATATGAAAAGTCATACCATTATTATTATTATATAATTAAGGTAATTCATTTTCTGTCGTCGTGTTAAAATTCCTTTTAGTCGAGGGTAAATTAATATTGGATTTCGTCAAAACTCATTAGCTTCATTTCTACCCCCCCAAAATAACATTTTATTAATAGAAATTTCTTAAAATAATTTAAATACATCATCATAATCATCAATTTTGTTCAGGGAGTATGGGGTAGGTTTGAGGTAAAATATATTTAATAAAATTAAAACTAAATGAAAGTAATGGAAGGCAGCCCAGGGGTAGTGAAGAAAGAAAAAATTAACAAATATCCAAATAAGGTGTAATTTATTGGATTCCTTCCTCCTTTCCTTTCAAACATTGGTTTTGAAAGGAGGAAAGAATCCAATTAATTACACCTTATTTGGATATGTGTTAATTTTTTCTTTCTTCACTACCCCTGGGCTGCCTTCCATTACTTTCAGTTAACATTTCTACCAGTCCGTCTCTCTCCAAAGAAAATTTCGTGCAAATTAAAACTAACTTAATAGGTAGGTTTCACAAAAAAAAAAAAATATTTCTTAGGAGCAACACGCACGACGAGCACATCTTCACGGGAGTTTACTATACATAAATAAATTTTATTAAACCAATTATTTTACATGAATCAATGTATACATTGTATTTGAGCTTCGACTCCGGAGATTGGTTCTCCACCATCGACTGTCCTTGATCATCTTTTTAGTCCTTGTTTTTAATAAGAGGAAAAAAATAATTAAATAAAAAAACCTCTTTTCCGATAATTATTCCAATTCCATATCTTCATTCATCCCCTTTTAATATACATTGATAACTAAATATAAAATAGAAAAATATTTATTATTTGACCTGTGGGAGGTAATTGTTACCTTTTCAACTAAGGGTTGGGGGCATGGGAGTCCGCAGAGGGGGGCAAGAGGGCACATGCTCCCGCTGGGATCAAATAAAAAATTCTGTAACAACCCTGACTTGCGGCTACGCCTCACTAAACTATGTTTAACGTACCGTATTTATGTGTTTTTCTATTTAAACATTACTGTATTAGTGTATTCTACTTGTGAAAAAACACTCAAAAAATTAAATATTTAAATAAAAATTTAATAATGTAATTATTTGTCTCCAAGCTTTTTCCCCCCACCCTTCCCCTGAAAATTTTTATGCGGGCGCCTCTGATTGGGAGGGGGGAGTGAAGAGAATAAAATAAAATTATTCTCTTCACTTTCATTTTCCCTTTCCCTCCAACCCTTTGTTGTAAATGTACCATATAAATTACCGCCCACAGGTTCAAATAATAAATATTTTTCTATTTTCTATTTTCTTATCAATGTAAGCTCCTAAAAATGGGTTCGTTGCGCGAAATATATATTGAGTCTTGCTCATAAGCATTATTTATTTTTTTGTTAAACCTACCTAGTAATTTAGTTTTATTATTATTATAATCATTATTTAAAGTCAAAATATATCTTAGGAAAGGAAAACAGTGCTTATTTTTATAAATGTATTTAAAATATTGTTTTAAATTTTCTTATTATCGTGCAACATTTCTTAAAGAAGTCGGTTAAAAAGACAAATATTTACTTTATTTAAATTTAAAACAAGCAAAAAATGGAGAACTTTCTAGGCATTCCATAGGAACTCTTTGACTATTTTAAAAAATCTTTTACATTGATTCCCAACATGAAAATCTCCTATCTATGCTTTAGTAGGCTTACCATAGGCCTCAGTTTGACCGGGACTGTCCCGGTCAGTTTGTCATTTTCTCCCGGTTTTTAGGAAAAAAAATTAAGTGTTGCCTCGGAAAAGTTTATTGTGAACTTAATTTTTAGTGGATTTCTCGACAAGATTAAAAATACAAAGAAATAGAAGAAAAAGTAAAAACTTTTTCAAGACTCGATATATTTGAAAGTTAGAGCCGCAACAAGTAATTTCTTTTTTACATAATTGTCTGAATTTTAATGAAGTTCAATTGAATATTCACTCTCTCTATAACGATATCGTTTTAGTCCGAGAGCAAAAGGTCATTTCTAGAATAATAGAAATTAAGAAATTCATCTCTCATATTCTGAAACAGGTGTGAAGTGGTAAGTATCCAAGTCCAGATCTGTTTCAGGCATCCTTAGCTCTCTTAGCTCTAAAGAAAGAGAGATGCTTATATCCGCGGCCTTTATACTTATTTTCATCGATCAGATTCTAATCAAAGAATCGCTCACCCGTACATTAAATAATAAAAAAGTGAAAGCTTTTTCAAGGCTCGGTACAGTAGTAATTATTATTAAACTTAAAAAATTGTTCATTTATGGCTATACCTAACAATCCTCTTAAAATCTCAATAGAATAATTAAAAAAAATATTTTCTGCCTTTTGAACGAGATATTCCAAAATCTAATCAGTATTATGTACCCTAGTAGCACTATGTTTCAAACTATATAGTAACTACATAGTGCCTATATAAATTTCGAGATTTCAAACTATGTAGTAACTACATAGTGCCTATACAGATTTCGAGATTTCAAACTATGTAGTAACTACATAGTGCCTATATAGATTTCGAGATTTCAAACTATGTAGTAACTACATAGTGCCTATACAGATTTCGAGATTTCAAACTATGTAGTAACTACATAGTGCCTATATAGATTTCGAGATTTCAAACTATATAGTAACTACATAGTGCCTATATAGATTTCGAGAATCTATATAGGCATTATATAGTTACTATATAGTTTGAAACATTGTGCTACTAGGGTACTGATACAAACGAACTTTTTGACTTTCCGTTCTTGGGCTATCGTGGGTTTCGGAATTCAGACATACAAAGAAAAAAAATGATAGGTTAATAATATTTTTCTCTGCTTTTCAGACATTTTAAAGCACAATGAGTAAATAATTATTTTTATGCATGATTTAATACTAGGGCCGCCTGGGAAGAGTGTAATTTTTAACCTAATTCATGCTAGTAATCTATATTAATAGTTTAGCTGAGCTAAGAGTAATTAAAAATCATCACTACTTAATTGTTTTACTTGGTTAACCACTTCGACAAAAAAGACTAACTTTTTAAATCATAAATATTTTGCTTAATATAATTCTCTATTTGTAAAATCATATAGAAGTTGCTCATTTTTACTTTACTATACAGGGTATGGTCAAGTATTGTAATCGTGCATGAAAAAAGTGTTTTTTTCCTTCTTTTTTTATTTCGAATTAACTCTCGAAATTGTCTCGATTTGAGAAATAAATATTATGGTAAGTCCATTCTTTTGTGATATTTTATGTTAAATGTAAATGGAATCGCTTGATATGGTATTGTATGGTCAAATCCAATCAAATTCGATAATGAAAACAAAATACAAATTATAGAATTTAATTAGAAAGTTACAGTGAAATCTATAACACATCTCTAGGACGCAGATATCAATTTAAAACAATACTTTTGTTTTCACAAGATATAATTGTCTCTATAGAAATAATACAGTTGGAGAGTTAAGACTTTTTGTTCTTCTTTCCAAAAAACAAAAATAAAATTTTATGATATTATTTTTCAAGATCTAAATGGTACTTTTTATCAGTGCCAAGTTCTGTTACTTACCAACTATAAATTATATATACTATTATTAGCTTTTGATTCCCCAATCTTACGAGGCCTTAAAGATCAGAGTTTCTCAACTATAGATCGTAACGATTAATCAGAAAGCTTGTAGATGTTTATAAAAATAAATAAATGCATTTGAAATGATATGAAAATGAAAATACCATTTTAAAAGGTTTATAAATTAATAATATTTAAACATTTTTAAAAAATGATACGAGAGCAATATTATTAATTACTGTGTTGTGATTATAATAATTAGATAATACCTACTATTTTGAACAATGCTAATTTATACAATACTCTCTTTAAATATTCATTTTCTAAAACTTTTATCATTTTAAAAAAAAAAACATGTTTTCAGGTAATGGAATTATACTAGAAGCTCGTTTATTCTTTTTTCCGTTATATTAATATTATAGAAGTTATCTTTTAGAGTAGTTATTTCAGATGATAAAAGAATTTGAATTAGTGAACATCAAATCATAATTCCATTTTGATATCCACAGTAGTTTTTGAGCTAGAGCGTACACAAAATTTGGTAACGTACTAACAGAAATTTTGCAAAAATAATGAATAAATTTTGTCCTGGTATGTATGTCTGTCTTGATTGAAATTATGTTTTTTCTTTTTTTTTTAGTGATATTCAAATACACGATGCTTTAATATTTAACGCCTATCGATGCAACCCGCACTTCAGAGCATTCAATTCGAATGCATAACCTAGAACACACAGGCGAATCTCTATCTTTCTAATCGGTCCGGAGATAAAAGTATTTTTCTTCGAATTAAAGTAATTAAAAAATAAAATTAAAAATAAAATCGATTTATAAATTCTTGAATCTTGTTTAGGGTTCCGTGCAAATGTGAACCGGAAATCTGTATTCCTGTCGCCACTAAGTCCATCATTCTCTCCGTTTGTTAGGGCAACTAATTTATAATCATTTACGAATGACCCCCCCCCCCTTTGAATTTTTGGACTCTTAGTAATTTATACCCTGTATGGTAAAGTAAAATAATATTTAAATAATGTAAAATATTCTAGAGCAAATTACATATATTGGGAAAATAGCTTACTGGTAAATCATATTACATTGGTGATTTTTGTATGTTTTTTTTTTATTTCAATTTTATTAGAACTACAGTTTACAAATAAACCCATTAACTTACTTATTCATTGATGTTTGTTAATTAGATAAAGTAAAGTATAAACAAAATTTTAATTAGGGTATCTATATTGTTTGTAGTTGGGAAAATCTTTTAGTAAGCCATTAAATAATTATATTATTTCATTTATTAATTATAATTTAAAATCGAGATCAGAGAGGAATTAATAAAATACAGTCATCTCTCTAAATATGTGTATCTATATTTTTGGTTCTTTGTACGTTGAATTAAAGCATTCATATATCATTTAATTAGCTATGCGCATTATTTTATTTAACTATGACAAAGCATGTGAATAAATACTAGATTGGATTTGCTGCTTATTTTTAATTAAGTTTCCAATTGTATTTACATTTATTCAATTTAGAATGTTGTTTTCGAGGAGTTCATAGATATTATTGCTTTATAATGATTTTATTCTAACGAATAGCACAGCTTCCATCCTAATTTCAGTACAATATAGATAAATACCATAATACGAGAATTCCAAAATCTCACTCGCCTGGTAAGCGAATATACACCATCTACGTTATTGATCTTGTAAACATAAATTCGCCTGTTTCTTTGCGGTCTTGTAACTGACTAAAGGGATGAATAGATCTTTTTAGTAAAGATAATTATATTTAGTTTAGGCTCTCCTTAATTTTCTTTTAAGCATTCAATGTGAATTATTTTCACTTTCACTTACCCATATTTTCTTTACAGAGTATAAGTATTGAAATTGAAAATAAGCTGACGTGTTCTGATGTGGTTATCCACTTAACTTTACCATACAACCTGGCCCCTCACTTATATTTAATATTTAATAAAATTATTTATAATCATGTAGGGGAAGGGGGTTAGTTTTGCATTTTTAGACTTCTGGGGCCCCACTGATTAGGTATACAAAATTTGGTTGAGTTTGGCAAATGGCCAAGATTTTCATTTTTTGACCCTACACTCACCCTCCCCCATTTTGGGCGGTTAGGTTTTGCATTTTTAGACTTCTGGGGGTCCACTGATTATGTATCCAAAATTTGGTTGAGTTTGCTCAAATGGCCTAGATTTTTAATTTTTAACCCCCACCCCTCCTCCACCCCCTTAATTTTGGGTCCATATGCACCAAAATTTAATCAGCTCTTAATATCAATAGACAAATACTACGTGTGAAATTTGGTTTCGATATTCAGACTAGTTTTTAAGCTACCTCGTCCACAAAAATTTGGTAACACACAGACTAACAGACATTTTGACAAAACAATTGTTATCTCAAAAAATATAATTTTTTCGATGTTCACTTATTAGAGCTTTTTTGTAGAGCAAAATGCCATGGTTTTGCTCAATTTTTTTATACTTTTAGCAGTTTTTTAGATATTTCGAAAAAAAGAAGGAAAAAAAACCCACTTTCTTCATGCACGATTACAATACTTGACCATACCCTGTATGGTAAGGTAAAAATTAAATTCGAGTTTTGATCAGAAATACATGTTTTGAGAACCTCGGAATCCTATAAGACTATTTTGAGAAATTATTATTTTTTTTTTCTTCAGAGTTTGAGAGTTCACAGATCATTGTTATTACCTGTTTTTAGGATTCGATTCAAAATTAAAACCGGGCTCTATTAGTGTCACTACAAAGTCTGACTGTCCGTTTACCCGTCTGTCAGAGCATTGTACCTCGTGATCTAAATAAGATTCGAACTTAACATTTATAAGTGATTTCCATGTCCAGAAGTATTAAATTATGAAAAGATTCCATAAAAATTCTTCTCTGTATCAAGAGCAAATAAGTACGATTTGATATCTCAATTGAAAAAATAAATAAAGATATAGAACACACAGTATGTGGGCCGAGAGTTTCTTTCACCTTTTTTCCTAGTATTTTGTGACTTATTTTGTCATACAAACACAACCTAAATCCGTTTCTGTCGGTGCATAGCGAGACAAACAATAAATGCATCCTAACCGATTCCATATCCAGTTTAATAAGTTAGTGCCTGGAGCACCGAACGACGCTCGGTAACTGTTTGCCTCTAAATAGCCAAAGTTTCAAATTTCAAGGCTCTGCGACTTACCGAAGACGAGATATGAACGATTCAAATATTTATTTTGCATCATGACTAATTTACACCCCCTTCCTTTATTTATATCGGATTAAAATTTATACACGACTAATAACTCATAAGACTTGATAAGTTCACCAATTTTTAGTGAAATAGTTTAGAGCCATTTTCGAGAAACCGATTCTATATATATACAAGAATTGCTCGTTTAATATAATAAGATAATATAATAAGATATAAATAAAGTCGGGATATATTACTGGATTTCTGTTTCGAATGGTTGGTAGATATTAAAAATATATAATCTTTGTAGATGGATATAATGACAACTAGATGGGTTTATATAGAAATATTTTTAATATCACTAATGGTTTATAAAATATTACAGATATAAATAATGAATTAGTAAAAATAAATCAAAATCATAATAGATCCCAGATTAAATGCCTCTAAAAGAGTAAAAATAGAAAATTTTAAAGCTACTATTTTGATATCGGCTGTTCGGACTCATAAATATATGCGTGCTATAAGTACCTCTTTTACTTAACTTTTTTGTTACTCCTTGGTTTTTATGTTGCTGATTTTCTCAAAAAATCGATTTTTTTGTTTAATTTTGCACTGCCTATTATAAATTATATATACAATAGGTATACAGTAAACTCTCAATTATCCTCGGTCTTCATTTTTTGAATACTTTTTTATTTTAACTGGAATTATTTTCCTTTCTGATATTAAATAATCTTTTCTCTTTGTTCTTTTTTTGTACTTTAAATGCATTTATTTCATTCCGAGTCGAGCAGCCAGCGAGGCAAGTACGTAATAGTTGTCTTTGCTCTGTGTCGCGTTTTGTGCATTCTTGTTGACTACTTAAATAACTCCAAATTGGCCGTTTATATGTGATTTTTGTATCAGTTTAATTTCATTCAAATACTTGGGTTAAAATTTTGAAAAATTCCACAATTACTCTCATTTACTCTTTATTAAAGACAAATAAGAACAAGTTTAATATCTTATGTATTTTGGAAGATATGGTTGTTTGTCTTAGCAAAAAGGGCCACTTATCAGCTCTCTCATACCGTCAATTTAAATTAAAATAATTAAAAAAAATTAAATTTTATTTTACTTAAGGATACATTTACAGAAATATCTCGCACTCCATTATAAAAAATACTATTTATTTTCGGACTCACAAAAATGCAATACTCCCAAAATAATAAGCTAATGGAAACTTTAAAACGATTTTTCACTTCGGAGTAAACTACCCTTTCCAATTATTGAATTCAACTCAGAAATTTTGATAATCTATGTTTATAACTCAGAATTGGCCGTTTATATGCGATTTTTGTATCAGCTTAATTTCATTCAAATACTTGGGTTAAAATTTTGAAAAATTCCACAATTACTCTCATTTACTCTTTATTAACGACGAATAAGAACAAATTTGATATCTTATGTATTTTGGAAGATATGATTGTTTATTTTAGGGCACTTAGCATCTCTCTCACAGCGTCAATTTAAATTTAAATAATTAAAAAAAATTAAATCTCATTTTACTTAAAGATACGTTTACAGAAATATCTCACACCTCCATTGTAAAAATACTATTTATTTTCTGACTCCCAAAAATTTGATATTCTCAAAATAATCAGCTAATGGAAATTTTAAAACGATTTTACTTCGGGGTAAACTACCCTTTCCAATCCCTGGATTCGACTCCGGAAATTTTGATAATCTATGTTTATTTTTTGCTTTAATATATATAATAATATAATTAAAGAAATATTTATAGATTTTTATTAAGTTTGTTGTAAATTAATTGGATTTTCAATTAGCACAAGTAGTATAGTTCTCATTTCAGAAATAATAACTAAACATTGATGTCCAAAATAGGATTATTCTAATTTTAAAATGATTAACCATGATGTGTTGCTTTCCTTTAGACGTAAATATTTTATAATTTATAATACATCTTGGCCCTGAGTATTTCGTTGAGTGAAAAGAGCATTTTTTTACTTCTTATTTTCAAAATATCTCACCTAATTTTATTTATTGAATATTTATTTAAAAATTTATTCCTTATAAAATGTTAATTTTTAATTAATGAGAAAAAGTTAGTGAAAATCACGTGACGCAAACGCTAATTTTTTTAAAAACAATCTCAAATGAATTGGGCATTTCTTGAATAGGTTTTGGCTTTTATTTTTATTTTGTCTGGAATTATTTTCCTTTCTGATATCTAATCAAGTAACGGGATTCTTTTCACTTTTCTCTTTTTTTGTACTTTAAATACATTTATTTCATTCCGAGTCGACCAGCCATCGAGGCAAGTGCTTAATCGTTGTCTTTTCTGGGTGTTCGCTTTTTGGGGATTTTTGTTGACTAGTTACTGCATTGGGAAGAATTGTTCAAACCTTCATGTACAGAGAGAGAAGGTAAATATTTAAATAAAATTTTTTAAATCTTTCGGATAATTTAGTGATTCCTAAAATAAAAATTCACATCATATCTATATAATATATCAATAATGCAATATAATATAATTAAAAGGAGAAAATTATTACAAATACATACTGTTGCTAAATAATTCTGAAATACAAGCCCCCATTTTTTAAATAAATTGGAGCAAGAGTGTTAAGTATTTCAAATACTACCTTAAGATCCAGCTAGAGCTGTCCTATTAATCAATTCAAATAATAAATAAAATTTAAATAATATGCTATTAAAAATTTATTTTTATTGTCTACAATAAAACCATGTATAAGTGAACAATGTATATTTTACGGGATAGGTATTAATTAATTTGTCAAAATATCTGTTAGTGTGTGTGTTACCAATAAATTTATAATTTTTCTCATTGATATATCAAAGAATAGAAAAAGAATTGACATATTAACGAGAATTGATTTGATTGCGCTTTTTTAAAAAGATATATATTGCGAGACTACTGCGGTTGAAGCTATTGGAGTCTGCGGAGTCTTACCAATGAAGGCATCAAAATGAAATTTTATATTTATACCGACATTATAAATCAGGGCTGTCCAACCCGCTGCCTTAAGCCTTAGGGAATTTTCAAAACAAAAATCGACTTACTAAAATGGCCAGGGGAGAGGTGTATGGCAAACTATTATAATAATATGGCTGGCTACATTCCATATGTTTGTTAATGATAAGTGCCATATACCAACTATTTATAAAAATATGTGTATTATTTAAAAAATAATCTCTTTAAATAATATTAACTTTTATTAATTCGTATTTTGTTTATATTTTTTATATCCAATGTTAATCGCATAATATTTAACAAGCATTATAAGCTTATAGCAAGAGAGAAAAACAAAAATAAAATAGACTTTCCATTTAATTTGGACTTAGAATAAGCTTATTATTTATTTGATTAGCAGTGATTTCCACGTCCAAACCATCAAATTCTCACCATATCATCATTTTATTTCAAATATTATAGATTATCTAATTTATTCAGCATTTATTTATCTTTTAATATCGTTAAATATTCTATCAAATGAGATATTTAATTAAAATTTCATTTTTTATTTTATTTACTGTTTTATATGAAAATTTTGAAACTACCTGAATACCTAACGTTGTTGCGTGAATATTTGGTTATCAAGTAAGGCGAAGTTTAATTCATCAGGGATATCGAGGGCTTGTTTAATCAAACAAGGCGAGAGAGAAGAAAGGGATACGAGGGGTTGATATTCACAGAGCATGAGTAGTTAATACTTCTCTTGTATTCGTACCCCTCATTATCTCTCTCATGAAATTCCAAAAAATAAAAATAGTAAAGGATCTAGCTAATTTCTTTCTATAATTACTCAACGCTAGGCAGACTTCGTCGTATATCTGAATTTTAAATTCACTCGTAAATTCTCATTTAATTTTTTTTCTAATTCCTATTAACAAATGTTTAAACATTTAATGCAATCGAATGCAAGAAGGGGTGCACCAGTAAAGATGTAGCCCCTATGGATCTCGAAAGACCCTTGCATTACCGAAGAGAAGGGAAAGTTGATTAAGTGAGAGGGTGTAGACGTAGGTGTCTATGCACCCTGGTTTTGAAGGTTTGAAGATCATAGGTGCTGGGAAAGATAGAGGCTGGGAGAGAGTTCCAGTTTCTTGAAGTCATGGGGATATATGTATTTGCGAATGAAGTGGTCCGGCACTTTTCCAATTTGACCGCGAAAGAGTGTTGGGAGTCGGCAAAACGTGTGGTGCGTGCAAAGCATGCTTTGGGGGGAATTATTGATTTTATCTCATCAGAGCACCTGCCGTGATAGTATCTATAGAAAAGGGAAAGGGCAGAGACATCTCTTCGATGAGCCAGCGAACATGGAAAAAATCATTTTTAAGGTAGTTGTTTCGCGACAATACTAGCAAAGTTAATGCTAGAGTATATAGAACAGACAATAATGATTCATAGTACATAAGCCCAAAACTTTTTGCTGTTTATGTACCAATTCTATCCAATCCCGTGTTCGTTTGACAAATTTGGCAACATTGTAAGAGATTGAATTTTTTATATTAAAATGACAGATAAAAAAACATTTTAAATCGTTTTGTTATTTTTTAACAAATGTAATCAACGCCTACGTTACACCTTATGAAAATTATAATTTTGAAAAAATCTAGCGCATGCGCGCTTTATACATCTTTCGCTGGTTAAATAAATGCGCTGTTGCCAAATTATTTTTAGTGTAAATTTTTTTTATACATTTTTCATTATTTATTCCTTATTATCTCAGAAACTGTGTTGTAGCTATGAATCAAAATTGTCTTAAAATATGTATTGGTTATTGTTTAATGTTGGTTTAGTTTTTTATAAAAATGGTAAGAAGGGTTTCTTAATTATAATTAAATAACTAGTTGACGACTGCGGCCTCTCGGCCCGGCGTCAATTGTAGCCCCTGGGCGGGGAGCGTCTCGTTCTATACCAACTTAATAATTGAAATTTAAAATCTTTACTGTAAGTATCGAAAGCTGTCGTGCTGAATGAAATTAGATTCAAAAATAAGGAAGAATAAGGAAAGATTTATTTAACATCATTTGCCTAAGCACGATCACTATCTGACCAATCAGAATCGTTCTGATTAATTCTAACGCTTTGGCATTGGCTATGCACTGGCCAATCAGATCGTTTCCACATACATATATATCCACATACTTTTCTATTTTATATATATAGATAGATAGATAGATAGATAGATAGATAGATAGATGTATGTAAATTTTCCGATATCCTGCATAGTGCAATATTAAAGAGCCTGAAAAACTCGATTTTTGAAATTTAATATCTCCGAAACTGTATTGTTCATCAATTTCGTTTTGCCACTAATCGATGCAGAAGTATTTCAATAATAACTATCTAACAGTAAGTTTCCTAAGAAAACCCATATGGTGAAACAACTAACTTAAGGTAAAATATTTGAATTTTCAAAATTAGATCAGAAAATTGCAAATAAGCTCATTGTTTATTGGAAGCTATTGAACTCTTTGTAACAAAAAAAGCTAAAATCTAGTATACAGGCTTATATTAATTAACTGTACGCCTGTGCCAAGTTTCAACTCTAGCTGAAAGTGTTTGCTGACATTTCTAGAATTTGAAAAAAGCATACTGAATCTTAAAAAATTTCCATGTTGCTTATTAATGTCTGAAATGTGCGTAAAAGATAATTATTGGTTTACAAATTTAATTTTCTTATCTGTGCCAGCTTGAATAGGAAAAATTCTGATTGCAAGAAATGTTAGACTGCTAGCTCACTATCTTCAGAACTTCCAGATTAAGAATGCTGAATATCATAAAAATCGGAATAAAAGTAATCCATAAAAATATCGTTAAATTACACATAAATATTAATCTGTCTTAGAGTGCATGTAGAACATTGTAGGTCAGAATTTGTTTCATTGTAATTCTGCATAAAAAGGTGATTATTAATTGCTCAGATTTTTCGAAATATCTAAAAAATTACTAGAACCATTTGAATAAAAAAAAATACCGAAATCACGGCTATAGCCGTTATATATGAGCACTATAGAATAGTTGTAGGTACTATAGTTAACATCGAAAAAATGATATTTGATGTGATTTTAAATATTTTTTGTTAAAATACCTATGGGTTAGGGAGTGAGTGAGTTTCCAAATTTTATATAGGTTCTAGCTAAAAAATCAATAAAAATATCAAAATCAAATTTAGAAAAAAATATTATTTTCATAAAATTAAATCATACTTTAATAAGAACCCTTTAACATATCTTAAAGCATCCTGCATTATATTATTAATCAAAGAGAAAAAAATATTATTTTTCAAAAGAATTGGAAACTTTTTAAACACCCTTTAACGGAACTCCGTATCGATATATGAATAATTGGTGGTTATCCGCAGCGCGTTCTAACTAGCCTCAATATCTCATTTTTTCCCTTTTTCTTTTCTTAAAAGGACAAGAAATGAGAATATAATTTTTTCGAATTCGATAAAGATAAGAAAGTCGGCCAATTTATCTAATTTCGTTTTAGTTGCAAGTGAGTTTTCTGATTGTCTTGTTAATCACTGGAGTATATTCGATCTTTTAGACGGCATCTAGGAAGAAATAATGTAAGATAGGTACTTTTGCTTCTATTAAATATTTCTCACTCTCGATATCGTCATTATACCGTAATCTAAAACCATTTAAGAAATAAAATATTTTTTTCAATTATTTATGAAATAATCTAATGTGTGAATTTCAAAAGAAAAATTACCACTCGGCATATGCTGGATAGAGTTTTGAATTCAGTCGAAAATATTCCAGTTTGTACCAAATGGTGTCTAGAAATGCAGAAATTATTATATATGAGATTTTGTCTGTGTGTTTCCATGAATTCTGATATCCACGATAACTCATGATCAAAGAATGTTCGTTCTGGTGCCAATAGTATATTTTTTCCACATTTCTTTCTTGAAAACTTCAAGTTTAAAAACACTAGAATCCTTTTTAAAGGCCTTAAAGCCTGGAGTTTTTTTTTTGTTATACTTTTAATAAAGAAATTAATTTTCGATTCGAAATATTTTGAAAAAAACATATCAAAAATATTAATTTTTTCTACACAGAGTGTTGGTAAAGTCATGAGGATGAATCATGATTAGATAGTGTCATGGCGTCTGATGATGACAATACTCTGAAGCCTCATTTACTTTTAGAGACTGAAATTCTCTTCCAGTTTCCATCCAGAATTTTATAACCTGAAATTCATTGATCCCGACTCCATTATTTTCACTCCTATCCAACCGCTAAATTTTCCTATCATTTAGTCTTTTATTTAATGATAAAGACTCAATTTCATTTCAATTTATAGACCTATTGGTGAAAATCACAATAGGCGTGACATCTCTTCAAGTCATATAGAATTAATCATTACATATTATAATGTAATAGTGAATTCATTCCTCCTGACATCTAGTGGCCGAAAGTATCAAAGGAACAAATTATATTCTCCCATAAGAATAATACATTTATTTCCCTATTTACTAGAGCCTCTGATTTTCGCCAATAGCAGCTTCTGTATCCCTATCAATAAAAAAACAAAAACAAGCAAAACATATTTATTCAATTACATTTCTAAATAGATTCACTCAAATGAAAGATATTTCTATATAAAATGAGTTTCTCCGTATGTTTATAATTAAAAAATAACTTAATCAAACGAAATATGTTCTCTGCTATGGTTTTATGTATCTAAAGCAAAAATAATCTCTTCGAGCGTCTCTTTTGCTCTTTTCTTTTAGCCCGGAAACACTTTTGTTCAAATTCAATCAAGCACCATCTCACTTTAATCAAGAAAGGATTAACTTAGCAAACTTGTAGAAAGTATTTACTGAAAGAGATGGAACCCTTCTGAACCCTTTTATTTTTCCAAAACGAATATATTTTTAACTGACAAATTTCGTTTTTCAATTTTTCTCATCCTTCACTTTAAATCCCTTTGAAATGAATTGTTATATTTTTATATAAATGAGAAATCGTAGTAACGCTTTTTTTTACTTGAAAAATTATTGGATAAATCTCCAGCAGAATATGATTGGTAATGTTTTCTAAATAGAAATATTTTTTTATTCCTTCAGAGATGAATACTTAATCTTAACCTTTCAGAACAAGATAACTTTTCTTTGTTCACTTTCCTTCCTTTCATGTGTCATCTGCATCTGATCATTTTATATAACCCTACTAAATCTTGATCCATCAAAGAGATATTTGTAAGAATATTCTAATTTCTTAATTGAACATCTTTTCCATACTCTCGATCACTAAATAATTATAAGATATTCCATTTCAATTATACGACTTTTTCTTTTATCAGTCCATGAAAGGATATAGAATAATTAATTTCATCGACACTAGTATTAGGAAACTCATGAACATATTCAACAAGTAAACCGATAAAAATTGTGAAAAAAAGAGAGTGATTATTTTTCAAACCGGAACTTATGAAGCTTGAAAAGTCTAAAATGTAATCCTTTTTTCGATTTGGAAAAAGAATCATTGTGGCATTAACAGTGGTAAATATTATGAATAATTATAATTGAATGTAATGGAAAGCAGCCCAGGGGTAGTGAGGAAAGAAAAAATTAATACATATCAAATAAAGATGTAATTTATTGAAATCCTTCCTCCTTTCCTTTCAAACCGACGTTTCGGAGGCTTTTTCCTCTTTATTCAGGGTTTCAAGGGGTAATTAAGAAAAGGAGGAAAAAAAATGTTTTTCTATGCCTTTGCTAAAAAAGAAGAAGAAATTTTGAACACTACTGTGGAGAGAAGAATCATCATCATCATTGAGTATACAGTCCTAAGACTGGTTTGATGCAACAATCCGTCTCCACTCGACTCTGTCCCCCGCCAGCTGTTTAACCTCTAAATGTCTGGCATCCCATATCCCCAATTATTTGGTTGAAATATTCTAATCTGGTTCTTCCCCTTCCCCTTTCTTTCCCACCTCCCCCTCCAAGATATCCCTAAGCAGTCCCCCATGTCTCAGTGTGTGCCCCATCATCTGACCTCTTCTCTTCTTCAGACTCTTCCACAAGGTTCTTCTTTCTCCGATTCTTCCAAGAACTTCTTCATTTGTAATTTTATCCATCCATTTGATATTCATCATTCTTCTGTAGCACCACATTTCGAAAGCCTCCAATCTCTTTCTCTCCGCTTTTCCAATTGTCCAGGTTTCACACCCGTACATGGCTATGCTCCATACATATGTCTTCAATAGCAACTTCCTGTTTGCTAAGCTGATTGAGGAGGAGCATAGTAGTTTTTGTTTTGAATTAAACCCCATTTTTGCTTGGGCAATTCTTGATTTAATTTCGTTTTTGCTCCTCCCATCCCATGTTATTTTACTTCCTAGGTAGCGGAATTCCTTAACTCCTTCTAGGTTTTCTTGGTTAATTTTGATGCATTCCTGTCTCGTTTGTTCTTTTTTTGTACATACTAGGACCTTGGTTTTATTCTTGTTTATTTTCATTTTGATTTCTTCTATTAGGATTTGAGTTAATTCCGAGAGAAGAAGGAAACATTTATTTGTTTCATTCATTGACCCTTTGAAACCCTGAAGAAGGAGGGAAAAATCCTCCGAAACGATCGGTTTGAAAAGAAAGAGGAAGGATTCCAATAAATTACACCTTATTTGATATGTGTTAATTTTTCTTTCCTCACTACCCCTGTGCTGCCTTCCATTACATTCAATTAAAATTTCTACCAGTCCGTCTCCCTCCAGAGAAAATTTTGTTGCAAAAAAATAATAATAAACATTCACTAGTTAGAGTTGATTGAGTATACAGCACGCTTTCACTAATACGAGTATTATATGGTATACACTAACATTTTTACTACCAAATCAAAAATAAATTTATAATAAAGTAAATCTTTATAAACATACCAATTATATATTAATAAGTTTACTATTTGGGGGGTCGGGTAGGCTAGGGGTTAGCATGTCAGCCTGCTAACCAAGTGGACTCGGGTTCGAATCCGACTCGAGGCATCCGGCTAAAACCTGACCCCGGGGGTTAGAGACAAATTAAAAAAATAAAATAATTAGTATCGTAAATTGGCTTATGGCTAGAAAGGCCGAAAAGTTTACTATTTATTAAAGCTACATAATTACAATTATTAAATCTAAATAATAATGAAATGGATCTGCTCTTGTTCTTATTAAATAAAGAATCAAATAGGAGTTCATCATCTTCAACATTTTTCAAATTTGATCTGGGTTTTAATTTTATAATCGGCAATGCTGAGAACGTCAGTTCACTTAATTAAAATTATCTAATACAAAATGGCAATTTTAGAAATTATTGGAAAATAAATGACAGAAATAGCTCGAATTCTCTAAACTTTAATTTTTGGCCGGTGCGCATTATAATTTTTTCGTTGATTATTGTTTCATTGTCATTGTTGCCCGATTTTTTGCGACCCAAAATGGGGTCACGACCCATAATTTAAGAAGCACTGCACTAGAGACTCGCTATGTTACTCTATGGATAGAGTAATAAAAAATGAATATTTTTGAATGAATTTAATCCGTTCCCCAGCCTTCAGAGTAAACTATAATTTGAAAATAATAAAATTTACCTAATTAACTAAAATGTTTGCAAGTAAAACTTTAAATCGTAATGTTATGGTTAATAAAATTATTTGAATGTGATATTGGAAAACCAATTTTCATAATTAGAAATTTTAATATCATAGAATATTCTTTGCCTTATGATAAGCATGTGAAGCAAAGAAAATCCTAATGCAGGATATTTCGAAAGGACAATAAGGTTCAAGAGATAAGATCGGTTCGCTTGGCGTTATTCGCTAGTGCAAAAAGCCTGAGCTCTTTGAGGAGTGTTACTACAAGGGGGGGGGGAGATAGCCATCAGGAGTTCTCCGTCCTCCCTAATGGACTGCCATCCATCGAGGGTGGTGTTGTTTTACTTATGTATCTCATACATCAACTCAACCAATTCCTTTCTCTCATTTCAACAATATCACCTTGCACTATCTCCGTCAACATTTATTTCATAACTTTTTTATTAGTCATCTTTTTATGCAACTAATAACTATATTTTTATGAATAAACAGACTAGATATACACATGATTTTTTTTTTAATTTAGTATTTATTTTATTACGGTCTCAATTACTCTGATATGCTCTCCAAGATGATTATTATTATTATTATTGTTATTTATTTTACACTAGTTAGAAATTCATATTTTACGAAAATAAATTACACCTATCCATAGATTTACACGGTTCCGCTTTTGCACGGTTTTTAATATGACCCCCTATCCCCTGACACGCTTTCAGTTTGAACGGTGCTAATATGGCTACATTTTGACTGTTTACGCTGTGGAGTCATGCACTCATTTTCCAAACTTCAATCGCAAAGTGTACACTGTACATATGACAAGTGTAGCCAAATAAGGGGTTTTTAATTTTATCATATAATGCTAAAATTCAACAATTTTCAACCCCTCCCCACAGAGATTTCAATGATGCACTCTCTTAACTCCCCACCCCCACCCCGCGGGCACCCCTGCTTTCTGTGTCATCTTTATTTGAATTACATTAATTAAATTGTTTATGGGAGCCGGGTTGGCTCAGTCGGATAACGCACTGGCCTCGCTTCGGCATCGATCGATTATGACGATGTTGGAGTGGGAGGCCGGGGTTCGATCCTGGCTGGCAAATAAAAATTTCTACCTCCTCAAAAACTCGGCTCCCCCACTAACCCTACTAACACTTTACTTATGTGCTGTCTAAATGGGCTTTGTTCCCGGTGACATTAAATAAATAAATAAAAAATAATAAAAAAAAATTGTTTATATTTTAAAGAAAAATAACATTTTCGAAATTCCCTACATTTTACAAAATGTCAATTTAGTTTTTTTTTAATTTTGCACATTTTACGTGGTTTTATCATCACTCTTAGGGGGGGGGGGTATGGGAGAATTCAAGTGTCATATTAATATATGTTATTAATACATTTTTGTTTCTTGGTTAATTTACGTTTATATTTTAGTTTTTATGAATAAAATGAATTTTAAAGTTGAAAAAAACATTTATGTATGAATATGTAGTTACATATTATTTATTCATTATTATTAATATATATTTAGTAGAAAAATCTCCATTTTTTCATTAAAATCTTTGCCTCAATTTACTCGGTTACTATGAACATATCTCCACACATTTTCTCTATATCCTTTGTTTCAATTTACACGGTTTTGAATTTAGTTGAACCTAACAACCATTTTTATATGCATCCTGTGTCTCGTTTTGCATGGTCTTGAATTACACGATTTCTCCTGGAACGTATAAATCGAGGGATGGGGGTATAGGCGAAAGGGATAACTTTGAATTGAAAATTATTTTTCTCCACGCTTGGAACATCATTTCTAAACATGATAAACAAAACAAAAATTGAAAGTTTTCGAGTGAATTCAATACCCCCCTCCCCCCAGCAGACAAATTCTGTTGAGTGTACTGAAAGAGGTTTTCAATGAGAGTTGATCGTGAAATGGACTATAATACATTTCATTTCATTTTATTACATTTTACTATTTGTTTCCTTGAGAAAATTTTTTACTTTAGGTCATTAAAACTCTCTGACAATAAAAGATACTTAGGTTTTAATTCAAATTTAAAAGATTCGCATTGAAATTTTTTTATTTTAAAAGCATAGGAGCTTTGAAATTAATACTTTTTCCTTCACATTATTGCTTTTTGCAGGATTTACTACAGTTACACATAGTTTTTTTTTTCAAAAAATAAAAATGTTCCATGATCACATTTTATTATATCATATTTACAGATTAAACAATTGATAAACGTGTTTTTGTTGTTACTTGATCGTACAAGTATTATTCATTATATAATACTTTCTAAAAGACTAGACTCCTGGTACAACCCGCATTTAAGCTGCTTGACCCATATATTTATTAAGATTTAAAAAAACTATTCTGGCCCTGATTCTATTTCCAAATCGAAAAAAGGATTAGATGTTAGACTTTTAGCTTAAGAGTTTCGGTTCAAAATGCAGATAATCAGAAACAATCGAATAGTTATATGGAAGCTAGCAAATGGTTTAAGTAATGAGCCGAAATTCATTCATTATTGGTTCATAAAATTCTCTGGAAATGATCGTACTAGAAATTTGAAATTTTGCAGGAAGGCTTATTTCAGGGCTGTCCAACTCGCGGCCCAGCAGAGCAATAAATGTGCCCCAACATAAAATCAAAAACTTAAAACATTAAGATTTATTTATGTATAATACTTACTAGAAAATGTATCTGATAGAATTTTCCCTGAAAAATTTTTTTCTATAAAAAAATCAATTTGAAAATCTACTGAAAAATAAAAGTGCTAATATTAAATTTCGAACCTGGAACTAGATTTCAAAATTTCCGGAAAAATAATTGCCATTTTGGCCTATTTTTAACTTCATTTTCATTAGATATAATTTTTTTACCTGCTTTCTGATTGAATCTTTCAAGAATAAAATTTAACAAAGTAAAATTAGAAACTCACTAAGAGGTAAAAAAAAATAAAGTTCATATTTTTTAACTACCAATATTCATCTTATATTTACATTTTCAAAAATATTTATTATTTCAGTAATTAAAACTTTTTGATATTTCATCATTAAGATTTAAAACAAAAATTTTGAACAAATGGAAATCAAAGTTATTAAACTATGCCATTTTTGATTCTTTTTCTTGGTAGATATCATTTTAGTACGAGTATATTATTAACTAGCTATTTTCATTAGTAAAATCGGTAGAATTAGTATATTTTATCTTTTTTTCTTCAAATTTGGTCCTGTAAGCCAAAAGGTTGGACTAGACTAGAGCATAGATACTCGCTAAGTTTTTTAAAAATTTTAATTTTAAAGGGATAAATCAAAAGAATAAAACTAAAAACACGGATTCATTTCAAGATATCATGCCATATTATACCACAAAGGCATATAATATAAAGATAAAAGTAAATAAATATTATATGAAATATTCATTTACTATGAGTTAAGATTTCTAGTAAAACTTCTGTATTTTCCTGAATATGGGCCTACAGCCCGATATATATATATTGAAAAAATTTACCTGTTTTATTTTTTTAATTTTTAATGTGAAACAAGTGACCTAGAAATCTAAACTCATAGTAAATGAATATTTCATATAATATTTATTTACTTTTATCTTTATTAAAGATATTTCACCTTGCACCAACACCACAATCTATTAATTATGCATATAACATATATTATATATAATTTATTGTCTGTCAATTAGTTATTAAAGACCCTTCTTTCAGATTATCGAATAAAAAAACAATTAAAAGTATTGAAAATGTGCATATTTATATGAAAGCGAATGATATTATTTATTATAATATAATCTTGAATTCTGTGATGTAGGTAGGTATATATATATTCTCCTCTAAGATACCCTGTCTCCTTTTGCTTTGCTATTAATTAATATGTATTGCTTGGAAGGCAAATGTAAATTTCGGTGGCTTCAATAGTGGCTGGTGTCTGTTGGCTTCATGCGGTTGGTCTATGTTAGAGGCACGAGCACGTCAATCCCCAAACCTCTTATTACCTTAAGGGATTTTATGCGAATAATTATTGAATAATTAAATATTGTTATTAATTTATTTATAATATTCATGGCGATGCAAGCAAAGTTATTTTCTTTCAGAAATTAGATATATTATATAATAATTGTATATAGGTAGTTATTAAAAAGAAAAGACAAAATTTTATCATTCATAAAAATATATTCAACAAACAAAAAAAATATGCCTTGAATTCATATTCGTTTTTAGTTTATATATATTTATTTTTTATCAACTATACAAATATATGTATATACCTTCGAGGCTATATTTTTCTCTAACCAAAAAATAAAGATATACATTATAGTTAATAGAGTAAAGGGTGTGTAGTTTCACAGTGAATGAAATGAAACTCAAAGAGGTTTATACAAACTCAATATATTTCGGATTATTAGTCCATCATCAGGAGTTTGCAGTTAAAAACAGGTGGTTTGTATATAAACTGGAAACTACACACCCTTTACTCTATTAACTAACATCATGTTTCACCTAAAACCTACACCACTTTCCATAAGTAAAATATACATTATACATATATAGGCTTACCATAAGTCTTGGTTTGACCGGGACTGTCCCACTTGAAGGCATGGTTCAGGTGTCCCGGTCAGTTTGTCATTTTGTTCCAATTTTTGGAAAAAATTATTAATTGCTGCCACGACAAACTTAATTGTGAACTAAATTTTAGTGAATTTCTCGACGCAATTAAAAATACAAAGAAAAAGTAAAAACTTTGTCAAGACTCGGTACGCTTGCTAGTTAGAGCCGCAACAAGTAAGTAATTTCTTTTATACATTTTTGTCCGAATTTTAACGAAGTCCAATTGAATATTCTCTCTCTATATAACGAGTATCTTTTTGGTCCGAGTGCAAAAAGCCATTCCTAAAATAATAGAAATTAAGAAATTGATCTTTAATATTCTGAAACAGGTCTAGTCTTGTAAGTGGATGCTACTTACAAGTCTAGACCAGTATCAGGCATCCTTGCGATACACCTTAGTTCTAAAGAAAGAGAGATCATTCTATACGATCTCTTTATATTTATTTTCATCGACCAGATTCTAATGAAAGAATCGCTCACCCCCGCATTAAAATATAAAAAAGTGAAAACTTTTTCCAAGACTCGATTATTTTTCAAATTGCGATTGCAGCTCTCCTAAATCAGAGTAGAGAGACGTGTCTTTTTGCAGCATTTTTAATGCTCTTTTCTTTGATACACAACACAATAGGAGTCAATATGAAAAAAAAATCAAGTTTGAAATATTTTTTTTCTTTTACCATACTACGTGTATCAGTTTATAAACATATAAGGATTGTTTTAAAAATTTTGAATTTTTTCGAATAAGCGCATTTTAAAAAATCCAAAATCAAAATTTTAATTTCAAATTTAATTGATTTTTTCATATTCACCTACTGTGTTGTATATCAAAGAAAAGAGCATTAAAAATGCTACAAGCAGACACCTCTTCTATCTTAATTTGGATAGCTGCAATCGCAATGCAATCATCATGCGATTTTTGACACTTTTTGAGAATTTTAAGTTTCTAAACAGGTTGATATATATATAATATTTTATATTTTTCTTAATCAATATAGAAGGCGCCCATGTACCCATGTATTCATTGTTGGTCAGGTTTAGTCACTGTGTTGAATTGAGACGGGTGACCCAATAACTAAATATTAGAGAGCATGGTTCCATGTTAGTCCGGAACTAGTTAAGTTAATAACTTGAAATTTGGTATGAAGGTTTTAAGATGTGAATACTTGATCAAAAAATTCTTTAAAATATCAAATTTTAAAGAGATGAAATAAGAAAAAACTTCTAAAATCACATTTTCAGTCTGTTTCATCACAATTTATCCGGAATCACCTAGGGCTAAAAACTTGAAATTTTTTACTTGTCTATTTTTTTTTTTTATAGTATATTTTGTTTATTGGGCCTCCGAGGAGTGGGCCGCCTCTTACAAAGATAAAGTTCATTACACAAACTTCACACTTTCAGCTTCAGAACAAGTAAATTCAGATTCAGAGCGGTTGGATGAGAGAGCCAGGATTAATCCTGACTCACATTTCACATTTCTTTTTTTTTTTTGTATTTACAATTAATAATCATACGCCACCCGCTCTATATGTTCTTCTGCTGAAAGTGTAAAAATTAAGGAGAGATCCCCTCATCGCCCTATATGTCAAATTGTTTATTGTTTTTTGGGATGTACCCAGGGCGATGAGGGATCCCACCGCTTTATGCCACCGCACTCCCTTCCACGAGAGTGTGATGGCCTCGACCCTGACCGAGCCCGCCCCGACGCCAAATCGCTCCGCAATATTGTCCACCAGACTTACTTAGTAAAATTGAATAAATCACAAAATTATTCTGTAATGGTAACTTTTTTGTTGTTTTTACCAATAATAACAATATTTTAAAATTCAAATGGAATTTTAGTTTCTCTCTTTAAATAAGTAAAATAAACTGAAAAATATTTTGTTTTCGCGGCTCCTCCCAAGACTGGCGCCCGGGGGCGAATATATCTAAATAATTCAGATATGAGGGCTCTGTTGTCGAGTCATTCTTTTTTTATTTTCATCTGTATTGCATTTGTTCTGATTACATTAATAGTTAAATAACTAATAACTAATATTTCCAGTTCTATTTTCTTCATTCGGTAATCATAATGAAACTTAAAGTGAGACTACTCTCTTCTTAATCTTACAAGTTCAGAGAAATATTTAATAAGTTAAATATTCTTTTGACAAAAGTTGTCTTTTTGTTAAAAAAAATGTTTTTCTTATTAAAATAAATAAAAATAAAATAAAATAACTCGTTTACTTCATTGATCGAAGTCTCTTTTTAACAATTCTTATATTTAGGTAGATTTTTTTTTGGAAAAAGAACTAAGAAAAATCTATGATATATTTTTTATTTAATATGAAATAATTAATCTGAAAATGAAAATGCTTGTAAAAAGTACTTAGACTAGGAGAAGCAAGATTATAATAGCACTTAAACATGATATAAAAATGTCATCGCAGCTACTTCGTTCACAAGAAAGTCAAATTGAACTTGTTAAGCTCTCTTTATGTAGGACTTAAGCTTAGGTAATCCCAATCGAAAGCTTTATTTATAAGATGGCCATAGTTTTACAACAAGTCGGAATCTTGCTTGAATATGAAATTATTAAAGAGATGTAGATAATTCCAATGATTTGAAAAAGATTAATTTCGAAAACAAAACTAATTAAAAAAATAAACTTATATGCCCATCCAAATGACTTCATCAGACATCTGTCCTCACTCTTATATTTAATAAAATAATTTATGATCATTTACGAAAGAAATTATATGTGATTGAGTCAGAGAAAAGGGCCCTTATCTTCACCTACCAGTTTTTTCAGAAATGGCAAAAATATGAGTTAAATGTGGGTATAATTTTTGATTACATATTTGAATTGAATTTTGTCTAGGTACATATTTTCATTCGGAATAGAATAATAGCGAGGGTAAAATTGGAAGAAATGCCCTATTTTTGTCTGCTTAAAAATTGTCAAAATTTAAACGTCATAGCTACATGTTTTTTACTTATTAATCATAAAATATTCAAAAATTCATAACAGTCAATTTTTGGAATTTTTGAGCAGGACAAAAAGCGTTTTGTTCAGTTGTTTCTCTAGAAACAGGAGATGCCATTAGCTCGATTTTGACCAGGTGAAGATAAGGGCCATTTCCCTGACACCATCACATATATGTGTGGGTGATATAATATGACATGATATCATGAAATACTATGATCTGGTCGCCATTTATCCTCATGCTGCATAGCTGGCAGATTAAATATTTCTATTTAATTTCTCTTTTTAATAAGTATTTTTATTTTTAATTAAACTAATCTAATGAAATTCTAATAAAATAATTAATTGCTATGAAAAATGTAAAGTGCATGAAAATAAAAAATAATAAAATGAATAAAATCGAATTCGTGAGACAAATCCGAAAGTAAACTTGCCGCACACATATTTGTTTTTCAATTGTACATAAAAAATTTATTAAAAACGTCCATGCCGAAGGGTTTAATGATATTTTAATACTTTAATCCAAACTTAATTAAATCTATAAGCAACTTCAATTTTAATATAAAATTTCATTAAAAAAAACCTTGTTTGCCTTTATATTTATATTATAATATAAATACTATACTGGATCAAATAATTTTATACTATTAGTATAGCAATATTTGAAATATTTTTCACTTCACTGATATGTTATTTCATATTCAAAATCACATCAATTAATTTGAAACTTTATCTACAAAAAAAGAATTTTATAATGTATTTTATATATTTATAAAAACTCCAATATTAAAATTAAAATTATTCAAGTTGTTTTTTCCATCACATCCATCCACCCAAGATCATTATAAAAAGATTTTAATTAACATATTTTTTTTTGTTTTACTAAATTCATTTGATTTTAGGCATAATATATTTTAGTAATGAATTTAAAACGAACTGTTTTTTCATTTATTCTTTTAAAATGTCCTCAATTATTTTCAATGGAAACAAAAAATATAAATGTATATTTTTCACCAAAGGTGTTTTTTATAGGATTTAACAAAGAAATTTTCAATATAAATAATAATGATTTATTTAAAATTTTAATCAAAATGCATGGATATTTTATGAATATGATACAATATTATTATATTAAAATCTTGAATGAACATATAGCTATAAAAGAAAAAAACAATTTATATTTAGTAAATACATAGTTTATTTTAAAATATTTTTATTATTTAATATTTTTTAGTAAATATTTTGACACAGGAATTATTTAACGGATTATAGTGGTGTTTCACAAAGTGGAAATAAAATTAAAAAAAAAATTTAAATCTTTTAAATTATTTTGGAGATTTTTCATAAATAAAAAAAAAATCTCCAAAAATAATTTAAAAGATTTTTTAATTTTATTTTCACTTTGTAAAACACCACTATAATCCGTTTAATAATTCCTGTGTTTAATATGTTTCACTATAAACCAATCGCTTTCCTAAACTTTATAAATATTTTGAGCTCATTTTATTTTGAAATCAAATAATCTAAATTTCTACCCGATTAATTTAGGTATAATTTATAAAAACTAATAGTATTAATAATTCTTAATTTATTAACTGATATAAGATCAATTTTTAGGGTCTAAAATATTTATTAAATAATTGATACTTAATTTTTCACATTTTTGTTCATACTCAAGCAATTAAATGTAATAACTTTCGAGTCCGACATATTTCCGACTATTTATTTAAACTCTATTATGACAAAACCGTTTGATGAATGTGAAATGATTGTATTTTTTCAGTCAAACTGTTCTATTTCTTTGAGTTTAGCTTACAAGTAACAGATCGTTAGATATGTATACAAGAGTCTAATAAAGTTTAGGGAAAGCGGTGTTGGTTTATAGTGAAACATATTAAATCACATTTAACGGCTATAGTGGTGTTTCACAAAGAGGAAATAAAATTAAAAAATCAAAAATATTTTGGAGATTTTTCTTATTCTATACATGTTCTGCTATTTCATCAGATGGGTTAACCTCCTGATGAAGGGTTCATAGCCCGAAATATGTATAGAGATAAATAAAATCTCCAAAATAATTTAAAAGATTTTTTAATTTTTTTAATTTTATTTACTCTTTGTGAAACACCACTATAACCTGTTAAATAATAATTCAAGAGTCTAATGTTAGACCCAAAGTTGGACTCAATCTGTCGGCCATCTTGAGATTTTTGACCACATTTACAAAATGTCCTCAAATCGGTTGTATTAATTTCAGTTTTATTTTATTATACATGCTGAACGGAAATTTCTTTTTCAATAATAAAGTAAAGGGTGTGGTTTTCACTGTGAAACTACATACCCTTTACTTTATTAACTAATATCAAGTGTTTCACCTAAAACCTACACCACTTTCTCTAAGTAAAATTTCTTTTTCACTCACACATTAAAATATTGCTTCTAAAAAACCTATTTTTGTTATGTCTAACACTCTACTACCATAATATTTTTTCATTTAATTTTTATTCTAACGTGAATATCCTAGTTTGAAGGTAAAACCTTTCAAAAACAGACTGTAGCTATTCATCTTTGATGGAAATTTTAAACTCTCTTACAAACGCAAATGAGACCCCCCCCCCCCCCATAAAGCTCAATCTTTCCAACCACTTGTGTAAACATTACTTCTTCGATTAATTTAGATTTATGGAGACTTAAAAATTGGGCATTTCGCAACTTGGTTTATTTTAATGCGGACAAAACACATATTGTTGCCTAATATCTAGGCGCGTCGGTAGAAACCTTCCTGTCATTTTCTTTGAATCGAGGTCAATGAAATTTTGTGAATAAATATCTATTTCTGCTGGAATTTGACTTTTCTTGAAATGACCGTATTCTGTAGGAAAGCTGCTTTATGTAAACTTGGCTTTCTATTCAAGACCAGACGCTTTTTTTATGTCAACTTAACATCTTACTTTATACAAGGGTCAAATTCGCTCTTGTCTTGAATATGGCTGCCATTTATGGAGAGAGGCCTCTCCCTAGGATTTTCTTGCCATCCTGGTTGCAATTCAGAGGCAATCTATCAGACTAATAAGAGATCCAGCATTAACTGACGCTCTCGATTACCTGGTCCATCCTAGAACTCTCTCCGCCCTTTCCCTTTTTATAGATAAATACCATAGCATTTGTCTTCATAAAGTCATGAATAAACTAACAAGTGGACATTTTTAAGGTACATAAAAATAATATATTATTAGAAGAACACTACAAATTTTTCTTCGGTCCCGATCGGCTCTTGCGCATTGCATCCATCAGAGTCAAAAGACTGTTGGATCATCCCATATACTTCCGCGAATTGCTTTCGGTTCATCCGGAAGTAATTAGTGAAACCAGAATCAGGAAATTCGGAAGTCATTTTAAATTGCCCATGGGTTTTTCTTTTAGAAAGCAAGACTTTTTTAGCGGAGTTCAGTTTTCTTTGCTGTCAATGAATGTAGTAAAATCTCTTCAGCAGCCCAATCTGAATCGGATTCAGAGCTTAATAAAACTTATAAATATAATTTTCTTCCTGAATCATTCATTTTGAAAAAACTTTCCGATAAACTTTATTAACAATTAAATCCAAAACACGTGTCTACTGTTCAAGAATCAGGGAACAACTGCGTTGAAATATGCGCTTTCCAACTCTACGCATGTGACGCGTTCGTGTCATGATGCACGCGTCAAACGCGCCTCTATATGCGCCTAGGCTAAGTATCTCCATTTTAGACCTATCCAAACAATTCAGATAGAATACACGCACCACGAGAAATATTCTAAAATAGCATAATTGATTAAATTTTTCTATTCTCTATTATAAACTTTAATTTTATCAAATGTTTCTGTGCTCTATATATAATTTTACCATTATTCATTTTGATGTATCTGATCTTCAAGTATGAAGTCCTAGAAACATTGATCATTTTATTAACAAAAACTAGTAATTCGTGTATAACTATAAATATATTATATTGAAAAACATTACAAAAGGTAAAGTTTAAGTGAATATTTAATAGCTAAATTATTTAGTTCTAATTTATACATAAATACAATTCGTCAATAAGTTCATTGATTATTATTATCTCTTAATGATCGTTTTTATAAAAACATTTTTCTCATTTATTCACTTTTTTTATATAAAATAATAAAGTCCTTAATCATTTAATTAATTTGTTAAGGTGGTTGAAATAATGTTTTATTACTAGTTCATTACTATTAGTAATTAAACATGGTCACCATCATGAAAAATAACTATTAAAATACAGCGATAAATATGTCCATATACACCAACAAGTGGACGATTTTCAAAATGGCTGCATTGGCTTACCTTTACACCCTTCCTTTACACACATTAGATAAGAATCCAGTTAGCGTAGACTTTCATGTAAACTAGTTATTTAATGTAGTTCAATCCGAAAAAAAAAACAACCTAAAGCCTAGTTCACATTAGTCAAATAGCCCAGTACTCGGCTCAGTACTCGGCTGGCCCTTGATTTTTGTAGAGGTATTTATACGGTGCTAGGGTTAGTTGACTTTAGAAGAAATGGCTTGTACTGTTCAACGTTTCGGCTTAAAAATTGCTTATCAAAAATGTATAATGTTTTATTGGATCAAGTACATGATGCTATTGAAGAGGAAAAAAACATAAATATTTTAATTTTTTTATTCAAGTTAACATAATACATAATTATAAAAATAGAAAAATATATGTTTTTAATAATAGACAAAATAAATTCCTTCCTGCTAATGAAGTTGTTTCTCAAGCTTTCGATATAAGATTGGAAATCATTACTGCATCAGTACCCTGTTCTTACTTTATTAATTAGTACCCTGTTCATTAGAGTATGTATTACTATTAGGTTGATGCATAATTATGGAACGTTTGTATTGGCGCGTTTTTCTTTAGCCAAAAATGGCGTTTTGTTTATTTTTTATAAAAACAATCTTCTCTATTTATAGTTAATAAAAATGCGTGTCGAAAACCATATTCATATTCGTCATATTATGCTCTACCACTACGAGAAAGGATGGAAGGCAGCACAGTCATTTCGCGATCTCAACGAACTTTTTGGCGAAGGAACAATTACTGATAGTGCAGTACGGAAGTGGTTTGCCCGTTTCAAATCAGGTGACACTAGTTTGGAGGATAAAGAAGGAAGAGGTCGGCCATCGGATTTTGATGATCAGGCACTTCTGACAGCCGTGGAAGAGGATGAAAGCCTTACAACACGAATGCTGGCTGCAGACTTCAATGTCGACCAATCAACAGCAACAATGGCGAATCCTGGACAAAAACGGCAAGCGGCAATTCAACATAAACAGCGACGTCTACCTGGCACAGCTTGACCGTCTTCACGGTGCAATCGAGGCGAAAAGACCGCGCAAAAAGAACCACATCGTGTTCCATCACGATAACGCACGTCCACATGTTGAGCGCCGGGTCGTCGAATTCATCGCCAATAAGGGCTGGGATCTACTCCCACATCCGCCGTACTCACCGACCGAAGCACCGACGGACTATCACATCAACCGCTCTTTGAAAAACTGGCAAAAGACTAAGATCTACGACGATTTGGATGACTTGGTGGCCGATGTCAAAGCGTGGATTGCCTCCAAGAATCGTGACTTCTTCGCCCGCGGAATCGACCGACTGCCAAGCAAATGGAAGCAGTTATTGAAGTAGATGGTGAATACGTTCCCGAATAATCATTTAAACATGTTTTTGTTAAATTTTATAATTGTTTTTGCTGAATAAAAATATTTTTAAAAAACGTTCCATAATTATGCATCAACCTAATAATATTGGAAGTACATGGTGATGGCGAAGACAAAACTGAGGACGACGAGTAGCTTGAAATTGGTGAAATGTAGGTTCATTTGTGTGATGGTAAAATATTTAATCTGTACCTGTACCGTGTCAAGATGTTCTGTATATCATTTTGTACGCAAAATGGGTTCTCTCGGTGGGCGAGTGGACGAGTTACTATACTCTCCGCTCGACCACTCGACTCGCCCAGTACTCGTCCATTTACTTGACTTTTTACTTGATCACCTGCTTACACTAGTCGAGCTGTACATGCTTTTTTAAACTAGCCTCTTTACTTTACCGTTTACTTGACTAATGTGCTAAGCTTTAAGCTAGTTCACATTATTCAAGACCAAGTACTGGGCCCAGTTTACTAGGCCGAGCTACTTGACTAAAGTGAACTAGGCTTAAGAGACAAGTTTTTTAATTCAGTAAGTGCCCTCATCTTTAAATAAACATAAACATTATAATGTTCATTTTAAATAATAAATAATATTTTAAATAATTATCATTTCATCTTATGAGAAAGAGTATAGTGAAATCATTAATAAAGATATTTTTTTATTCATTTAATAATAATAAAAGCAAATTATTTATTTTAATGAATTTCATAATTCGATGCGATTCATTTGCTATGGAAATCTTTTGTTTATTTTAATTATTGATCTGATTAAAACAAAAAGGAGGGCGAATATAAATTAAATTAACAGAGACTCATTTGTCTTAAGAAACAATTGCTAATTATGATGATTATTTGATCATTGTGAATTATCTATGTAAAGAAAAAGTGTATTTTACTTTACCATACAGGGTATGGTCAAGTATTGTTTGTAATCGTGCATGAAAAAAGTGTTTTTTTCCTTCTTTTTTTCGATATATCTCAAAAACGGCTGAAACTATTTCGATCAAAAAAATTAAGCAAAACCATGGCATTTCGCTCTACAAAAAAGCTCTAATAAGTGAACATCGAAAAAATTATATTTTTCGAGATAATAATTGTTTTGTCAAAATGTCTGTTTGTCTGGTTGTTCGTTAGTCTGTGCGTTACCAAATTTTTGTGGACGAGCTTGCTCAAAAACTAGTGTGAATATCGAAACCAAATTCCACACGTAGTTTTGGTCTATTGAGATTAAGAGCTGATTAGATTTTGGTGCATATCGACCCAAAATTAAGGGGGGTGGAGGGGGGTTAAAAATTAAAAATCTAGGCCATTTGAGCAAACTCAACCAAATTTTGTATACATAAACAGTGGGACGCCAGAAGTCTAAAAATGGCAAAACTAACTGCCCAAAAGGGGGTGGGGGGTGGGGGTGCAGGGTCAAAAAATGAAAATTTTGTCCATTTACCAAACTCAACCAAATTTTGTATATATAATCAATGGGACCCCAGACGCATAAAAATGCAAAAACTAACCCCCTACATGATTTTAAATAATTTTAGGGTCAGGTTGTATGGTAAAGTCAAGTGGATGGCCACATCAGAACACGTCAGCTTATTTATTTTAATTGCAAACAAAATAAAAGTTTCAAAGATAATTTTGAAATTTGAAAAGTTTATTTTAAATTTTTCAAATGTTTTCAAGTTTTCAACCATCGTTATTCCAGAAGAATTGTAATTCGAAAAAGAGACAGGTTACATGCGAAAAGTTTTCACATTAATTTATTAAATTTACGAAATGTGTCTGTCTCATTAATAGTAAGTCGTCGGATTTCTTGACTTCACTAAAGAGAGTCGCGTTTTATTATATCCTTATGTTTTGAACATGGGCCGTAAATAGAGCAAATGGATGTTGAATGTACGATTTTGCGATTAATACATTCAAGTCAATTGAAATTTACGGCTTTTGGCTTTAGAAAATGTAAAATAGTATGAGTTTCCAATACGCATCTTTAAGAACTTAATATAAAAATTTGAAAACTTTATAAAATTAAAAAAAAAGTGTCGTTGGAAAAGTGTAACTTCTTATCCAGTCGATAAGCGATATATGTGAATATAAAGAAGGGGAAGCAGTGAGTGGAAAAGAGTGAGATTGAAGTAGACCCATTTATATACTATACATATCAGTGGCGTGCGGTGCATGGATGCTGTGGATGCTGGGAATCCCTAAAATTTCAAACATTTAGAGTATTTTCATAAATATATAAGGTCGACATCAAAATTTCAGGAGGATCTTTAAATTTTCAAATTATTATCCGTTATTTCAAATATTTCTATAAAAAACATTTTTTTGTTTTGAAAAGTATATTGGTTCTCGAAATGAAATACAATTGTTGTATAGTTCCAAGGGGTATTTAAAATGAATGATTTTCCTGAAAAGGGTGCGGATAGAAGGTTTGAAGTCCCTGCCTGGTATATCTTCCAGTTCAAGCATGTCAAAGACAAGCCCAGAAGAGTTTTACTCGAATAAAAACTATTAAAATACCCAACCTTATCTGTCCTTCCCTTCCCCGTTCATTTTAGGAGATTAATTTTACATTGATATTTCTTATGTCCATAAAGGTTAATTGTGCAAAATTTGGTTCAATTGGGATAAAGGAATCAAATTTTTAAAAACCTCTTTCTAATTATTGATTACATTTCAACCGAAATCTAATGAGCGTTTAATCTAAAATATATAAATATAAAATTTCGTCTTGATACCTTCATTGGTTTTTAACGCCTCTAGGGTATTCCTCTTCTGTGCCTAAGAATACATTGGTTGTATAAGCACTAGGCGCAAAATAAAAGTACATAAAATTTATACAAAAATTACATAACTGAGTATACTAGATTGTGTTCTCACCGGCATCAAATCTAAAAAAAGTGTAGGAATCCGAATATTGTCCGTTAAATTCATAAAAAGAGATCTCAAGTGACTGTCATCATGCAAAGCGGCACCAACACACCTCGACAAACCCAGAAACTCTATAAAATATTTATATTTAATTAAATAAACGATATTGTATATTATGAGCTCTATTCGTGATTTATATTTGAAAAATAATTATAGATTTGATAAATTTTTTATTTGCCTGGTTTTTGATGGAAGCAGAATTGAAAATTTTAATTAAATCATAGAATTATTACAAGACAAATAATGTGTCTGTATGATTTTTACTATAATAAACAATCAATGAGAAGACAATATATCTACTATGTTTTTTATTTATATCAACTAATGGTAAGAGTTATAATTTAATTGCTTACTAAAAACAACGTTTTTTAAAACTCAGGTAAAAGCTGTCTAGCAATTCCTATGCCTTGAAGCCTGAATGAAGTGGGATTAATTCATATTAATAATAATTTCTTTTGTTTAAAATTGAGAATATTAATAAATGGAATTTACGAAATAGATATACTAAATTTTAAATACTCACTTGCAATGAAAATTCTCCTATTCTATTTATATATACAAGTATCATGTGATTATTATTTTAACTATTATTTTAACGACTAGAGAATTATTTCACGTCTATTATAACTTTGAAATTGCAATATTTTACAGCATTGTAAAATGGAAATAGAGCAAAGAGAATTTTTTTTAGTTGAAATATATTTACTTTTGTCATATTCATGACTAAATAAACCAAATGCTAAATTGAAATTTTTTATCAAAGCATCATGCATTTATCTATTAATAAATACATAAAATACAATCGCTTTGTACACAAAAATCAGTTAACACTTTTCACCTGTTTGTGAACTTTTTTTGAAATCAATACCGACTTTGAAATATTGAAATAATAAATTGTTTAAGTTAAATTTTTTTCAAGTTTTTGTCAAGTTTTGACTGATCCTGATCAAAATATGAAAAAAGTTTATGGGAAAGATTCGAAAAGGTGATTTTTCATCCTAAATTTCTCTATTGATCCATCAACTTTTCGACCTCTTCCTTTCAAAATTTAACCATTTATTATTGTGATTCAAAGATTGTGCGAAAGTCGTTTTTTTTATAAGATTTCTAAATAAAACAAATGATCTTAATCAATAATTTATTGAACACCAAATTTTTCAACTTAATTAAAAAATATATCATGGCTTGTGCGCTATTCAAATTCTACTGACAACTTGTTCTTTGAAATTTTTTAGATATTATGCTCTATAAAATATAGTAATAAACATTTCCTCTCAAAGAATTTCAACTAAATTAAGAATTGATACATAACTATAACATTTCAACTGAAAATTGTGATAATCATTTACTCGGTACGCCCGGAAGGCAGACGCCGACCAGCACTAATATGGAATTCACTCATTTTTTTTCTCCTCCCAATATCTATAACAATGCCTTAAACTTGGAGAAAAATCATATTCAACCATGATTTTTTTTCCCGGTTTTCGTATCTGTGCGACTATATTCAGATACCAAATTGCAAAAAAAAAAAAGAAAAAAATAAATCCTCAACTAAATGAACAAGTTGAACCAAAACCTTTCTGTATTTCTCCTAGGTAATACCCAGCAAAACTTTTAAATTTCATTTCTTACGTTTTCTGAAAACTAGTCAATCAAGACCTAAAAACTGGGGATCCCAAAACTTAGTTAACTTCAATTCAGTGAAAACTCAGTGTTGCCTTATTTCTAGGCGCGTCGATAGAAGCCCCCAAACATATCATTCGATTCAAACTCACTGGAATTCAGTGATAAAATTTCAATGCTAGGCGTCACTCTAGGGTCTGACCTTTCTTGGAATGACCATATCTCAACCACTGCTAAAGCTGCAGCTCGCAAGCTTGGTCTCCTATTTAGGTCTAGACGCTATTATACTCCCAGTCAACTTCTTACACTGTATAAGGCTCAAATTCGTCCCTGTCTCGAATATGGCTCTCATCTGTGGAGAGGGGCCTCCAAGCATTCTCTTGCCACACTGGATGCAATTCAGAAACGAGCAATTAAACTAATAGGAGACCCGGCCCTAACTAACCCACTCGACTCCCTGGCTCACCGAAGAACCGTTTCTGCCCTTTCCCTGTACTACAGATACTATCATGGTGTCTGTTCAGTAGAGCTGAAATCAATTATCCCCCCTAGAGCCCTCTTTGCTAGAAACACGCGGTTTTCGAAAGCTCAGCACCCCTTCGCTGTCAAATTGGATAAAAGCCGAACCAACGCTTTCGCCAACTCTTTTATCCCTATGACCTCCAGAGACTGGAACTCACTTCCAGCCACCGTCTTCCCCGCAACTTATAACCTTCAGCTGTTTAAGACCCGCATCCACAGATACCTTCAACTCCTACCCAGCCCATAAAATTCCCTCTTCTTCTTCTTTTCACGATGGAGGGGCCAACCCAGGCCTTTAGGGGATGTACCTTTTTGGTGTATCTCCTTCTCACATCAATATCATTTAAAAAAATCAAAGCACCTCACATTTAGATCAATGGTATTTTGGATTCTTGGACCACTTGTACAGTCTTTTAAACACAATTTACATCTTTTAAAACCAATAGTAATCTTAAAAAAAAAGTGAAAATAAATTTGATCTTATTGGAAGAAATTGAACTTTCGCAAATACTTTTGGTCTTACTAATTGCAGTGGGTTGATGGAGATATCAGCCAGTGGGAGGCACCGGCCACAAACTCCCAGAATAGACGTTTCGGCCTAAATTTTATTGGGCCATTCTTTGTAATTGGGAATTATACACATATTACAATATGCACATGTGATCGAACCTAGTTTTGTCAACAATAAGAATTTTTTTTATTAAAATTGTTATTGTTGTTGACAAAACTTGGTTCGATCATATGTGCGTATTGTAATATGTGTATAATTCGCATTAACTGACGATTGTCCTATAAAATTTAGGCCGAAACGTTTTATTCTGGGAGTTTTATTGAACCCGGTGCATCCCACTTTAGCTGATATCTCCATCAACCCACTGCAATATCATCACAGCCACGATTTTCAACAACATTTATCTTACTAATTTAAGTAAAAGTAAAAATACCTTCATATTAAAAATGTATTTTAATTAATTATAAAAGTTTTTACATTAACCTTATATAGTTACCTATCTCTTATGCTAAACAGCCATATTCATTTAATTGACCAACTCTTGTAATGCGAAGTAATTTATACAAGGATGAGTATAAAGTAAATTAACACAAGAAAAATTTTAATACACATATTATTACGTATAAATTCTCTCAAATATTATCCATAATTTAAGGAAACAATTTTGAAAAGAGTAGCACAACTTTGATAAGCTAACTCCTTATCTTAAATTTAATAAGCTAAGCAATGTTGAGGTTGCACTTAAGGCGAGTATAGTCCTTTTTGCTATTATTAGACCTGATTCTGATTTACACTTGTTATTTTATTAGTATAAAATGAACTACTAATTAGATTAAGAACCGAACTTCATAAGCATTATTTTTCTGCGACTTTCATGATTAACACTTGTAAAAATTCAAACTATTTGATAATATTATACCTCAACTTCTAAATTTCTACCCGTTTATCTTATTGACCTGTCAAGACTGAATGTATTTCCTACTTCCATTCTATGAATAACTTCAATCTTATAAACATTAAATGGGTACATCCCGACGACTTCTTTAATCCATTAAATCTGTTCTTTCGTTTTGCAGATGCAAAAAAGATCACTTGATAGATGTAAATGAATTAGAAAAATTTAGTCATCATCAGCCTAAAAATTTTTATTTTGAAATATAACTTAAAAAATCACAACTAAAAACAAAATTTTATATTTTCAATATTAATAAAGTATTTTTGTACCTTAGAACAATCTTTAAAATATTTAAATAAAACTAAATCCAAATTTTACTTACTACCTAACAGTATTCCATCTTAATAAATTCTAACTGGATACTTATTAATTAATAGGGATTGTGGTATTGGTGCAAGGGGAAACATCTTTAATAAAGATAAAAGTAAATAAATATTATATGAAATCTTAACTCATAGTAAATGAATATTTCATATAATATTTAATTACTTTTATCTTTATGGATATTTATTGCCTTTTAGGAATTTTTTTAACTCATGTTTTTTCACTCATTTAAGTAATTAATCTTGAATAATTTCATTCATTCATTTATTTAAAATAATTTTTACTTCTTTTTTACTTTTTTCAATTTAAAAATTTCCATTGATAAAAGGAGAAATTCTCCCGAAACGTTTGGATTTAAAATAAACGTTTTGAAGATTGTTTTTTAAAAGATTTGTATTTTTTTTTAATTATAAAACAATAAATAAATAATAATTTATTCTTTAAAACACATCTAACAAGATATTTGGTTTCCTAATTTCTTATTAATTATTTATTTCGAAAAAATCGGTCTCTAGAGGGATGAATTCAGAATTTATTTTTTTATCTTTATCTTTAATTATTTAATAAATTGTTTTCAATAAAATAAAGGAATTATTTTTTAAAGATTTCCCTAGATTCATTTCCATTGGATTTAACTATAAAATATATAATATATTCTTATTGAATATATTGATTTAAAAAAATTAACTCGTGTGGCCACACACGATTTTCACCTTATTTTGTTGAGATTTTAGAGTATCATAAGGCCTAATAATATCGGCTTATTAAGTGAATAATTTTTATTAAGTTATTCTCATTCAGATCAATAATATTATTATTATCCGAGTTAATGCACTTTCTCAGCTTGCGCTGGAAAAATTTCACCTATCCCTTCAGATCTTATTTGGGATTAGGCTCGGTCGATGTGGAAAGAGAATTCACTCTGGCCCACATGATCCTCCGGATAATCTTCAATTATTGAGAAACTTGCGCACGATATGGCAGGTTTGTAATATAGTTGCCTTCTGTGCATGCTTCAAGATGGTGTTTGGCAGACCAAGTTTCTCAATGTTCTTATCAAAGTTGTTAGAGACAACCCCCTCAACAGATATCACTAATGGGTAGATGGAGACCCTATCCAGTTTCCAGATCTCTTTAATTTGCCAGGCGAGTTCCTCATATTTGTTCTTTTTCTCTGCCTCTGTCCTTTTGATGTTATGTGTCAGAGGAACAGCGATATCAATGAGTATCCCTGAACTTGTGTTAAAATCTATTAGAAGAATATCGGGTCGGTTATAAGCGATGGTCCTATCAGTTAACACAGGCCTGTCCCAGTATAAAATATATTTTTTCGATTCTACGACCGGCACTGGCTCGTATTTATAATAGGGAGGTGTATTCGTGTCCAGTAAGCCATATTTGATTCCTAGCTGTTGGTGGATCAATTTGGCCACTTGATTGTGCCTTCCCAGGTAGGCAGTCTCAGATAGTGTTGGACACCCTGCCATAATATGCTCGATGGACTCACCTACAGAATCACATCGCCTACACTTGTCCGTCACATTTAACTTCAGTATGTGCTTCTCATAATTTTTGGTTCTTATAATTCGATTTTGGATAGCCATAATGAACCCTTCTGTCTCAGGGTAGAGAGAGCCATCGGCCAGCCATTGCAGAGAAGCACTCCTGTCGATATGATCTTCGTCTAAGAGGTTTGGAAATTTCCCGTGAAGAATATTCTCTTTCCAGGGTTTAAACTCTTTTTTCCGAATAACAAACGCATGACAGCTCAGATTTAGTGGAGTATACCCCTCGTCGGCCCTTATGACAGATTTAATGAGGTCGTCATTAGAACATAAGAATTTATTTCTTATGTTTTCTTCTTGGGTTCTACATAGATTAAAGATGTTGATTAACCCCCTTCCTCCTTCTTTACGTGGTAAATATAGCCGTGTAACGGAGGAACTTGGATGTCTACAACGAAATTTCCTAAGAATACCTCTACTGAGCCTATCCAGATTGTCCAGGTCAGTTTCAGTCCACTTCACAATTCCGAAGGAGTACGTCAGCACAGGAACCGCCCAGGTATTTATGGCAGTAATTATGTTTTTCCCTGATAGTTTGGTGTTTAGGATCTTGGTGAGTCTCTTCCTGTACTTTTCAGTGAACATTTCCTTTAGTTGTTTATGGTTGATCTTCATATTTTGAGGGATTCCTAGGTACTTATAAATATTATCCTGCCCAAGTTCGACGATGTCTTCCACAGTCTCTCCCAAATATTCCGTCTTGCCTTTCTTGATGTTTATGATAGAACATTTATCAACTCCAAATGCCATGCTGATATCCTCGCTGAAATTCTTTATAGTTGTTATTAAGGAGTTCAGCTTTGGATAAGAGTCGGCGTAAACCTTAAGATCGTCCATATATAGGAGGTGCGTTATTTTTCTATCATTTCTTCCAAGCTTGTAACCCATATCTTTTTTCTTCAATAATACCGAGAGAGGATTTAAGGCCAAGCAGAACCATACCGGCGACAAAGAGTCTCCCTGGAAAATTCCTCTTTTAATATTTATATTCCCAATGTTGATATTATTGATGTGGATGTTGGTTCTCCATGTTTTCATCATTGTTTCCAAACATCGTATAATATTAGGAGGAATTTTGTAGATTTCTAGCACTCTTATAAGCCAGTCATGAGGCACAGAGTCGAAAGCCTTTGAGTAATCTATATACCCGATGTGTAGATTGCGTTTTTTAAGTTGGGCCTGTTTTAAAATTATAGCATCGATAGTAAGCTGCTGCTTACAGCCTAACGAGCCTCGGATGCAACCTTTTTGTTCCACCTCGATTAAATTATTTGCATCGCAATGGTCATATATTCTATTATTAATCAGAGATGTAAACAGCTTGTACATAACGGGTAGACAGGTTATCGGTCGGTAGTTCTCTGGTGCTGTACTACTACCTTTCTTGTATAGTAGGTATGTATTTCCCACCGTTAAGTATTTAGGTATTGTTTCCGGTTCATTTAGCGCGGTTGTGTAACATCGGGCCAATGACTCATGACAAGATGTTAGATATTTAAGCCAGAAATTGTGTATTTTATCAGGGCCAGGGGCTTTCCAATTACTCGTCCTTTTCACACCCTTGAAGATATCCTCAGTAGTGAATTCTTGAGACAGCACAGGTACTACCTCAGCATATTGCTCTTCAATAGATCCTAGCCATTCTGCATCTCTAGAGTAGTTTCTAGGTAAAGACCAGATAGAGCTCCAGTATTTATGAAAATTTGTAGGATCTATATCAGGTTGGCTCGTTGTCGGGCATTCATTTTGTTGGTCTAATTTTCTGAAGAATTTCTTCCTATTTGTGTAGAACTCTGAGTTTTGATTTTTTCTTTTGGACAGCTCATTATATCTCCGCAACCTAGCCCCTTTTACTTTCGCCTTCTGCCTAAAAACATCTTTAAGGTTAATCAACTCTTGAGTGCTCTCTTGTCTTAGGAGATTGATTCCAGCGCTCCCTGCCAGTCGATGGATTTTCTTGTTTATTCTCCTAGAGCTGATGTTCTTTAGATAAGCATCTATGATATCAGCCTTTGCTCGGGCCTCGTTGATGTTTTTCTCGAGCCGTACTTTCCATGCTGGAGTTGAAGTCTTTCGGGGCTGACTTATGTTCGCACGTGGTGTATATATTTTCTGTCCATTTAGTTCGATTATCGACACTGCCGCACAATATATGGCCAAATGCAATTCATCAAGATCTCGGGTGGTTCTCAAATGTTCCTCAATGATACTATTCATTCCTAAGATTAATGGTTGTGCACATTTTATGTTCTTTAAAATCGGAATAGTGGGTCTACTTGATGGTACAGTATTAATATAATATCCAAGTAGGCTGTAGAATTTTTCTTTCAGTAGGTCGAGGAGCTCACCATTCCTCGTGATTGCTGTAACATCCTGTTCTTCTTGGGAGCGGGTTGGTGTTACATTCTCGAAAAGCAGAGCTTGAGACCCATTTTGTTCATCCGGGACTGCAAGAGATGTTTGGTGCAATTCATGACCAACCTCTCGACGAATTTGTTCCAAGACATTAGAAGTCAGATATGCTTTTCTAATGATAACATTTCTTCTATCAACGATGTTTTGTTCGGTAAGATCCAAATCTGGATGTAGTTTCGTGAACTCCGTATGAAGGAGATGTCTGTATCCTGGTAATGGGTTATCTTCGCAACGATTGACACGATAGAATATGCGTATAACGTCAGCATTCATCTCTTGTGTCCATTTTATACGTTTATTGCGAACTCCCCTACGAGCAGTCTTCTCTTTAATAGCTAGAGTAGACGAGCCGGCAGCTGGAGTGGCTTCTGGTGTTATTGCCTCGTTGTCCAATACCATTGATCGTTGTTGGGCTGTAGTTTGTTGATTGACAGGTGCCCGCCTCCTCAGCCTCCTGCCACCGACGGTTCGCAAGCTGTCGTGTTCAGCGTCGGCTCCAAGCACGCCCTGGCGATCCCCAGGCAGCGGTCCTTTTCCGAGGCTTAGCTCATCTATTTTCTCCATTTCAATGGGGTGCTCAGGAACCTGTGGGGACGCACTCCCATAGTATGTTTCCACATACTCCCTGCAGGGAAGAAGGATGAAAAATGAAATGAACCCCTAGCCCTCGAAACCTAATAGCGTCGGGGTCGGAAAAAACAAGAGTTGGCCAAGGGAGGCCAGATAGGAAAGAGAAAAGAGAGAAGCCTGACACAAGTAAGTGGAAGTAATGTCAGACTTAGCTCGGTAACCCCGTGGTCGCCATCCACGTACTCATCAGAAATGAGTTCCTGAGGATTTATTATTATTATTATTATTATTATTTTATATATATTAAATTAGATTTCAGGATACAAAGGCCAAACAATTATTGGATTTTTTCTTTTATTTCATATATTAATGTTTCGTTCACAATTCGGACTTCATCAAGCTCCTAGATTTTTTCTAGTTAAAAATGAATTATTACAAATTGTATTGATAATATTAAAACGTTTTTCATTGATTCATTTAGGCATGAACTTTGCAAACTCACTAGTATCTCAAATCTATAAAATTTATATTAAGTTTTTTATTAATTACTAATGGAGCTCTATAGCGTAGCGAGTCTTGAAAAAGTTTTCACTTTATTTATTATTTAATAACGGGTGATCGATTCTATCATTAGAATTTGATCGAGGAATTTATTAAAAAGGGTGCGGATTGAATGAACTTCATTTCTTTAGAGATAAACCATTGCAAGGATGCCAAGTACAAGTTCAGGCCGGTTTGAGACTATAAGAGATTATTTTTTTAATTTCTATTATTCAAGGAATGACCTTTTGCCTTTTACATTTGGACCAAAACGATACTCGTTATATATAGATACTTAATTAGACTTCACATAAAAGGCAGAAAAGAATTCAAATCAACTGGTGTGGGCACCAGACGACTTTCACATTAGTTTCCCCTCAGCCTTTTTGAGAAAACCAGAAAAAAGACGAAATTGCAAAATACCAAAAATCTTCCGATTTTCCAAACTTGGATGGCCGTGTGTCTAGATCGCAGAATTGGAGCTTTAAAGAAGTTGTTTTGTGAATCTTGTGTTACACATATTTTTTATAACTTACCATTTTTTAGATCCTATTATCATAAATTTATTGCTAGAAACATTAAAATATAATATATACATTTTTTTAATCGTATAAATAAATTAAAAATTTGATGAAAAAATTGGAGAAATGTACTTAAATTCTTTAAGTTTCTATTATTAATTTTAGTTCATGTAATTTATAGAAATTTTAATTTGGTTTACTTGCATAATAATTTAAGTCTAAGGACATTCTTAAAATAGCTGTTTTTTAGATCCTTCAAAAATTCCAACATTGAAGTTTTTTCATCTCTGAAAAATCTTTTTCAAGTATTCCGTATTATTAATATAATAATATATATATTTTTTTACATCTCCATTTCCAAAGAAATAATGAAATTTCAAATGGAGCTCTCTTTTTAATTAATTTGCCCTTTTGATTATTTTAATTTTCACTTATCTTTTTCAATGTTAAAATAAGCTGAAGTGTTTTTCATGCTTTGAAATACCTTCTTTCATTATAGGGTCATTTCTTATTTTAATGGATGATAGAATCATGTTGGATATCAGCAAGATTATGAATATTAAATTGTTCTCATTATAAATGGAGTTCTTAAAAAGCGCCTCTCATTGAAAATATATTCTCCACTTAATGGATTAGCATACTACTTATTTTCGAATTGAGAAAAAAAGAATAAAAGGATCTGAATGAAAAATTCACATTGGAGAAAGAAATTGCATTAAATATTTACGATTTAAATTACTTAGCATTGACTTGTGTCGACTTAAGTATTCAATTCACCCTTTAAAATACTTCTATACACAATGATTGAAGGATGAATTTGTCTAAGATCATTTTTATATAATATTTTATTTTCTCTGGATTTAACTATTAAACTTATACCATATATGTATAAGAAGCTTTGAACCTAGAATATTTAATCTGCTGTAATATCAACTAATTAACCGGTAATTAAGAAACCCAACTACCAGAAGATAATGAAAATTATATTTAAATTATGTTGATACTAACCAATTTTAATACGATTTTTAACTTCATGTAGGTATAAATTAGTAAATAGGGCACAGTCATGAAATTTTTATATCATGATTTTTTTTTTTTTTAAGTACAGAAATATTAATTGTTTCGAATAATATTATTATTAAAAATTGTATACATTCTATTGGATATTTTGTATTTTCGAGCTTATAATTGAATTAACACAAAAAAGTTAATCACAAAGCTTGTTGCTGGAAAAAAAATTTATTTATCCAAAACTCATTTAACAAAATAGCCAACATGTTTAATAATAAAAACTATGATGAATTTCACAATAATGTATACGAAATATAGGCGTGTATTTTTTTTCCTTCAGGCAGTAGATTTTTTAATAAATATAGGTATTTTTAAAAAGCTATTAATTTTAAATAAACACAATGATAAAAAATTGTAATCAAGAGATATTACAATAGTATTTTAGCATTATGTTTATATATTGTTTTTTATCAAACTCTTTGGGTAAAAATCACGATAGGCGTGGCATCCCTTCGAGATATACACTATAAAATTAAAAATTACATGTTAAGTCACCCCAATATCTATTTTGCAACCGCTTGGGGCTTTAGTTAATGGGGAATAAAAAAGATATAACAAACATATAATACATATTCTTTTTGAGTAAAGATGTTTTGGTTCCTCGTTAACTAGCGCGGTTGCTGATTTTATCAATAGAAGCTTTGTGCATGAAAAATAGTATTAGTATATAGCCACTCAAATTTAAGCTAACACACCTCATTAATTAGAAATCACCAATTCACTATTCAATCAGAAATTAATAATTATATACGAAAATATTTTAATGGAAGAAAAGCTTGTTTGTTGTGATTTTCAAAAACGTAAAATTAGGTTTCTTTACCACTCTTACGTATATTTAGTGTGAGACCTTAACCCCTTTCCAAAAAATTATGTTTATAGCTAAAAAATAATAAATAAATACAGACTAAATTTTACATATACCTAATATCTAATTGATGATGATTTACATATTTCATTACATTATTAATTACATTATTAATTAGGTAGTTTACCAAAAGTAGCCCTTAAAAATCATCTTTAAACTAAACTTAAATAAGAAATATGTAAATCATCATCAATTGGATATTGGGTATATGTAAAATTTAGTCTGTATTTATTTATTATTTTTATATATTTATTATTTATTTATTTTTATATTTTTATTATTATATATAATTTATGAGTAATATTTGAATAATTATTTGTTGTAAATTTTTAATTCTCGGTGAAAAATAGAATAAAAATAAAAAAATGGTATTACACCTAAATTCGTGGGAACATGAACCATGAGAAGAGAGTTATAGCCACTACGCCACGATGAAGATATTTAGTTCACTTATTCAAAAACAAAATTTGGCAGAATTTCTTTAGTCAATAGCAAATATAAGTAAGCTGAAAAAAATGTAAAAATGTCTTAGTTGTAGGAGAAACTCAAGATTTTTACTTTATCAATGCGAAGTAGATAAAGTATTGTAATCGATCTCGAGCGTGACTTCAAAATGTCCTCAGGTAAAGACGCGCCTGTAATTAGGCAACCGATTGCGCGCAGAAGAGTGAAAGCTGCGTATGAGCTAGGCGAGTCCAGTCGTTGATGGAATGCCCCAGAGCTTATGGCATGGCATGTAAGCCATCAACCATGTGATAATTTTTATATAAGCTTTAAATAGGTAGAGAATAGAAAAGGTAGAGTTTACCATATAAACATTTGATTTTTCCCGATTTGATGCCTCTGTTTAACTTTATTAATGTGATTTTGCTTTTTAATTTATCCAATGCGAAGCATGGGTAAAGTATTGTAATCGGTCTCACGCCAAGCGCAACTTCAAAGGGTCCACAGGTAGAGACTACGGGACCCATGGTATCGAAAAAAGTCACAAATTATAGTATTCAATCAGGTTGAATTTTAGGACCTGGCGGTTTGGCCAAAAAATACATGGGGTCTCGTCCAGGGGGCAAAATGTACGGCTTTTTCATATAATCCGTGCGGATGGATGGATTTATTTTTTTAAATGGTAAAGTATTGTAATCGGTCTTACGCTAAGCGCGACTTCAAAGGGTCCACGGGTAGAGACTACGGGACCCATCAATGGTCCCGAAAAAAGTCACAATTTATAGTATTCAATCAGGTTGAATTTTAGGACCTGGCGGTTTTGCCAAAAATTACATGGGGACTCGTCCAGAGGACAAAATCTGCGGCTTTTTAATTTAATCCGTGCGGATGGATGGTTTTATTTTTTTCTTCGATGATTTTTTTAAACCGATTAAAATTAACTTGAAAACCTATCATGCGTTTAACAAAATGATGCTTTGATTAGTTTTTGGTACATATCGGCCTACAAACATTAGTACTTTATTCTAGTACTTTTTTAATTTTTTCTAAACATCTTGAAAATGACTTAACTAGCCAAAAAAAAAATAATCAGGGCAAATTGTATCAGAAACATTTTCCAGTAACTACATACAAATCTGAATGTTTTAAAGAAGTTCATGATTTTGTCGGGCCGCATTCATTGCCGTGCTGGGCCACATGCGTCCCGGGGGCCCCGGGTTGGAGTATCCTGATCTAGAGTAAGAGAGTACTTTTTTAAATTCTTTAAAAATTCATTTTTGGTCAGTTTAACTTAGCTTATTAATTTTACCTTGCTTAAGCAAGAATGGATTGGATTCTCTTGGGCTTTTTTTGGGTGCGGGGAAGTGTGGGGGGAAGGGGGCAATTTTATAAGTAGCCATAGCAACTGCGTTGTTTTCGTGTCCTTTTATTCCTGGAGGACAACTCTGGTGATTGACTTGTTGACCAAAAAATAATTTAGTCTTTTTGATTTTAAGTCGATTCTTCTCCGTGTTTTCAGCAGAGATTTGAAAATAGGCAGTGATATCCGATTAATAATAAAGAAATAAACATATTATTATTTCAAACGACTAAGGGTAAAGTCTATAGTAACGATCCGTTGCAGTTGATTTTCATTTAAATCAATGAAAAATTATCGAATATCTTGCTTAAAAAACAAATAAATAAATAATTATTTAAAAGTCATATATTTCGTTAAATCCTATAATCCTTATTTCTATGACGATTCTATTTTTCACTACGAACTTATTTTATTACAAACTAGCTGCAAGGTCCGCCTTCGGCGGCCCTCTTGCTAGCCAGGGGGCACACCCCCTGGACACCCAACCCACGAACCCCACCCATCACCCCACCCCCCGCACCATGCAGTCGTCCCCAACCCCCGCCCCCACCTCACCACCCCACTAACCCCCTGGACCCTAAACTGAACCCCCTACTCCACCCTGCACCACCCCGTCACCCTCCGGACCCCATCCCGCGATCTCCACTCCCACCCGCGCCACCCCACTACGCCTCTGGATCTTCAGCTGAACCCCCCCCCCCCCGCCGCATCAGCACACCACTTCCGCACCATCACTCCACATCCGCACCCAGTTTTTGCCTTTTGTTTTCTAGCCTTCTAGTGACCCACAGATTATGTATACAAAATTTGGTTGAGTTTGGTCCAAAAGCATGAATTTTCATATTTTGACCCCCCCTTTTTTGGGGGGAATTTTTTAAAGAAAACTTGTCAGAAATCACATCCCCTACAACTTTGCTCATTATAAATTTTGCCGTAGGGTTAATAGTTTAGGAGTTATTTGATAATTTTCATTCGTGCGCCCCCCCCCCCCCCCAAACCCCTTTTGGGGTCAAAATATCAAAACGTTATATAGCTAAAAATGTAAGTTCGAAGACATCTGATGCAAACATGAAATTTCATAATAATCCCTCAGCCCTTTTTACGTGAATCGTGAGCAACTTTTTACGGAAACTACGGAAACATACAGACAGACAGTCAGGAATTCTTGTTGAGAGTGTTTTTGCTCATAACTTTGCTTGAAACATGTGCAGCCAAAACTTGGCTTGATTTGGAGCAATGTACAGACAAAACCTTCATTTTATATTAGTATAGATTCTCCTCAGATGTGACTTAAGTAAGGAACTTTTGAAATTTTTATTAATTTTGACCTAAATTGACGCATGTCGATCTTTTGCTTCCTCATTCTCGTCCCTATTTAATTTCGAATTTCCCCTAAATTGAAACTTCATTCATATTGAATCAAAATGATTTTTTTTCACATTTCGTTATTTGTATCTTTGAATTTTTAAATGACAATAATGTATTAAATATTAATTAATAATTTTATTGTAAACTTTATTTTAAATCTAATCATGAAAAATTTCTTTAACATATTCTTTCTTCTTTACAGATCGGATAACTGCTACCGTTGTGTGGTTATCCACGAAAAACACAAAAACGTTCTACAATACAAAGAAAGTAAGTACCTATTCTCTATTTCTCTCATTATATTCAATTAATATTTCAAATTTAAATTATCTCATATCTTTAAAAAAAACCTGTAATTTCATTGTTTTGGGAAAAACTAGACCCTGGTAGATTCTATTTTTTTTTTAATTCAATCAAATCCATGTTCCCCGTACCAGTAAGATGCAGAACCTATGGATCTCGAAAGACCCTTGCATTACCGAAGAGAGGGGAAAGTTGATCAAGTGGAGGCGTAGGTCTTTATGTACCCGGGTTTTGAAGGTTTGAAGACTATAAGTGTTGGGAAAGATGGAGGCCAAGAGAGAGTTTCAGTTCCTTGAAGCCATGGGGACAAACGTATTGAAGTGTTTCGTCACTTTGCCATCAGAAAGAGTATAGGGAATCAGCAAATAAACTGATGTGAATATCTACATAATTTTACCATACACCTGCACCCTCTTTTGTATTAATATTTAATCAAATAATTTATAATTATTTATGAAAGAACCTCCCATCTAAATTTTGGGCCCATTAGCAATTAATCATATCTTCTTTTAAATATAATATTTTAGTTTGAAAATTTAATTATTTAATTGAATTATTTTTGACCGCCCTCCCCCTTGGGTCACTATCACTTTCATTAAATGAGTCATTTCCAAAAGGTCTTATTGGGTACATATGCGAAATAACGTTACAAGTCAATGAAAAATATAAGATTTATATTGATAATTATATTTTTTGAACCCCCTCTACATTTTAGTCTCCTAAAAATAATTGCATCTAATAATATTTGTTTTTTAGATTGAAAATTTTATAATTTAATTTTTTCAGCCCATTATCATTTAATCATATCTCCTTTTAAATTCTTTTCGAACCCTTCTTTTGGGTAAATATCAATTTCACATAGTGAGTCATTTTCATCAAGTCATATGAGAAATTTCGTACAAATCAATCAAAGGGTCTAGGACTTATTTTGATAGTTCTATTTTTTGAACTCCCCCCCTCCCCCAAAAAAAAAATAATTAATGACTTCTACTTTATCCAATGCGAAGCAGATAAAGTATTGAAATCGGTCTTTCGCCAAGCGTGACTTCAAAGAGTCCTCAAGTAAAAACTACGAAACCCAAGGTCTCATTCAAAATCACAAATTGTAATATTTATTTAGATTGAATTTTAGCACGTGACGATTTTGCCAAAAATTACATGGGGTCTGGTCCAGAGGCCAAAAAGTGTGATATTTTTTATTTAGTTCGTGCGGGTATGTACCCTTTTTTCGTCGTTGATTTATTCACACCGTTCAACCGATTGAAATCAAATTAAAAATCTACCATTACTAGAAAATGAAGCGCTGATTAGTTTTTCCCACAAACATTAGTACTTTTTTCAGATTTTGATGAAATTTAATATTCTAATTAGGTACCTTGAGGATCCAAATAAGGTTATACAAAATTTTTAGTAAAATTATATTTTAATGCAAGCACTTTACCATGGAGTAGCTTTTTAAAATATTTTAAAATTTATTCATTTGATCAGGTTAATATAGCTCATGGTCAAAACATCAAAAATGGAATGTAATAAGGTTATTCCTCTATGGCAGTGTTTCCCAACCTTTTTTTTCTCACGAACCAAAAGAAAGGTCCGAAAAAATTTGACGAACCCCCTATGTAGTCGTTAATGACTTTGTGTGTCGGATGTTTTGTTTCAATATGTCTACGAAGAAGTGATGGTTTTAAACTGCTGTTGGCAAGAACTTCGTTACATATAATACAAAGCGGTTTAGGTTCCGACTCATCCCCAGTAAAATGAAAAGCCAATTGTAGATAGTCGCTGTCATATTTTCGCTTTTTCCCTTTTCTATCATCATTTCCTTTGTTTTCCGTCTGGTGAAACGGTACCTCACTACAGCTTTCAGTACTATCATCTCGATTACCATGTCTCGTTTCTAAACGACCCGTTTTTAACCATCGATCCATAATAAAAATAAGCTATAATAATAATTAAATTAATAATTATTAAATCATTTACACGAGAACTTGACAGTCACAGTATCACTATCACTCAAGCTTTACAAGTGCTAAGCCTATGTATGAACGTCGGTTAATACAACACTATTCTCCAAGTATCTAATTCTAAAATCTGTAGTAAACTGCCTTAATTTGATATTTATTTCCAATTGTATTGTAAAAAAAATATTACATAGAAGGGAAAACTGCTCCAATGATTTTAAATATAAAGCAGAACATGATACTAATCACATTGATAAAATGTTTTAAATATAAATAAATGTTGGTAATAAAAAGAGAATAGTATTTGATTACTTGAATAAGAGGAATAAATTATAATGTATAAAATTGTTGATATAATTTGATATTGATGAAGTAATTTTGAAAAACAAATAAGGAAAAAAGAAATGAAAATATTGAAATTTATTATAGATTTCTAACAAACAGGCAGCGAACAATCTGTTTTACAGTGGGTGTGTTCTTTAATTTTTGTGTTTTTGTTTTTTTTTTTTTTTTGCTTTTGATTTTAATGGCGTTTTAAAAAATCCGCCATTACAATATTATTTTCGCGAACCCCTCTGCAAATCACTGCGAACCCCCAGGGGTTCGCGAACTCACCGGTTGGGAATCACTGCTCTATGGTATAGTTTCTAGTATTAGATAAGAATCGTTATTTATTTTTTATATTAAATTAACATGGATTTCAAATAGTCAGTGAAATCTGATTAATATTAAAGGAATAAACATATTAATTTTTCAAATGACTTTGGATAAAGTCTAACAACGATCCGTTTCAGTTTACTTATTATATGACCATTTTATATTAAATTCCATTTTTCATAATTTTTTGATTTGAAAATTTTAATTTTTTAAAACCCTCTCCCCGCTTTAATTTTTAGAGCGATTTCAACCGAAATATAATTAGACCTTAATCTCAAAGCAATAAAACTCCATATGAAGTTTCGTTTTGATATTCAAACCAGTTTTTGAGCTAGAGCGTTCACAAAATTTCGTTTCGCACAGACTAACGGAAATTTTTAATCTCTCGTAAAATATTATTTTTTTCGATGTTCACTCTTTAAGGTTTTCTTGTAGACCAACAGATTATGGATTTGCTGATTTTTTTTTATCAAAATAGTTTGAGCCGTTTTTGAGATATTTCGAAAAATCGAAGCAAAAAACTACACTTTTTTCATGCCCTATTACAATACTTGGTCATATTCTTTATTGCAAAGTAAAAAGTCTTATCAAGTGACCGACCTTTCAGCCATAATATTCACAGCTTTATAACCAGAGACTTAATCCGATAAGTGCCACAAGCTTCTATCTATCTGAACATAATTCTTTTGGTTTTGTCCTCTCACGAGAAAATTAGTAAATTTGTTAAAATTCTCTAGTTTTTTCACAACGATTCGGCTCTAATTCTGAGACCGTTTTCAATAAATAAGTTCTTGTTAACTCACCCAATTGATCCGTTGAAATGAATGTTCACTATATAACGGTGATTCCACTAACTTAAGTCAGTACATATTATGAAATAGCTATTGTGTTTTCAAGGAAGGTAGGAATATTTTTTAAATATATGTAAAATTTTGACTTTGAGTGAACCTTTTGTAAATGAGCGTGTTAAAGAATGAGGCTTGGGCTTTTGGGCACCTATAAATAAATAAATCATGTCATATGTTTATAGCAATAAGAAAACACAATTTTTTTATTTTTATTAATTAATAACTCAATTTTTTAATTTTTATTAATTAATAACTCAATTCTTAATTTATGTTTAATATTAAAAAAATTAATATATTCTTTCCTCGTATGACTTTTTCAAAATACTCCTTCATTTTTCTCAAAAAACAAGACAAATAAAGTACAACTCAGAATTGTCTTTTTAGTCAAATACAATCTAGTTAATGTTTCCATATCAATTTACGCAAATCTTTCCATGGTAGCCATCGGCGATAAATTTTTAATATTTAATTTGCTTGAAAATATTTTTATAATATTTTATTAATGTGTAAATATTTTTTCACACATTATTTGCACAATAATAAATTAAAAATATTATTTTAAAACAAATAGGTATAAATATATTTTATCTAATACTCGTTATTTTTAATTTTTCATATTCACTCTTGATTTTTAATCTCATTTGACTGAACAAAAATCTCCCTTTCTTTTTTATAAAAATAAACTGACGTGTTCTGATGCGGCCATCCACTTGACTTTATCATAAAACCTGGTTCCTCACTTATATTTAATATTTAACAAAATTATCTATTTCCATGTAGGGGGGGGGTTTGTTTTTGCATTTTTAGACTTCTGGGAGCACACTGATTATGTAAACAAAATTTGGTTGAGTTTGGTATAAGGGCCTATATTTTCATCCACCCCCCCCATTTTGGGCGGTTAGTTTTTGTATTTTTAGACTTCTGTGTGCCCACGGATTACGTATACGAAATTTGGTTGAGTTTAGTATAAGGGCCTATATTTTCTTTTGTTGACCCCCCCCCCCCATTTTGATCGGTTAATTATTGCATTTTTAGTCTTCTGGGGTCCCACTGATTATGTATACAAAATTTGGTTGAGTTTGCTCAAATGGGCTATATTTTTAATTTTTAACCCTCCCCCCCCTTAATTTTGGGTCGATATGCACCAAAATCTAATCAGCTCTTAAGCTTATTGTACCAAAACTACATGTGAAATTTGTTTTTGATATTCACAATAGTTTTTGAGCTAGCTCGTCCATAAAAATTTGACAACGCACAGACTAACAGACTAACTAACAGACATTTTGACAAACAGTTATTATCACAAAAAAATATAATTTTTTTGATGTTCACTTATTAGGGCTTTTTTGTAGACCGAAATGGCATAGTTTCGCCCAATTTTTTTTTAACCAAAATAGTTTCAGCCGTTTTTGAGATATTTCAAAATAAGCTGACGTGTACTGATGTGGCCATCCACTTGACTTTACCATACAACCTGGCGCCTAAAATTATTCTGGGAGGTCCACTGATTATGTATCCAAAATTTGGTTGAGTTTGCTCAAATGGCCTAGATTTTTAATTTTTAACTCCCCCTCCACCCCCTTAATTTTGGGTCGATTCGCACCAAAATCTAATCAGCTCTTAATCTCAATGGACCAAAAGTACGTGGGAAATTTTGTTCGATATTCAAATTAGTTTTTGAGCTAGCTCGTCCACAAAAATGTGGTAACGCACAGACTAATGGACAATCAGGCAACCAGACTAACAGACATTTTGACAAAACAATTATTATCTCGAAAAATATAATTTTTTCGGTGTTCACTTATGAGAGCTTTTTAGTAGAGAGAAATGCCATGGTTTGGCTCAATTTTTTTAATCAAAATAGTTTCAGCCGTTTTTTAGATATTTCGAAAAAAAAGAAGGAAAAACCCCACTTTTTTCATTCACGATTACAATACTTGACCATACCCTGTATGGTAAAGTAAAAACAGGCTCTTTATTTGTTAAAAATAGATGCTAGACGGATCCCTCCCCTCCTCCATTGATTTTTGTATCTTGGTAATTTTTATTGTATAGTGGATATCATCGCAAATGAACTAAATGCTCTTGTCTTATATAAATCATCATGATGGGTTAAAAATTAAAATTATAAAATTTGCAAACTAAAGAAATCAAGAAAAATATATATAATAAAATTAAAATATAATATCAATTATTATTTTTTCGGGGTCCAAATGGTGGGTGGGTGGGCTCAAAAAATATAATTTTTATTTTCTGTTAATCAGTGATTTTATTTCTTGTGGTTTAAAATTAAATAATTAAAATAAAGTACTAATGTGTAAATTGTTTTTGGGATAATATACCATTGAATAAATGATTTTATTTATATATTGAGATTCAAATTTCAGAATAAAACAAAACTGTCACTCGGTATTCTCCTAATATTGAATTTACTCAATTTTTTTTTTTTTTTTTTTTTGATACCTCATTCTGTTTAAAAATGACTGCAACGTGAAGAAAACTAATGGTTAACAATGTTTTTTTCTGTTTGAGTGTCTCTGGTTCCGATACCTATGCTAGCTCAAGAACTAAAAGTCGAAGAAAGTTTGCTTTGGTGCCAAAATATTTGCATTCCTATGCGGACAACCGATTAGAATTTAGCTTCTCTACCTATAGAACTTCCGGTTCATAAATGTAAAAGTAAAAAATACAAATTTTCTCTAGATAATTAAAATAAAAAATAAATTTATAGTAGTTTATTTTATTTAAGTTTATTCCTTAGGCGGCTCTAACTGGTGAGCGTACCGAGTATTGAAAAAGTTTCCACTTTTTGATCCATTTTTGTTTTCAAAGACACAAAAATGTATTTTACGATCTTTTTCATCCAATCAAAGTACTTGCTTGCATGGAATGATTGAAAAATAAAATATAAATAATTTTATTAAAACAATAAATATTATTTAAACGTATTATTTAAACGAAAGACCATTTTATACGAGGATAAGTAAAAAAATACTTACACTTTTCGTTCTAAAACTTTTTTAACCTAAGATAGGTGTACAACAGATACATTATTTTTCGATATAGTCTCCACCTTTAGCAATGCACTTGGTCTAGCTAGCCACAAGCTTCCGGATGCCTTCCTGGTAGAAGGTTTTCGGTTGGTCGTGAAGCCACTTTTGCACCGCATCCCGAACGTCCATGTCTTAGGCAAATCGACGACCTCTCAAAGCTTCCTTGAGCGGTCCAAAGATATGAAAGTCTGAGGGAGCGAGATCTTGGCTTTAGGGAGGGTGTTCCATGGTCTCAAAGCCCAACGTGTTTATTGTTTCTATGGTCTGATGGGCCGTGTGCGGCCGGGCGTTGTCTTGCAACAACAAAGCTTTCTTTGAGAGTAGACCACTGCGTTTGTTTCCAATCGCTGGCTTCAGCTTATTGGCCAACAAATCACTGTACCTCGCACTATTTACGGTAGTCCCCCTGACCACAAAATAGGGTTAGCATCACCTTCCCAGCCAATGGTGAGGTCTTTAATTTTTTCGTTTTAGCTCATAGTGATTAAGCCACGTTTCATCAACGGTCACTATTCTGCTTAAAAATGCGTTGCCTTCCGCGTGGAAGCGATCCAATAAACGTTGGCAGGTGTCCAAACGTTTGTGCAATCTGATAGCGGAGCTGACATGCTTATGCTGTTGTAGCTAGACGACAACTGACGCGATCGTGATTAAATTCCGCACACGTGACCATAGACGCGCCAACTCAACCCATGCGCATGCGGCCGCCTCCTATCTTAGTTTAATAAAGTTATAGAACGAAAAGTATAGGTAATTTTTGACTTATCCTCGTATTAAAAGGCTATCAATCTGTTTTAATACCAATAATATTTTTTTAACATTTACAAAAATTCTGATTTATTGAAATATAGTAAGTAAAAGATATTAAGCAAAATTTCCATTTTAAATTCAATTGTGATATGTGACTAAAATCACATTAAACTTTTCTCATACACGATTACATTACTTGACCATACCCTGTATGGTAATATAAGAAAAGTACAAAAGTATATAAAATTGAATTTTATAATTAAATTAATAAGTTATTCTTGATCTCGAATTCGAAGATTTAATATTTTACTAGTAATTTTCAACCTATTATTTACTGAGTTCTAAATGAAAACAAAAAGCCTCCAGCAGTTGAACTCACTCTGACTAGTTTATTAATTATTTTCAACATAGCTTCAACTTTTAACGAACAAAATATCATAAAGGAGCCAAGTCAAGTGTAGAGTCAGCCAGGTTAATTAAAATAGTGTTGATTTACATTACGATTGTTTTACTTCCATATAATATCTGATATATTATAGGTATATATTATATCGTATACAAGCTGCGAAGCCCGCCTTCGGCATGCCTCTTGTTCCCAAGGATCTCCGCCCCATGATCCTCTCTTTCCCCCTTCTCCAAGCCTTTCTTAGCGGTTATCTATACCATTGTAGGATTGAATGCACTGTCAAAATTTCTGCCCTTTAGGTCTAACGGTTTGGGGCCATCCATAAATTACATCACACGATTTCAAGATTTTTAGACCCCGTCCTTTCTCCCTTTTTTTTTTTTTTTTTTTTTTTTTTTAATGCAATCGAATGCAAGAAGGGGTGCACCAGTAAAGATGCAGCCCCTATGGATCTTGAAAGACTCTTGCATTACCGAAGAGAAGGGAAAGTTGATTAAGTGAGAGGGTGTAGACGTAGGTGTCTATGCACTCGGGTTTGAAGGTTATAAGTGCTGGGAAAGATGGAGGCTGGGAGACAGTTCCAGTTCCTTGAAGTCATGGGGATATATGTATTGGCGAATGAAGTGGACCGGCACTTTTCTAATTTGACCGCGAAAGAGTGTTGGTAGTCGGCAAAACGCGTGCTACGTGCAAAGCATGATTTGGGGGGAATTATTGATTTTATCTCATCAGAGCACCTGCCGTGATAGTATCTATAGAAAAGGGAAAGGGCAGAGACATTTTTTCGATGAGATAGCGAGTCGAGGGATTCGGTGAGGGTAGAATCGTCAATTAGCCTGACGGCTCGTTTCTGAATTGCATCCAGGGTAGCAAGAGAATATTTAGAGGCTCCTCTCCATAGATGAGAGCCGTATTCGAGACAGGGGCGGATTTGGGCCTTGTAGATGGTGAGAAGATGTGGGGGCTTGTAAAATCGTTTGCACCTGAATAAGTAGCCAATCTTCCTTGCATCAGATTCCGCCACAGAGGAGATGTGTTCATTCCAAGACAGGTCAGATGCGACAGAGACGCCCAACATGGATAGGCTGTCACACATTTTCAGGGTATTCGAATCGAAGTGAATATCAGGGAAAGCGTATTTCTAAACCCCTGTACAGTACAGAGCGCGCGGTCCGCAAGATGCTCTGAATCACTCGGGGGTTTGGATATCGTTTTGCTTCGTTGCGTCGGACAAATGCCAGTCTGATACAGAGGAACCTTTAATTCTTTGAAGTTTTGACGGTGTTACATATTGTAGAAAATTTAGTTTTATTGAAAATTGAATAACCATTGGAATAATATATGTATAATTGTTCTAATTTTAATTTCGTCTCATAGATGATCTTCTGATAATAATAGTTTTTGTAATAATAGTTACTCAGCGAGAACAATTTTTATTCGACTAAAATTCATCTAAACTTGTCTTTGCCATTCTTGAACTGGAAGATATACCAGGCAAGGACTTAAAACTTTCTATCTATCTATTATTTATTTTAATTACCCCTTGAAACTATGCAACAATTTTATTTCATTTCGAGAACCAATATACTTTTCAAAACAAAAATTTTTTTATAGAAATATTTGAAATACAGATAATAATTTAAAAATTTAAAGTTCCTTCTGATATTTTGAAATTGACCTTATATAGGTATGTATTTATAAAAATACTCGAAATGTTTGAAATTTTAAGAATACGCCGCATCCACAGTATCCATGGACCGCACCCCTCTATTTTAAATAGAAATATATAAATAATTTTGGAAGAGGTGTTTTAATTTAATAATTTCTAAATTTAAAATTTTGCAAAATATGTGACGTCACACCAGGGGAGGGGGGTCACACAAATGTGACCACCTGAGGCAAGGACGGGGGGTTTCCAAAAATCATGAAATTAGTGTGACGTAATTTATGGATGGTCCCTTTGTCGTGTTTAGAAATGCTTGGGATGTGGGAAAAATCATTTTCAAACATTGTTTTTTTTCTGTCCGATAGCTCGAGAACATAAGATCATGCCGACTCCCAACACTCTCTCGCGTTCAAATTAGAAAAGTGCCGGACCACTTCATTCCCGAATACATATATCCCCATGACTTCAAGGAACTGGAACTCTCTCCCAGCCTCTATCTTTCCCAGCACCTATAATCTTCAAATCTTCAAAACCGGGGTACATAGACACCTACGTCTACACCCTCTCACTTAATCAACTTTCCCTTCTCTTCGGTAATGCAAGGGTCTTTCGAGATCCATAGGAGCTGCATCTTTACTGGTGCACCCCTTCTTGCATTCGATTGCATTAAAAAAAAAAAAAAAATCATAGAAATTTGATTTTGATGATGCCAACAAGGCCGTATTTCCGATATAAAAAGCTGAAAAGATTTTGAGCTCAATAGCTTTAGAACTTTTACATTAACAAAATTCATAAAATTAGAAGAAGAAATTGGAGTTAGTTAAGCACACAAACTGATTTAACCTAAATTATTTACATAATGGAGCTTTATAATTATTTTCTGCAATCGTATCACTAGTGATTGTAGAAGACATTATCACTACAGACCATATCTCATCAAATGATAATATTAAAAAATAAAATAAAGGCAATTTAAATAAAAGATTTAAATCTCCTTAATATAGGTTTAACTTTACTAAGGTAGGTAAATGAGAAAATATATGGTTATATTTATAAATATATATATAGCAATAAAGATTAAATATGATTTGCATATATTTGTATATTTATTCTCTTACTTATCCCTGATGGTCCCCTGGATTTAGAGCTCCGAGTATGGGTCGAAAAATAAAGAGTTCATATAAAAGTTATGCTAAGCTAGAGTTTAATTGGAGATAAAATGTTATTCATTAATCTTTTTCCCTTTTTTCATTAATAAAAATTCAAATCGATTCAAAATCTATAAGTCTAGATTTACTTTTACATTCTCATATGACTTGTGAAATATTGAGAGGGTCTTAACATATAACACACGATATAGAGGATTCTACTTCGGTCTAATTATTAATTGGATTGGAGAAATAACTCATTAGAAAATTTATATTAAATGGAAAGTGTAGAAAGAAGATATGACTCTCAAAATCTTGTATATGAAGACAAAGAAGAGGATAAATACATACATCATAAAATTTATTTATTTATATATATATAAAACATCCTATTCGGGTTGTGTGATCATACAAATTCCATTTTCAATTCAGAAAAACAATTAAATAAATAAAAAAAAACATAAATTCATGACCTCATATAAACCAGGAGTCATGGTGGGCATACATACCCTAGTAGCACAATGTTTCAAACTATATAGTAACTATATAGTGCCTATATAGATTTCGGGAATGTATATAGCCCCAACATTGTGCTACTAGGGTATGGTTATGACCATGGCTTCAAATTAAGGTGCAAATATTTAACCGATCTATACAGGGTGTTTCAGGAGGAATAGTACATATTTTTGGAAGTGGTAGTATAGACGAATTGCAATAAAAAATGCCATATAACATGTGTCCAATTTTTATTGGGTACAGAGATACAGCTGAGTTCGTTTCGTGTGTTGGTACACCGGTTGCTATGGGTTGCTATGGGCGTATTTATCGAATGTCAGCAGCAGAGTGTTGATGTTCAAATTGTGAAGTTGTGCTTTAGTTTACATTGAAGTTTTCATTGTGATTTGTTGGCCAAGTCTCCTATACTGTAGCGTGTAAACATGCGTATTTACACATGCTGAGTATGCCGATATTGTATTTGTGTATGGATTATAAGAATGGAAACGCTACTGCTGCTTGTAGAGAATACGGCATACGATTTCCTAGCCTCAGACTACCAGATTCAAGAGTGTTTACTCGTGTGTTCAATACATTGCGTGACACTAGTACAGTGTCCAGCAGTCATATTGCATCTGAACGTGTAATGCTGTATCTCTGTACTCAATAAAAATTGGACCCATGTTATATGGCATTTTTTATTGCAATTCGTTTATACTAGCGCCTCCTAAAATATTTACTATTCTTCCTGAAACACCCTGTGTATATATATATATATATATATATATATAACCTGACCCCTTCAGCGGAAGACAATGGGAAACCACCCCTCTGAAATTTTTCCCCAGGAACATTACAATAAGGAGGTTACTCTCCATAGTAATCGCCGACGCTCGGAATCGTTATGGTACTTGAAGAAGAAGAAGAAGAATATAAACCAAGGACCTATCTATGGGTTCCATAGCATAGAAGGGCTCATGGGGCCGGACCTTCTCCCCTCACAAGTAATCATCTATTTAAAAAAAGAACATAATTTTTTCCTTTTTAATTCTTTTGAAGACATTAGATACTCTCAGCATTTTAAGTAATGTATCTCAAATCAATGATCAAACTCATGCTAAATTACTATTATTTCGTTAGTATCATATTTTGTCAAGATGCATCACTTGATATATCGTTTTCGAAATAAAAAGCATAATGAAATATGTATTTTGTGTCATTCACACAAATATCAGCTTACTTGACAGTTAAAACTCTCATGCTGGTCCAATTATGGTATTAATTCATTAAAATATTATACCAATTATTTTTTATAATTAATCTTAGTTAAATTTTTGAATTTCATAATGAATTAAAAGATTATAAATTTATAATGTAACCTAACTCTTCATATATATATATAAACAATCATACATATATTTTTATATATAGACTAGATAAAATAAGAAAATAAAAATAAATTTGCTCTAAACTTGAAGCCATTAAATAAATTTATCTCTTGAGTATATTTATTTTAAAATAGTCCAATTTATCATTTCTAGAAAATGTTTAAAAAAGTCCTATATAGAAGAGAGAGCAGATATGAATAATTGACAATTTCCCTCTTCTCATCTGGAACGGATTATATCATTATATGACTTTTTATTAGAAATTCTTTGACGCTTGATTGATTTCACTTGATATTTTTTATTTATTCGAACAAATGAGAAAACAGTACTTTTTTCAATTTAGGGGAACTTTAAAGAGGGTAAGTGGGTAGCGAACGTTTTTTTTCCTGTTTTAATAAAATAAATTCACATTTTCCAATTGGCGCACCATTAGTTCATTCTCATTTTATTGAAAAGTTACTGAGTTTTTATTCGAAAGTTGAATTCATGGTTGAATACAAATTAAAAAAAAAAAAAAAAAAAAAAATTAAATTAAAAATAATGATCTGGAGGCACACCAGTGCCCCAGCCAAGTTCGATTCGAGCGGGCGTGCACTGCCAGACTACCCTTTACAAAAAGCAACTTGAGCCAATTTGAAGCCTCTGTAACTTCGCACTGGAAACCTGTGCAGGGCTGAATTTTTTTCTCAATACTGGTCCACAAGCTTAACTCAATTATGAAATTTCACATTCATATTACTTGTACATTCCAAGTTAGAAGAAACCATAGATGGCTATTTCGTCACTCACTCACTGACTGTCTGACTGACTCATCAAAATTCTAGAATACTTCCGTTGATCCTAGAATGTTGAAATTTGTCTTAATGGTAGAGTTTGGGGTACAATTAAAGGGAAAAGCGAAACTTACCTTTTTCAGGACCTAAAATGAAGAGGTGAAAGTTATAGGCTTAACACTTTCGCTTCCAACAACGAGTTATCTCGTAAGTCTAAATTTGTGTTTAGGCGGCAGTTAATTCGTAGAACGTTTTTGTTTTACCTACGCCACAAAGGTACGAGAAAACTCGTAGTATTTTCATGTTCTTTGAACCTATCTGGCTTTGGGAATTAGAAAAAAACATAACCATTTGTCGCAATTCAAGAGAATTATCATAATTAATATAAGTAATTATAAAGTAAATAACAATATGTTGGAGTGGTGGGACCTATTTTGAAAATGTCGCTCGGCAGCGAACGTGTTAATTAACATTTTAGTATAGTACAAATACAATGAACATAGAATGCTGAAATAGTGGTAAATCTTCGCACATTAATAAAGGGGGAAATTGAAAAACCGAAACTTTCCTTTCATCAGGACCCGAAATGAACGAGTGAAATTTATGAGCTAAATTAACTAATAATGGCAATTCAACTAGAATGCTAAAATTTGACATAGTGTAATTGCTTGAATCACTAATAAAGTTAGAAATCGAAAAAGATACTAAATCAGCCTTAAAAATAAGTGTGTGAAGCTTGCAAATTTTGATCCAACTTACAAGCCAAGCAAGAAGTGAAATACCAACAAAAACACCTGTGTAAAAAAGTCCAAGTTCGATTAATTAAAACCGTTTATGGCCTTCATTTGTACAGTGATGATCTTAGGTAGTTTTTAATAATTTCCACTTTTGGGAAATTTTTTTTGGCAGTAGTTACAGAAACAGGCATAATCAACAAAGAACGCAATGCTATAGTAGTGTTCAAATATGCTTGAATTTTTTTTTACTAATATAATTTAATGTCTCATTTGGAGATGACGTTACCTCTGGGTCAGAATTTCGCAAAAACTGTAATTAATACAATAATTTAAGACCATTTATATCGTGTTACAGCCAGCCCAACTATCCCTTATGGCATGGTTCAATTATCGGGGAAAACTATCTTCCAAAAAATCATATTATTTATTAGTTGTATATTTATTTATTATTGAAGAATGCTCAGAGGTGAGATACCTCGTAGAGCAGATACAAAAGAAAATACGGAATTGTTAATAGGTAGATGAGCAAGCCTCTCTCAATATATGAACTGTAACAAATGGACTCTTAGGATCATGTAAGAATGGATTTTAGATGTTACTTTTCCATGTGGTTTTTTCACTTGAGTTCGTGATCATCCGGGTCCCCCAGAATCTTAATGCCCTCAAAAAATCATATTATACATAACCTTATTTATGGCGATGTTTACATATTTGCCAACCAGCTATGGGCAAAGTGAGTACATACAATGAACTTTTCCCTAATCTCCAAAGGTAAATCTGTATTGAATGCACATTTGGCAAACGGATTGGGAAGAGTAAACATCCTCCGTAAAATGTTTACATTTACCGAAATATATACAAAAAACCTTTTTGTAATGTTGTGCTTGCTACACCCCCTGGACCCCACTCCGAACTCCGCCCTCACACCCCATCAAGCCCCCCTGACTCCCACCCCGCCGCCATCAAAATGTTATATAGCAATGAACATAAGTTAGAAGATATCTGATTTATATTTGAAATTTCATAATAATCCCTTCAGCCATTTTTACGCCTTGAATGGTAAGCAGAACTTGCGCGGAAACATATACACATGCATACATACACAGGAATTTTGTTGAGGGTGTTTTCGTTCATAACTTTGTTTGAAACGTGTACAACCTAAATTTGGCGTGATTGTGGCCAATGTACAGACAAAACCTTTATTTTATATATATAGATTTGCTGGAAAATTTATTTTATGAAATTTTATCTTTTGTCTTCCACAAAAAAGGTCGGATGTCAAGCCTAAATATCATGCAATAAGAATAATAGCAACCAAGCCGGAAATTAACATTTTTTTCTTGTCTATTTCAGCTTACTGCGATCGAGAAGATGAACTGGAAGAGCTCTGCGAGCAAATCACAGGGGACGCTACTCTGTTCAGTATGTTTCGCGCAGAGGCCCCCCCATCGGCTTGCCCTTTCGCTCAACCGCCCTTTACGTTCACCTACAACAGAGGATCTGGGGAATGTAAAAGTCCTGTCTCAAGGGTAAGCTTCTATACTATTATAAATAAAAATATTTATTAAAATAAGAATTTTTATACAAGAATGTTATTTTTTCTCCCATACAATTTCTTACTAATTATTTCACAAAATATTAATTTAAATCGATTTCCCTATACTTTCATATTGATATTGATTCCTCCAATCTTTACAAAATACTCGACAATTTATATTTACTGGAATGAATATTTATCTAAAGAGAACAGTACTACCTATTCATTTCGAAACTAACTGAAATAAATTCAACTAAGTAGCCTGATCGAATTGTATATTTATGGAATGTAACAATATAGAGTTATTATATAATCTTCATGATATAAATTTTAAGCTTATTAGTTTATCCATATCGAAGCGTGGTGAAGTACTATAGCAGTGCTTCCCATGGCCCCCTAAATCTGAAAAAATAATCCGCGGATCCCCGTAAAAAAACATATTTTATTCGTAAAGATTTTTATTTCTCATGTTTATTTTTTATTACAAAGAATAGTAATTAACAAACAGTTTTTAAAAATAAAATTAGAAAAACTACTACCTATATACACGAAGCTTCCAAAACAAATTAATGAGATCTTTGCGGTTGCATGTTTTTACACAGCAAATCAATATCTGGTTCAATTGCAGAAATGCTAACTCGCAAGGAATCTTGCAAAGTAATACGATACAATTTTTAGTATTTAGAGAGAAAATAGATGATATTAAATTATTCCATTATTCCCAAAACTCACCCTTAATATTGTAGATCATCTGAATGGCTCTGGTCATCTGCTACTGATCACGATTACGCTGTTTTTGACTTGGAGAGAAGATGAAAATAAAAATGAAAAATATTATAATTCATTTGCAATAGGTCATTTACAACATTGGTTCTTAATCTTGGGTCGCTCAGAGTCGTCTACCAAATATTTTACTACAATTTTAAAAATATATTTTAATTTATTCAATGATTTTAAAAGAAAAAATAATAAAAACAAGTAGGTACTTTTTTATTATTTTCCTTGGATCGCAAAGTACATTTGTTTTTATTAATAATTAAAAATTTATTTAATCATTGTAGAATTGAAGATAATTTCTTAAGTATGAACTAAAAAAGGCAATGAAAAAAATTTGGCTTTGTTTTAAATCGCGACATGAACATATTTCTCAAATTTGGGTCGCAGCTTAAAAGGGTTAGACTGCTTTACAACACGAATTATTAAATGTTAATTTTAGTTAAGTATTTGAAAAAGAAGTAGAAATCGAAATATTAATATTAAGATAATTTATTTTTTTAACTGTGATATAAATATATAAATAAAGAATGGGTAGAATAAAGAAAATTCAAAAAAGAATGGAAAAAAATCTCACCTGGAAGACGCGTGGGTGCGCGCAGAAATGCTAGAGTCCACAACGGCGCGAGTTCTTGCTGGAAAGCGTTGATTTTGGCCTGAAGGGGTTCACAATTCACGTTGCATGGGCTCAAGGGGGCATGGGGCCATGGTGGGGAGTGAACTTTGGACCCTGCAATAGAGAGTACAAGCACCTAATAGTTGAAAGGGAAATCCTAGAAGTATTGAATTGAAAGATTTCTTCCAATTCGAGCAAACAGGTCGGAGCTTGTTTTCGAACTTCTCGCTGTATGCAATTAAATCTATTGTAATTCCTATATCATAAACTATAACTAAATACATGTATTAAAAGAAATTCTCTTTTAAGATATACGATTGCTTTGTCTATTTATTCAAATCAAGCATTGTAAAATGTATACGAATAATTGCAATTTTAATCTTAATTTAAAAATTAATTTGAATAAAAATCATGAGATTATTTATTACTGAATCCGAGCTGTTATGCATGATTTTATTACATGTCAGAAGAATTCACCTTCTCGGAAATATAATATCATCAATAGCGCTTCGAAATCAGTACAAGATAATCTCATGATTTTTTTCCAGGATGATTGAATCTATATCTCTCGGCAAATTGAACTTTTATATAAAAACTAACGTTGGAAAACTATGCATAGCATGAAGCTCCCAAAACAATTTAATGAGATGGTTGCGGTTGCATGTTTTTACACAACAAATCAATATCTGGTTCAATTGCAGAAATGCTAACTCGCAAGGAATCTTGCAAAGTCTCCGTGGAAAATTTCCGTGGACCCCAGGTTGGGAAGCACTGCTCTATAGGTTAGGATAAACATTACTCTCGGTCAGACGTCAAGGTCAAATTCAAAGGGCCATAAAGTAAAAAGTATTGAATCCAAGGTCCTAACCAAAACCAAAGAATTATAGTATTCAATTAAGCAGAATTTTAGGAAATAATAAAATTTTAACAGTTATTAAAACCCCTTTATACTAATAATTTTGCCCAAACGCGCAGAGGCCAAAAATAATTCATTTAATCGGAGGTGATGTATGGTATGGTTGGATCCAGTTTTTTCGTCGACGATTTTTAACTTAGCGAAATGAAAACATGTACTTAACATTATTTTAACAAAATGAAGCTTTGTTTAGTTTTGTGTACATATCAGTCCACAAACATTAGTCCTTTATGTACTAAGCATTTAGTTTTTTTTTTAAACATCTTGAAAATGCCTTGATCAAATTTGTAATTCTCTTTAGGTGCTTCGAATACTCCAGAAATGATTATATAAAGTCTTACTTCGAGATCACATTTTAAAGTACTTTATTTCTGTTAATGTTAGCTAGTATTTTTTTCGTGTTGTTTTGGCCATTAGTGTTAACCATTGTTGAAGACATGGAGAAATCGATTTAAAATCAATATCGTCTTCAACGAGGGGTGATCCGCGATTGGTGGTAGGTGTACACATCTTTGGAAGTATTTTGGAAGTACTTGGAAATATTTGAAAATACTTAAAAATATTTGGAAGTACTTTGAAATATTTGGAAGTACTTGGAAATATTTGAAAGTACTTGGAAACATTTGGAAGTACTTGGGAATCTTTGGTAGTACTTGGAAATATTTGGAAGGCTTGGAAATATTTGGAAGTACTTGGAAATATTTGTCCGCCTCCGTGGTGTAATGGTTAGAATAACTGACTGGCAACCCGGAAGTCTCGGGTTCGATTCCCGGTTATACCCAGACATTTTTTCTGTAAGTATAGGGTCTGGTAATAAAAATTAAGTGGGAGATAAATTTAACCGAATTTATCGCGCGGAGAATTTACCACTGCTCGAAGCCCCTAAAACCTTAGTAAATTGGATATTGAATTGTATCTAAGTTTCTGAGATTGGCTTGTGATCCCGGCTTCTTTTCCTTCTACTCTGTTCTTTTCACGATTGAGGGGCCAGCCCATACAGGCCTTTAGGGGATCCACCTTCTGATGTATCTCCTTCTCACATCAATATCATTAAAAAAAAAAGTCAAAGTGGAAGTAGGTGTACAGCATGTTAGGTCTTCAACAATGGTTGAAAATTTAAAATGCTGGTTGTTCCTCCGGTATAAGATGAGAACAGATGGCTATTTTTGATTTTAAGTCAATTCCTCCATGTCTTCGGATGACACGTAAAAATGGAGCTAAAATAAAAAATTAGTCGATCCTCAACTAATACTGGAGAAATAATCATCTTAAAGTGGATTTTTAAACTAATCATGAGTTTCCTACATTTGATTCACTCGCGAATCGAATGTAGGTAATTTTTGTCAAATATTAAGTAATAATAATATCTGAATTTATATATTTCTGTGTAAGAAATAATGAATTTTTAAATATTTGCTGGATCACACCTAGATGTATCATATCTTTTTCATTCTCTTGGTCCAGATTTAAGATTCAGCTGACCCCAATAGCCTCAACCAGCAGTGGCCTAGCGATATATATATCTTGTTTAAAAATGTCGCGGTCAAAAATAACTCTATTTGATATATATTCACTTAATAATTTAATTAGAAAAATATTTATGGATTTTTAAAGTTTCAAGTTTTTAGTGATAATCATTGTGAATTTTTTCGCACACACTAAATAAATAAAATATTAAAAATAATTAACTTAATAATATAGTAAAATGTTAAAATTAATATTGTATGAGATTTTACAATTTATAAATTATTTAATAAGCTCAAAGTAATGTATTAATATCCAGCGCCTGCTAATGCAACCGACAACTCAGAACTCAATTTTATTGCATACTCTACTACTACTATATATCCTGCACTGAATTTTTCTAATTAAAAGCTGGGGGTAAAGATTCCAACAGCCCAAGTCCGAAGATTCCATTATATTTTTAAAAATTATTGATTGACTTAAAAATATGTTTCTCTTGCTTACTTGAGATTTTGTAGATTATATCTTAGAAAATAAGTTCATCTTCTTTTTCCTAAGATGTCGTAATCTTTCAAGCGGTGGCTATTACTATAGAGAGGATCCTCTTCATAGTAATTAATCTGAAATTATTCAGTGGTGGCTTTCCATTGGCTTCTCCCGGATTTATCAAGGCGCTTTGTATCTTTGACAGAGATGAGAATTGTTCTGACTGAGGCGAGATTCGATCCCGAGTAAACTAGATTTAAGGACGTTCCCTAATTTAATTCAGATGCAGCTCGGTCTTTCCCCTACTCTCACATGCGCAGAAAGACAAAAGTGTTTTCACTGCTAAAAGACAAAGAAAAATAAACTGCAACGGATCGTTGCTAAACTTTATCCAAATTCATTTGAAATATTAATATGTTTGTTCCTTTATTATTAATCAGATATCACTTGCAATTTGTAGTTCATATTGACATTAATTCAAAAATAATTCTCATTTAAGAGTCGAGGAATAACCATTCCACATTGGATTTTTGACATTTCGGTTATTATTGTAACCATTGCTGAAGACATAGAGGAATCGACTTAAAATCAAAAATAGCCATCGATTCTCATCTAATACTTGAGGAATAACAATTCTACATTAGGTTTTTGACGTTTCGATTATTATTGGTAACCATTGCTGAAGACATGGAGGAATCGACTTAAAATCAAAAATAACGATCGATTCTCATCTAATACTAGAGGAATAACCTTATTGCATTCAATTTTTGATGTTTTTGACCATTAATGGCAACCTCTATTGAAAACGTGGAAGAATCGACTTAAAATCAAAAAGACTAAATTCTTTTATGGCAAACAACTCAAACTTGAGTTGTTTACCAAAAAAGAATTTAGTCTTTTTGATTTTAAGTCGATTCTTCCACGTTTTCAATAGAGGTTGCCATTAATGGTCAAAACATCAAAAATGGAATGCAATAAGGTTATTCCTCTAGTATTAGATAAGAATCGATCGTTATTTTTGATTTTATGTCGATTCCTCCATGTCTTCAGCAATGGTTACCAATAATAATCGAAACGTCAAAAACCTAATGTAGAATTGTTATTCCTCAAGTATTAGATGAGAATCGATGTCTATTTTTTATTTTAAGTCGATTCCTCCATGTCTTCAGCAATGGTTACCAATAAAAACCGAAATGTCAAAAATCCAATATAGAATGGTTATTCCTCAAGTATTAGATGAGAATCAATCGCTATTTTTGGTTTAAAGTCGATTTCTCTATGTCTTCAGCAATGGTTACCAATAAAAACCGAAACGCCAAAAATCCAATATAGAATGGTTATTCCTCAAGTATTAGATGAGAATCGATGGCTATTTTTGATTTTAAGTCGATTCCTCCATGTCTTCAGCAATGGTTACCAATAAAAACCGAAATGTCAAAAATCCAATATAGAATGATTATTCCTCAAGTACTAGATGAGAATCAATCGCTATTTTTGGTTTAAAGTCGATTTCTCTATGTCTTCAGCAATGGTTACTAATAAAAACCGAAACGTCAAAATCCAATATAGAATGATTATTCCTCAAGTACTAGATGAGAATCAATCGCTATTTTTGGTTTAAAGTCGATTTCTCTATGTCTTCAGCAATGGTTACTAATAAAAACCGAAACGTCAAAAATCCAATATAGAATGATTATTCCTCAAGTACTAGATGAGAATCAATCGCTATTTTTGGTTTAAAGTCGATTTCTCTATGTCTTCAGCAATGGTTACTAATAAAAACCGAAACGTCAAAAATCCAATATAGAATGATTATTCCTCAAATACTAGATGAGAATCAATCGCTATTTTTGGTTTAAAATCGATTTCTCTGTCTTCAGCAAAGGTAACGGATAAGAAAACAACGCAGTTGCTATGGTTACTCATAAAAATTCCTCCCAAATTTTTAGCATTTCACAGAGAGAAGCCTATCCATTCTTACTTAAGCAAGGCTAAATGAGCTATATTAAAACTTTCAAATGAATAAATTTTAAAGAATTTAAAAAATTAAAAAAAGTACCATCTTACTCTAGAGTAAAGTACTTTAAAATATAATTTTACTAAAAACTTTATTTAACCTTTTTTGTGGTCCCCAAGGTACTTAATTAGGATATTAAATTTCATCAAAATTGGTTAAGTCATTTTCAAGATATTTAGAAAAAACTAAAAAAGTACTGAAATAAAGTACTAATGTTTGTGGGCCGATATGTACCAAAAACTAATCAGCGCTTCATTTTGTTAAACTAATGGTAGGTTTTCAATTTCATTTCAATCGGTGCAACGGTGTGGAAAAAATCGTGGGCCAAAAAAACGATAACATACATCCATACATACATCCATACATACATCCATCCATACATCCGCACGCACTAAATGAAAAAATCGCACTTTTTGGCCTCTTGACGAGACCCCTTGTAATTTTTGGCAAAACCGTCACGTGCTAAAATTCAACCTAATTGAATACTACAATTTGTGACTTTAATTGAGTCCATGGGTTCCGTAGTCTTTACCTGAGGACCCTTTGAAGCCACGCTTGCCCCGAGAGCGATTACAATACTTTACCCATGCTTTGCATTGGATAAAGTAAAAAACACTTCATGAAACAGCTCAATGCGAAATTCCAGATGAGAACAGTATAGTTAGGTTGAGAGAATTAGCTAAAAATCTCAAATGCACCAGCTGCAGAAGTTTTTTAGTTATGGAAAAATTGAGTGACTTTAGTGCGACGTTGCCAAGTCGCCATCTCTCACTTGCCACGCCATGAGAGAAAAAATGAAAACCATCAAAAGTACCTAACTTTTAACATTTTTCATACAAAACGAATACCGCTTGATACAATTATTTTAATAGGAAAATATTTGTTATATTTTCAGTTAATGATTCTCAGTTTTTCAAAATAATTTCAAGAAAATTACGATTGTTATTTAATGAAACAGTCGCTTTAACATCAATCGGGATAGGGTTCGCGTGTTAAATATGCAAATTTCAATGGTCAATATTTAAAAATTTAGTGCCGCAAGGACTATTGAAAGAAATTTCTACGTATAAAGGACACTTATAAATATGTGTATTCAAAGTTTTAAAAGGATTTCAAGAAAATCGATTTATTAGAGAACATCCTTAAAGATGAGCGCTCTATCTGTCTAAAAATAATATTAGAGGAATAGTTTGGATTTTAATAAGAATATGTACATCTGTTATTAACTATATTTTTCAATTATTATTTCCATTTGGAATGGTTTTAAATAATGAATCACTGGGGATTAATATTAATTATTTGATTTTTTGTATACATTTTTACACAATTTAATTGACAAAGATAAATCAACGAGATTGTTCTGCTTGATGCAAATAAACATTTATATAGAAATGTATATCGGTTCTTGTAAAATTTCATGTGTTGAGTGGACGAAAAATAACGCCTAGACTTATTGGCTGTAAGGAAATGTTTCACCTAGAACCAACACCTATCTCCTTCAAAGTAAGTAAGGAAATGTGTTCATTCCAATCGAGATTAGTTGCAATCTTAAATCCTCCATAGACAGTTTTGCCTCTTTATGGTGTTCAGACCAAAGAAAATTCTTAAAGATTTCTTTCAGTGGATTTTATAATCATTTAATGTTGCCTAAATGAATAAAAAGGCTTATTATTATTATTATTATTATTATTATTATTATTATTATATGAATCCAATTTTTCAAGAGAACTTCCGTAGAAAATCACAAGGCTCTTTTGTTTATAACGATTCCAAAGACAACCATTTCAGAGCAATGAATACCATAGATGATTTATTTGATAATTCACTTATATTTTGTATGTGATTAAGTCACCACCAGATTAAGAGAATGAGCTTTCTGAATGCCCTAAAAGCCTCTTGGATAGGATTATTTGAAATAAGACAAACTTCTATCAAGTCCTTTAATTGACTTAATACTTAATCGTAGAAATACCTAGCAACACATAATTGAATTAAATGTTCTTGATCTTATACAATCTATCTTCTATTACACTAAGGTAGTTACCTATATATAATTAATCTATCTCAAAAAAATTATCAAAAATAATATGAGAAAAGCATTTGCTATCGAAGCAGTCTATTGTCTCTTAATTAAAACGATAATAAGTTGTGTGAGATTTCTCGATACTACATAAAATAGATAATCTGGTTGTTTTAAATAGTCTATCCTCTATTATAATGTTGAACATTTCGAGCCTCAATTAATTATGTCAGTAGAGAATTGTTTTTCTTCGGTCATTAAAATCTAACCAGCTCTTTGAATTAAAATTACAAATATTTTGACACAAAAACAAACTCCCTAGGTTTGTTTTTCACAAAACTTGTTTTCTAAAAAGAATATATTCAAAAACCAAACTGTTTGGCATAGTACAATTTTAAATATATATTGTATATTTTTTTTGCCGAAAAATTCAAAATCTATCTAAGATATCACACAAATACTCTTCTCAAAAAAGTGACCATTTAAAAAGGAAAGAAGAACAAATGAATGTATTAAATATCAAGAAGATGTGTAAAATGTGTAAATACTATTCTTGTTTCTTTTTTTCTCTTACTTATTTTTTTTCACTTTCTTATTTAATTTATTACCATTCCTCATTCTGTAAGTTCATATTCATTTTATCATTCATTCACTAATTTTTGGGTTTATTTTCAAAATTTTCACACTAAAATTAAAAAAAAAACATTTTTTTTTTTTTTGGCTTTTCGGCCCTTCTAGCCATAAGCCAATTTACGATACTATATATTTTTTAAATTTTGTCTCTACCCCGGAGGTCAGATTTTAGCCGAATGCCTCGAGTCGGATTCGAACACGGGTCCACTTGGTTAGCAGGATGAAACGCTACCGCCTAGCCTATCTGACCCCCCTAAAGAAAAACATGATTAAAATAAAATAAAAAAAGAACATTGTTGTAAATATGGACATGGAAAGGGAGTATTTATTGCTCCATGCTCAAATAATTAATATATTTACCATTTTATATTGAAACCCAAAGTCAACCTCGGCTGAGAATTACTACTACTATTATTTATTGCTCGATGCTCAAATAATTGTAAAATAAAAAAATAATAATGTAAATTTTAATATGGAAGTAAAACATTTTGTTCAAAAAATATATACTATATATTTACCATTTTATATTGAAACCCAGAGTCAACCTCGGCTGAGAACTACGTTTAAAGTTTCCTTGAGTCCATAAAAGTTTTTTTTTAGTAAATGAGTGTGTGTGTGTGTGTGTTTTGATAAAAAAAATTGAGTGAAGACGAGACCCCACCAGCTAAAAAAGCTTCTATTAATAAATTTCATAAATATATTTATGAGATATTAATTAATTATTTTGTAGAAAAATGGGGTCCTTATAAAGGTTCTCTTTAATGAGATGTTTTCACTTAACCAATCCTTCAACTCATTAGTTCCAAAAATAGGGGTATGTATAACTGTAGTTTATTTTTAAGTAGGGATTTTTCCGAAGGAATACAGTCAATTTTAGAAAATGTTCAATAAAAATAATAAGTAGAAATGTACTTTTGTACTACTACACTAATATTTCTCAAATTAGGATACAATTCTTTTAAACTCGAATTTTTATTAAATGACAAATACCTGTACCCTTTAGCAGCTCTTTTCTTTGCTCCTCAATCTCTTCCTAAGGCTGAAGACATTTCTTCACTGGTTGTCTCATTTCAATACCCAACCTTTCTTCAACTTTATCTCATTTCGTTTTTATTACTTTCTGCATGTTTCTCGTTTTCCAAGGCATATTTGCTTGCATATTTTCCAAGCCTCGTCTCACTTCACCGAATTGAAAAGTACTTTGGATAGACTACTAAATCATACCGTTTCCGATTTATTATTATCTCACCGTTTTTCATTGTACTATTAGCTTTTCTAGTTCATAATTATCGGTCACTTTTTTTTATTTAATGATTGAGTTTCGAAATAACAAGAGTTCATGCTGCTAAAGTATAATTTAGTTTCCCTTTTAAAAGGATTCCTTTAGAGTTAGGCATTTATTGATTAAATTAATATATATTATATGAACTGACATTAAATATTTCTATCTTATCTGTTGACTAAGCAAGAAAGGCGTCAGCCAACTGCTCCAAATTCATAAATATAAAATTATAATCCATTAAAATTTTACTAGTCTATAAAATTCCAACATTTTTCTTTATTTCGATAAATTAAAAATATCCTTCGATGTAGCAAAATTAGTCTATAAAAGTAAAGGCAATTGCCCATTTTTAAGGATTGTTAAAGATCAATTTATTGGTGTTTCACCTTATGAATTTCCGGATGGAGGGAGATAACTTTTACCCTTTTCAGTACCGATATAAATATTTCAAAATAGGTCTGTCATTAAAGAAGTTATATTGGCTGAGAGGACAGATCAATGAAACTTCTTGCTTTGCCAAAGTTGCTTGGTTATAAGTTTTCAACGCTGACTTTGATGGCCAAAGCCCTTAGTGCATCATTGATTGACCAAGTTTTTTTTTCAAGCAGACGTCCAGTTCACCTTAAGATGAGTGTGGCATTGAATAATTCTCGATTTCTATTCCTTTTCCCCAAAATCTAATATCTGTTCAAACAACCAATAAATTCAATATCCTTTCCCGCTTCCCAAAGGAGCCTTTTTTCGATCATCTTTTTATTTTCAAGTTAACTAATAAATAAATATATTGTATTGGAAATTGTATTTAATAATTGATTCCGTTGTACGTACGAAGCAGGAATATGATTTTTGAACAGGAAGTTCTGAAGCAAGAAAGCTCAAAATCTAATCAGAAAAACAAATATTTTGGCTTCAGAGCGAACTTTCTACGATTTTTTACTTTTTTTAACCTGGGTATTGGAAATCATTTCAAAATCTTGTAAACAAAAAACATTTCAAGCTCTCCTGCCGAATGATTAAAATATCATTGGGTATATATAAAAAGTGAGGAATTAAGCAAACATTTTTAAAAAGGTGAACTCTTTTATATCAAATTTTCTACTATATGTTCATGCTTGTTACTATTTTGATAATGACATATTTTTTATGACATAGGAATCTGAAAGTTTGAGAGCAATTTTCACAAACTTCTAATTCTCCTCTGGCTTTATTAGCTAATTGGTCTTCGAGTTCATTGACACCTGAACCGAGATCTACTCAAAATAATTCTTTCATTTTACTTTTAATTTAAAAATAAAATAAATAATTTTTAAAATCATTGTGGAAGAATTTTTAACTAATTTTAGCTTTATTAGCTAATTGGGCTTCTAGTTCATTGACACATGAACCGAGATCTACTCAAAATAATTCTTTTCATTTTACTTTTAATTTAAAAATAAAATAAAATTTTTTTAAAATCATTGTGGAAGAATTTTTATTTTTATAGAAACATCTCGTAGCTCATAGGTTCGATTAAACTCAAAGAATCAGAGCATATTTTCTTATTAAGTAGTTTCTATATACTCAAGGGCTTATTAAAATTAATTAAAAGTTAAAAAACATTTTCTTTTGTTAAAAATAATTGTATTGGATTCATTCCAGCTATTTCTAAAATATCCTTCATCATGGCAATATACTCCAAATTATGTGCCTTCATTTTGCTATGTTGTTACTGATCTTAAATAATCCCAACATAAAATGTCAAATTAAATTTGCTAATATTCTTGCCTAAGGGGTCTGCACGCATATATAGATGTAATATAAATGATATTTATCTTTTGGTAAATTTGTTTTATCATTTTCCGATAGGAGTGGTCTCCGAGGCTTATGCCATTATTTTGTTTGTCTTCTTTATTTCACTTTAATGTTTATTCTTTACCTTCAAAAATAAATTCAAAATATTTTTAACAATATGATTTTATTTTGATGTTTTTCCAGTGGGATATACAATCTTTTGGTCAGTAATTATAATATTTCTAACTTTACGTCAAATAAAAAGAAATCATTGACATTTATAAATACCTACTATAAACATAAAAAATGTACATATTTTAGTCATCGATTTATCTCCATATATATATATATTAGGTGGCTCCTTATTTTGGGTATTTCGAATTTTTACCTGGGAGGCTCATATGGTTCCCGAAATAAATATAAAAAAATATCTTCCAAGTTTCAAGTCTCTATCTCAATTTTAAGTTCTTCAGAGCGATGAAGCTTTCCATCTAAATAACATGTTTTAACGATCAATTTTTTATACGGGACAAAGTAATAGTTTCAAAAATTTAAAACTCTGTAGACTTATAATAGTAGCTATACTTCAGAGTTTTTTTCAGATTTTTAGTTATTATAATTTTGGAGTTACAGCTAGATAAAATACTGCCATATCTTAGTGTTGAGTGAAAGTTATAGACTCCAAAATTATTATAGCTACATATCTGTAAAAATTCTGAAGGATAGCTACTATTATAAGGATAAATTCTACAGAGTTTCAAATTTTTTAAACTATTGCTTTGGCCCGAATAAAAAATTGATCGTTCAATGCCAAAATCCCCATGTTATTTAGATGGGAAACTTACATCGCTCTGAGGCACAGGTTAAAATTGAGAAAGGGTCTTGAAACTTGGGGGATATTTTTTTTTATTTATTTCGAACCATATGAGCCTCTGCAAGCGTGAAAATTCTAAATTACCTAAAATAAGGACCACCTTAATATACAGGGTGTCCCAAAAGTCAAGGATCAAACGTGAACACGAGATAGGTGAGTTCAGATTGTCCAAAATAAAAAATTTAAATAAAACCTCTTAGTTTTGAGTTTTGAGCATTTTTTTGAAACCGTGAAAATCGCTACCCTGCTCTAAATATTTGAATTCTGTGGCTACGAATTTTCATATTTTATAATTCTAATTTTTGTTCCGGAATCCTAATACTGCTATCGATCACAAAACAGAAAATAACTAAGAGTTTTATACTTTTTGAGAAAAAAATATTTTTGTCAGATTCATGTGTCAAAAAATTATAATCAGCTAACTTTGACTCTTGATATCTATCTTTAAAAAAACTGTATCAAACAATAATGGCAAATTATCTAAAAAATTGACGCATTTAATCAAGATTTCAAAATGGTTTAAAACATTCCACTTTTTAAAAAAACAAAAAATAATATTTGCATTTTTATGCAAGGAAACTAATTTCAAACACACAATTCGTAATTGGCTAAAGGGTAGAATTTAACATGAAAACTAATTTAATTTATTAAAATATTTTTATTCAATTAAAGTAAATAAATTTGTGTAATGGTCATTTGTCTTGTAAGAGGCGGCCCGCTCCTCGGAGGCCCAATAAACAAAATTATAGTGGCGTGCGGTCCATAGCTGTGGATGCGGCGCATCCCTAAAATTTCAACTTTGACTCTTGATATCTTAAAAAAACTATGTCAAACAATAATGGCAAATCATCTGAAAAATTGACGCATTTAATCAAGATTTCAAAATGGTTTAAACATTCCACCTTTTAAAAAATAATATTTGCATTTCTATGCGAAAGAAACTATTTAATTTCAAAGCACAATTCGTAATTGGCTAAAGGGTAGAATTTAACATAAAAACAGATATGAAATAATTTTAATTTATAATTTGAAATATTATTAGATATTGAATATAAAATAAAAACAATTATTATTTTGAACATTTATTTTTGAAATTTTAGGAATGCGCCGCATCCACAGCTATGGACCGCACGTCCACTATAATTTTGTTAATTGGGCCTCCGAGGAGCGGGCCGCCTCTTACAAGACAAATGACCATTACACAAATTTATTTACTTTAATTGAATAAAAATATTTTAATAAATTAAATTAGTTTTCATGTTAAATTCTACCCTTTTAGCCAATTACGAATTGTGTTTTGAAACTAGTTTCCTTCGCATAAAAATGCAAATATTATTTTTTGTTTTTTAAAAAAGTGGAATGTTTTACACCATTTTGAAATCTTGATTAAATGCGTCAATTTTTTAGATAATTTGCCATTATTGTTTGATACAGTTTTTTTCAAGATATCAAGAGTCAAAGTTAGCTGATTATAATTTTTTGACACATGAATCTGACAAAAATATTTTTTTTTCTCAAAAAGTATAATACTCTTAGTTATTTTCTTTTTTGTGATCGATAGCAGTATTATTCAGGATTCCGTAACAAAAATTAGAATTATAAAATATGAAAATTCGTAGCCACAGAATTCAAATATTTAGAGCAGGGTAGCGATTTTCAAGGTTTTCAAAAATGCCCAAAACTCGAAAACTAAGAGTTTTATTTAAATTTTTTTTTATTTTGGACAATCCTGAACTCACCTATTTCGTGTTTACGTTTGATCTTTGACTTTTGGGACACCCTATATAGATACGAGTATTTACCTTATGTAAAATATTGCTAACCTACCTTAATTAACGCAATAACGAGGCCCCTCATATCAAAGGAAAAGAAAAAAATGTTTAGAGCGAAGGCCACAGAAATTAGAGAAGCAAGGCTATCCAACGAGACATCTCAGGTTCGGGTTCTGAGGCATTTCAAAAAATAAGCCACCAAGTCAAAACACAAATAGTCTATTCCAGAAAGATATAATATTTTAGTATAGAAACTCAATGATCAGTGTTGTGAAGAATTTTCTCTACACTTACTCACTGGTTAACGTGGGTGATTGAAAGTGACGCGACAACGGCTGCTAGAACCCGCTCACGTTAGTTTTCAACAAGAAATCATTAGTTTGAAATGATCGCTGACGCGCTCCTTTCAGTTGCTCATGTTAGCAGAGAACTAAGAGATTTTTTTTAATGATATTGATACGAGCAAGTGTTTACCCAAGAAGGTGCAGCTCCAAAAGGCCTGCATCGTGAAAAGAAGTTGAATAGGATTTATAGATATCCAGCATTTTCCATGACACTTTTGTGGATTCGGTAGATACTTGGAAAATGCTTAATAACTATAAATCTGTTGGTTGGAGAAAAAAACCTAGAATCATAAAGTTTGTAATAAATTTTATGAACTTTCATTTTGAAAAGGAAGGTTATTTACGAAAAGTTGATAGTTTTCGAGTTATAATCAAAAACCCGCCAAAAAAATGAGATTTTTAATCTTTTTTTTTTTGACATTTTTGACAATGATCCGTCACGAAATTTTGTTAGCAAACCTCAGATTCCGATTCAGCACACCAAAAACATATAGGATCAAGAAATCAAAACTACCCCAAAACTTTCCCGCTAGGAGCCCTTGAGAGAACAATTTAACTAAACTAAGAAGGTACTTCAAGAAATTAAAAAACAACATAATTCTTGATTAAAAATATGAAATATATTTAATTAATGTTAGTTTGCCATAAGAAACGGTTTGCCGTTGCCGTTACTCATCCCATGAGCCTCAGGGTGCAGGTCTTAAATAGCTGAAGGAAAATTTGAATATACACGTTTCTAGCAAAGTTATGAAAGAAAACTCCCTCAACAAAATCCCTGTCTGTCTGTCTGTTTCCATGGTGTCCGTGCAAATTTTGCCCGAAATTGGCATAAAAACGGCTGGAGGTATTTTTATGAAATTTCGTATTTGGATCAGATGTATTCTAACTTAAAATGATTGCTATAGAACATTTTGATATTTTGAAATTTTCCCCGCCCCCAAAAGGTGTCAGGTTTTTTTTTTGGGGGGGGGGCACTAGTGGAAATTATCAAATAACTCCTAAACTAATAACTCTACTACAAATTCTGATAAATATGATTTCTGATAACTTTTGTTCAAAAAAAATTCTCTCTCCAAAAAACAGCCAAAAAGGGAGAGGTTCAAAAAATGAAAATTCTAGCGCTTTGAACCAAACTCAACCAAAATTTGTACATTTGTGGGCCCCCAGGAGACTATTAGAAATGGAAAAACTTGCCACACAAAATATCAGAATTGGGGGGGGGGGATTAGAGAGTCCAAGAGGGTATTTAGGGGTTGGTAGAATGGAGGGGGTCAAATATAGGGGCGAAGCCAAGATATCCGCCGAAGGCAGCTAATTAAATAAATAAAAGGTGGTCCCTTAACAATAGACAAATTTCTGTTAAAACCAAAATGCCTTCTGTAATGGAAATTTGTCCTTGTCCTATGTATAAAACAAGAAATTCTCTTTAAAACTGTGATGAAGAATATAAATGAAATCGATTCTAGGAGAATGTCAAGAAACAAAACTTTCATAATATATAATCTTTTTCTTTTCTCATTTTTTTTTTTTTATATATATAAATTTTATATTAGTTAATTTAAACTTATTTGTCTTTGCATTTGTTTTTGCATTAAATCTCGGTTATAAAGACTTTGTTGACTCTTCAAAAGTATAATAGGGACTCTTACTTAAATACGAGCAGGTAATATATGTGTATGGTTGTTGGTTGTTTAAGGGGAAGAAATGAAGGCTTTTTGCCTTCAATTTTCAGCATCTTTCACAACTTTTTTTTCATATACATAATGATTAATAAATAAGACCCAGTGATTTTACTTTTAATCAATTTATATCAGTGAGTTTCCGTTTCCGCAACACCACAGGGCGCCAGCGAAACTACCCAGGATTGCTATAAAATTATTAAATTAAACTTTTTCTATTATTTTTTATTATTTTTTTAATTCATTTTGATTTTTTTCTGTTATTTAAAATAGAAACATTTTCTGGAATGATTTTTACTTTTGTCATTTCTTTAATCTTACATATTAGCTATTTGAAATATTAATATATTTATTCCTTTATTTATTGATCGGATATGGCTATTTGAAGTCAATAGTGACTTAAAATTAAAAATAGCGATCGATTCATTGAGGACTTAAATAAAAAATTATTATCTAATACTGGAAGAATAACTTTATTACATTCCATTTCTGAGTTTTGATCATTAATGGTAACCACAGCTCAAAACATGGAAGAATCGATTTAAAATAAAAAAATAAAAATAATTTTTTGGTCAACAACTCAACCATAAGATTTGTTAACCTAAAATGACCCCATGTCGTTGCCTTAGAGTGTAAACCTACTAACTCCATTTTTTATCATATATGACATATTAATACCGTTCGAAAGAAAAAGAGATGCAGCATCGTCCAAGTAAAACTGCTACTTAAAATTACGATCGTAAGTTATAGGAAAAAAATGTGAAAAATAGTTTCTTTCCATAACAACAATAATAAATTTTGTTTGTTTTTTCTCTGTCCTGTAAAATTTTCTTGTTGTGAGTTAGCAGGTTTACATTCCAAGACGACGATGTAATTTTTGACAAAACTGTCAGGCCCTAAAAATCAACCTGATTGAATATTATAATTTATAACTTTGGTTGAGACCGCATGAATAAAGTGAAAAAGTGATTAAACAAATGAATCTATATACATAAAATTAAGGTTTTGTCTGTACATTGCTCCAAATCACGCCAAATTTTGATTGCACACGTTTCAAGCAATGTTATGAACGAAAACACCCTCAACAAAATTTCTGTCTGTATGTTTCCGTCGTTTCCGAAAAGTTGCTCACGATTCACGTAAAAACGGCTGAGGGATTATTATAAAATTGCATATTTACATCAGGTGTCTTCTTACGTTTTTATCTATATAACGTTTTGATATTTTGACCCCAGAAGGGGGATTGGGGGGGGGGGGCGCATGAATGAAAATTATCAAAAAACTCCTAAGCTATTAACTCTACGGCAAATTTTATTATGAGCAAAGTTATAAGGGATGTAATTTCTGCACAACTTTTGTTTAAAAAAATTCCCCCAAAAAGGAGGGGGAGGGTCAAAATATGAAAATTCTTGCTCTTTGACCAAACTCAACCAAATTTTGTATACATAATCTGTGGGTCACTAGAAGTCTATAAATACAAAAACTAACCACCCAAAATGGGGGGGATCAAAAAATGAAAATTCTTACCCTTAGAGCCAACTTATCAAAAATTTGTATACATAATCTGTGGAACACTAGAAAACTGGGTTTGGGGGTGGAGGGCACGGGGTGGGGCCCGGGGGATGCAGGGTGGAGTGGAGGGTTTAGGTGAGGGTCCAGAGGCGTAATGTGGGCCTCAGGTGAGGATTCAGAAGAGTAGTGCGGAGTAGTGCGGGTTTTTATATATTATATTACATAACATTTATATCTATAATATCATAAGTAGCTACCGGGCATCTTGCTGGCCATAGGGCTACGCCCCCTGTACTGGCAGTGGCTTTTAAATAATAATTTAAATTCCCTAATTTGAATAAATTTTATTCGTCATGAACTATTAGTGGGTTTTAAAATTAAAAAAATCATCGCGTCATCGCGCAAGCCGATTGAAGTGAACAAAAATTAATATTTAATATATTGTTAGAGTTCGTGGCTGTGATGAAACTGTACTAGATGAAGGAGGAGGTATCAGCCAAAGATGGAATCACTGGGCTCAATAAAACACCTTTAATAAGACGTTTCGGCCTGAATTTTATTTGGCCATCTTCAGTCAATTAGGAGTTATACACAAAATGCGGTACACATATGATTGACATTGACTTTCATTTTGAAACTTTTGGGTCCAGGCACGTTATAAATTCACATGAGGCTAAAATTTTTTTTATTTTTGACAAGGCTTGGTTCGATCACATATGTGTACCGCATTTTGTGTATAACTCCTAATTGACTGAAGATGGCCAAATAAAATTCATGCCGAAACGTCTTATTAATGGTGTTTTATTGAACCCAATGATTCCATCTTTGGCTGATACCTCCTCCTTCATCTAATATTTAATATATTTTAGAATTTTTTAAAGAAAAGACTTAATTACAAAAAAGCAATCGACATATGGGCTCAGCCCGCCACTTCATGGGTCAGCGGGGTTCAAGCCCACAAGCCCCCCTTCTCTAGACCCGGCTCCTATGACTATATTGATAAAATTTAGTATGATACGGCTATTGAATGCAACAACATTGATTTTAATACATCGATGGATAATTTAATTTGACTCAATCTTTGAAAACGGCTTCAAAAATAAAAAAAACTCAGGTAATTTTATAATTTCACCATGCTTGGTCTGTTTCAAAGGAATCACTCAATGTCTACTCAAAAATAGACTAATTAGTATTGTATCAGTGCTCCATCAATTAAAGAAAAAGTAAATAGAATCGATTCCGAAATTAAACACAATTAGATGGAAGAAGCTGGTTAAAAAAATTTTGACAACCACTGATTGATAGGAATAGCGTTGACAATTCTCTGTTGATCCCTTTAATTAGACTCGATAACAAACTACATCTCTCTGCGATGTCATGTGCTCTAGAAGAGAATTGTTATCGTCACAATTCATTTGGGGACCGAGGGTTGCAAGTCCCTTTATCTTCGTTTAGTCCTCACCAATCATTTCCAGTGGAATCCAAGCAATACTGGTGTTGATCTTTTAAATCTTCTCCTAGTCCCCTAATTCCTCTAAGCTTCTATAACTGTTTACTCGTTCTATATGTTCTTAATGTTTAGACTATCTATAGACATTATTCGTTACAAGAAGAGTAGCATATTTTGAACTCACTCAATGAGTTCAGCGAACCAGTAAATTAAAATAAATTAGGTTATAAACTACAGTTTTTTATACAACATTTTTATTTGGAAACGAAATTCCTCCACCAAAATAAACGAATTATTACTAAACATTTTTAAGAATAGGTATTCTAAATTTCTTGTCCTGTTCCAAAAAAAAAAAAAATACTTTTCTCAATATCAACCCGGTAAGTAAAGTTTGAAATAAATGTATTTTCATTTTCTCTCCTGAATGGAGATATATACCACAATAAAATTATTTTGAATATTTTCATTGGCAAAGGCAAACATATATATTATTTAACTGAGTTAGTTTAAATTAGGTTCAGTCACGTTTTACAAAAAAAAAAAAAAAAAAAAACATCAACAACAACCTTGTTTGCGAATTGCGTATTTTGATTTTATTTCATTAGAAGCCCTATTATCTCTAGAGATACCTATATGGTGTAGTAAACAAATTAAAAAAAAAGGAATAACAACTTCTACTCCAAGCGCCCTTTACAAAAAATATCTAGCATATAAACATTCTCACAAGGCAATACTACTGGTGATAAATCTTCAAAATAAGATCGATTTGTACATTTGCCAAGATAAAAATAATAGAAAGAAATCAATTAGTTTCGAAAAGTATTTTTGTGTATAAAATTTGTTAATATACCGCTAAATATTGAAATATTGTTTTGCGTAACTGAGCAGGTGTAAAAATCTCTTAATTGAAAATATTTTCTTTTGCCTAGAGCAGCAGAGTTGTTTATTCATGAAGAGAAATCACTGAGTAAGTTAGATAAGGTTTGGTCTATTGATTGTAATGCTCTTTCTGAATTTCATCTAGGGTAGCAAGAGAATGATTGGAGGCCCTTCTCTACAGTTAGTAATAGAGAAAGTAGAAAATTTGGATACTTACTAACCAGTTGGCAGTTCTAATCTTAGTTTTTGAGACCATGTTGTTACTTTCTTAGGGCCAGTTGTATGTCGGTTGGTAAACTCTTTTTAAACGTTGGCAAAGGGTAAATGGCTGGGATTGCCAATCAGATGAAAGTGCCTGTCATCTGATTGGCAGGCACTTTCATCTGATTGGCCATCCAGCCATTTACCTTTTGCCAACGTTTAAAAAGAGTTTACCAACTGACATACAACTGGTCCTTAGTCGATTCGTTGTTCTGTGCATCTGTTTCCTGCACGCGAATCCCAATTTTCGCCCGTCAGGGAAAGACCAATGCTTGAGCACCTCTCCAGTGTACACGATCTCGTGGTGTTTCTAACGAGTAGCAATTCCGTCCAGCGTAGTGGATAGATAATCTTCCCAAGGGTCTCGAGGAATCCATTGCTCAAGTCCGGTCCTCTCTTCTCAAGAGGTGCCAGCCCAGCCATGCTTTGACGTCTTGTCGACATAAGTAGTATATTCTTCCCACCCGATATCTCTCGGATGTCAGAGTTGTGAAGGTTTCGCTCTCGTTGTTTTCTAAGTGTCATATCAAGTCTTCTTCCATGTGACCTTAGGGTAATTTGGATCTGGTTTTCTTGGATCTTCGATAGAGTCCAAGTTTCCCAACCGTAGCTGAGCGCAGGCAATATCACCGGGTTAAATAAGGCATCCTTCTGATAAAAGATCATAATGATATATAATATATAATTTTATTTATTTTCTTAGAAAGACGGACTGGTAAGCGAAATAAGTATATTATAATGAAAGGCAGTCCAAATTATTTAAATTTTTTTTTAATTTTTTATTATTATAGAATAAAATTTTAAAGAATTTGGACTGCCTTTCATTATAATCTACTTTATATAATATAATTTTCTGTTATCTAAAGCATTAATTCCTCGTGTTTATTGAATGACAGGTAAATTTGTGATACAATAAAATGTTATTTCGTTAAGCAATCGATCATTTTTTAGAAACGAGGGGGATAATATATATATATTCATTTACTAATGAATCTTTACAAAAATATTGTGAAACTGTCTTTCATGGCAGAAAATCAATTTGAATAATTTAAGACCAACCTAAATGTTTTAAGAATCCATCATTCTATTGGATGCTTTTTATTTATAAATAGAAAAAACAAAACGAGCTTGAGAATAATAATTATAAGGTAACAAAATCTTTCTTCCATCTGTAGATACTAAAAAAAAAATCAACTTGATTGCTAGCAGAAGACAGGGCCAGCCAGCTATGTAAAAAATATTATAATCTAAGAGCTAGTGAACATTTTGGACGATTATTTCAGAATGCAAATAACATATTCCATATTTAGGGGTAAATGACCAGTGAAGATGTCAAAAATATTATAAAATCAAGTCATTTATAAATGGTTAAATTTGATTTCAGGACATTTTCTATTGACAAAATTTAATATTTTATACGAAAATCAGCACGATAGCCCAGTCGCGCAAGGGGCGCCAGAACCCCCCCCACCCCGCCCCTCCAATGTGTCAGATTTAATTAACATTTCAAGTCATTTCAGAAAATCTGCCTTTTTAACATCTTAACCTTGTTCGCACCAAACTCCTGAATATAGGCAACCGTTTCGTCTCTTCTTCTTCATAGCTGCGTAAAATTTAGGATCTACCGTAAAGTACTTGAGTTGTAGAGTCATCGATCTAAGTCAACAAAACATGCCTGCCTGCTTGGATGGCCAAAGTATTAAATCCATTATTATTAGATTATTACTATTTATTTATTATAAGGAAATTCAAAGTAAAAAATCATTTAGTAATAGATTTTTCCTTATTAATTTTAAAATAACATCTAAATACAAAAGATGCCTAGAATTAAAATCTCTATGAAATTTATTAATAGGTTCCGCTAGTATAGAAAAAATAGAAGACCTAAAAACTCAAAATTACACAAAACTGGTTTCATTTCAAGATATCACAATTTCCCAGCAATTACCGGACCTAATAATGCTTGAAATTTAATATGATTATTCTTTAAAGCAGTGGTCGCTAAACTTCTTTGACCGAAAATTAGTTATAAATAATTATTCTATTACTTGAACAATCGCAATCAAATAAAATTATTTTTTTAATATTATTTATTCAGGACACTCGCAAAAATATAATTTCATTTGAAAATGTTGCCTACGAAATTCAATTATTTTACATTAATATTGTATTGAACCCTTTCAATAGGAATGTTTATATGAAAATAAAAATTATTTAAAGTTATTAAAACCTCTCTTTCCCACCCCACATCGATTCTGTATTATAAAACAAATAAATAAATAAAAATATACTTTTATATTATTCTAAATTTATTTCATGGTAAATCTATATAATTTGACTAAAAAAAATTGGTGGATTCATTTAACATTTGTCAAATAAATGTACATATATTTTATTTTATTTTTTTGCTTATAGTCAATTTCTTTATTATTTATTCTAATATATTGAATTAATTTTATTCTAATCAAAAAAAAAATCTAGACATTATTTTCATTTGAATATAATAATTTGAGAATGATAACTTTTTGAATTGAATATTAATTTATTAATTAAATTTTACCCAACATTAGAATATAAATAATTTATACAACCTTCTATTTTTTCTCCCCCAACTCATTTTTTTCCTTTTAATTTATTTATTTGCCATGCATTTCATATTCTATATTGTTCCCATGGTATTGTATAAAGGTTGAAAAAATATATATTCAATCATTGGTTTATTGTATTTGAATTAATCCTGATTTTTTTATAATCCTATTTCACAATTCGTTCTAAACTTTTTTTCTAATAGGATCTATAACTTTTGTGATTCATAAACAGAAGCATATACTCGTATATATCTAGATATATTTTAAGCTCATTCCCGGACGACGATTTAATGCAAAAATAAATAAAAGTGGACATGATAAAATTAAAATAGAATTAATAGGGCGTAACAACACATGAGTTTGAATCACAAATACTTGTAGATGTAAAGAACTTTTATATTGTAGTGTTTGTTGCATGCAAATCTAATAGCTTTCTTGTATCAATTAATGATAAAAGAAAACGAGGTCCCTTGAAACTAGATATTTGAAATTTTATTATTTCACTATATTTTAAAAATACTTTGGTTAAAGAGGGAAGCAAAAAAGATTCCGAACCGGGAGTTGCCCAAACAGAAGAAATTACCGATTACCATAAAAAGAAGAATAGCTCTTAGCTGAGGACCCATAAAATGAGAAACATACAGGGTATTAAAAATTTTCATCGAACGAAATATTCAAGGTAAAAGATGTTTCACAAAAAGGAAAAATGCAAAAGCCAATTTTTCATAAAAAATGACGAAAAATTAATTTACATCATGATATTTTTTTTTACATAAAACTTCCTCGATTCGAATTTTTTATCAAAACCGTTCTAGTCATTTCGAAAATTTTTGAAAAACTATATCCCATTTTAAGCATCGTCGCACCCCTAATTCTCCATAGGAATGCCATCAGATTTTTATTTAATATACATGTCAACATTGTGAACTAGCAAATTTTTGGAATAAAATTTTTTTATCGTCTTAATGAACTAGCGTATAATATTATTTGGCGAATTCTTATGCATATATACTATATAGGTATTAATTATTGACTACTTTTGTGAGTTCGAGTATTCTCCTATTTTTGAATCGATTATTTTTATTCTCTGTCATAAACATGGTCGTAAGAGGAACAGTGCCCCTACAAAACTCATTGCCCCTCTAGAAAAATCGAAACTCCATTATTACGAGGCATCACTTATATATTTCTAATTAAATTATTTCGTTATTTTGTCAATTCTACTAAAAAGTTAGTTGTATCTAATGGCATTTCCATATACCAGTAGTAGTAAATGGAAGCATCGTTTTAATAATAAAAACATAAATATGTTTTTATTATTTTCAATTTAGTCATCTTCATTTAAAAAACGTTTTGACACGCAAATGTATCATTCTCAGTTTCTGCTTTTAAATATATATATTTTTTATAAAAATGATGAGAGAAGGAGTTACATCAAAAAGGTGCAACCTCTAAATGCCTGGGTTGGCCCCTCCATCGTGAAAAGAAGAAGAAAGAATTTTATGGGCTGGGCGGGGGTCGAAGGCATCTGTGGATACGGGTCTTAAATAGCTGAAGGTTATAAGTCGCGGGAAAGATGGTGGCAGGGAGCGAGTTCCAGTCTCTGGAGGTCATAGGGATAAAAGAGTTGGCGAAAGCGCTTGTTCGACTTTTAACCAATTTGACAGCGAAGGGGTGCTGAGCGTTAGAAAACCGCGTGTTTCTCGTAAAGAGGGCTTTAGGGAGGATAATTGATTTCAGCTCGAGTGAACAGACACCGTGATAGTATCTGTAGTCCAGGGAAATGGCAGAAACGGTTCTTCGGTGAGCCAGGGAGTCGAGTGAGTTGGTTAGAGCCGGGTCTCCTATTAGTTTAATTGCTCACTTCTGAATCGCATCCAGTGTAGCAAGAGAATGATTAGAGGAACCCCTCCACAGATGAGAGCCATATTCGAGACAGGGACGAATTTGAGCCTTATTCAGTATAAGAAGTTGATTTGATTTGATTATTGATATATGTAAGATTGATGTAATATTAAAATACTATATTTTTATAGAATATATTTTTATTAAAAAAAATGAAACTAAGGATGACATATGTGGGTGTCGAAACGTTTTTTAAATGAAGGAGACTAAAGTGAAAATAATTCAAGCATATAAATGAAACAATCGTTTTATTTATCATAATAATATATAGAATAAAAAGAACTGTTTCAAAAATAGGAGAATACTTGAACTCAAAAAAGGCCCAACAATTAATATAAAATACTTTCAATTTATAAGTCCACTGAATATTAGACTATCGTGTTCAAAGGGCTAATAAATTAAAGTTTCTTTTTGCCTAGAGTAGCAGAATTTTTATAAATTAAAGGAGACAATAAAAGAGTGTGTCTTGTGCTGGAAAAATAAAATTTTTAATTTAGTTATAACGAGACTACTTATAGTTTCGAGGGCTTTGCCACCTTCATCAGTCTTTACAAACGATTCTGAGGAATTGATGTGTGAATGCGAGTTATCACTATCCTATGTCTTTTTATAGTATGTCTAATAGTCGTTTTGCAATTACCGCATTTTTGATTCAGACAGTCGGGATAAATAAAATAGCTCGATCCCTGGGAATATAAACCATCTCCAAGAAGTGAAATAAAATTCATCATCAAATTATTAATACAGGTATAGGAATCAGGTCTTTGGAAAACAACCAAAATTCCTGGATATAAATGAGAAATGTGAGAACCGTGCAGACATTGCCTCCTCAATAAATTTAGACTTAGGCAGACTTAAAAACTGGGGATCCCAAAACTTAGTTAACTTCAATGCAGTGAAAACTCAGTGTTGCCATATTTCTAGGCGCGTCGACAGAAACCTCCCAAACATATCATTCGACTCAAACTCACTAGAATTCAGGGATAAAATTTCAATGCTAGGCGTAACTTTAGGGTCTGACCTTTCATGGAATGACCATATCTCAACCACTGGTTAAGCTGCAGCGCGCAAGCTTGGTCTCCTATTTAGGTCTAGACGCTGTTATACTCCCAGTCAACTTCTTATACTGTATAAGGCTCAAATTCGTCCCTGTCTCGAATATGGCTCTCATCTGTGGAGGAGTGCCTCCAAGCATTCTCTTGCTACACTGGATGCGATTCAGAAGCGAGCAATTAAACTAATAGGAGACCCGGCTCTAACCAACTCACTCGACTCCCTGGCTCACCGAAGAACCGTTTCTGGCCTTTTCCCTGTACTACAGATACTATCACGGTGTCTGTTCAGTCGAGCTGAAATCAATTATCCCCCCTAAAGCCCTCTTTAAGAGAAACACGCGGTTTTCGAACGCTCAGCACCCCTTCGCTGTCAAATTGGATAAAAATCGATCAAGCGCTTTCGCCAACTCTTTTATCCCTATGACCTCCAGAGACTGGAACTCGCTCCCTGCCACCATCTTTCCCGCGACTTATAACATTCAGCTATACACACCCGTATCCACAGATACCTTCGACCCCCGCCCAGCCCATAATTTTCTTTCTTCGTCTTTTCACGATGGAGGGGCCAACCCAGACCTTTAGGGGTTGCACCATTTTGGTGTTACTACTTCTCTCATCATTCTCATAAAATAAAAAAAATGGCCCTAAAAACCGAAATCGTTATTTACAAGTTGTTAAATTTTTTACCTATACATAATTGATCAATTTATTGCTTCATTTGCAATCTGAATAAATATCATTCTTTTTTCAATAAAAAAATCCATTAAAACTTTCTATCATCAGGTGTTTCGAGATCTTTTTTAACTTTTTTTTATTCACTTCATTTATTTCCCTGAAATAAGACTTAACAAAAATTGATGGGATATAAGAGTAAATTTCCATTATCTTTTCGCATGTATTTCGATTAAATTTCTTGGAACCTCTTATACGTTTGCATATGTCGTAAAGTTAATTCCGTCTTAATTAAGGGAATATACCATGAATATGGCTTATTTATTATTCTTATTTACCTGGAAGGTAACTTCTAGCGGGTCTTGAAATATATAGAAATACTCAGCTTGATTCTAAAATTCCATTGTGTGGTTATCCTAGAAACAAAAATATTTCACGAAATTAGAAAGTCAGCCGCTTGCTTTTGAGCTAATGATCAAAGAGACTTTCGGGATTTAGAAACTAAATTTATTCAACATTTGTAAAATAAAGGACACAATTTTCAGTGTAACATATTGCTTATGATGAAAATTATTTTAATTCACCCTTAAACTTTTTTTTTTAATTATTCTTAATTTATACATACATTTTTAGAAATAAAATATAAGTAAAACAAAATTTAAAAATTTAAGTAGAGCTGGAAACAAAAATTTTATATAAATGATAGACGCTGTCTCTTCGTCTTGCTTTTACAGTAAAATTTTCAGGCGAGCCGCATATGTACCAAATTATAATAAACTATTGTTGTAGGTAAATAAGGATAATAGCTTATGCAAATATTTTTTATTTTATGCCAACGTTTCGTCAACTTTGTTGACTTCCTCACGGCTCAAACAAATTAACTTCTTTACATATTTGTCATTTTATATCTAAGCAAACACATATAGGCCAGTCATCACACAGATTGAAAATATTTTCCTATTTAAATCTTGTCTTTGCTAAGAATGAACATTTATAAAATGACAAATATGCAAAGAAGTTGATTTGTTTGAGCCCTGAGGAAGTCAACAAAGTTGACGAAATGTTGGCATAAAATAATATCCTTATTTCCCTACAACAACTTATTAATTTAATCGATGGACATAAATAATCAAAATAATTATAATAAACTTTGTAACATACCTTTGCTTATCCGACTTTAGATAAAACACAAAATAATGCTCTACTCTTGAATTAAAATAAAATTTAAAACGAAATTCTCTAATGCATTCTAATCGATTTAGTATTTTAATTATGAAATATTGTGTTAAATATATATATTTAGATTATTACTCGATTACTCGGAGGACATAAAGAACCTGGCGGGCTGCAGGTTACCAATTGCCTTACTATTAGATCTAAATGTGAATCAAATCGATATATAGTATTAAGCTTAGTTCACAATTTGGCTTAGGTATATCATATTTCAAATTTTTGTCTTGAGGGGAAATTTTTAAGAATTCCTATAACAAAGCCATATGGGATTGGAAAGTTTTTTACCAATATAATATAGGAATGTATCTCATTAAAATCAAATCCATTTAACAGGATTATAGAGATTCATATTTTAAAAGAATTGCAAAAGTTCCTTGGGTTGCTTAATTTTTCTATTTTCAGGTTTTATTATCAACTAAATGTTCAAGAAAAAATCTTAGAATTTCACCCATTTTCAAAGAATATGATTTAAAGCTTAAAAAAAGTATTTGCTTTATTCTCAGTAAGAATTTAATTAAATGTACGTAATTGCAAAATAATAATATTAATCTATATCTATATAATAAAAATTAATTTCTGTTTCTTTGTAAGCGCAGATCTCTCAAATGCCTTGACCGATTTGGCTAATTTTTTTTTAAATGTTCGTAATAGTCCAATTCAGGTTAATACGTAAAAAAAAATTGGAAAAGTTGCCAGGAAAATTGGAAAATTCAGGAAAAACTAAAAAAAATTCAGGTTAGCCAACATAGCTTGCCAAACAATAAAAGAACTAAACTAGCAAACTAAACATGTGCTGCCGGCCCTGTTTGTCATATTTTTGAGTGTCATTCATTCTCAATAGTTCTAACCACATTATCGTTGAAGAAGAATTTAATACTGCAACAAAGATTTTAAAAACTATCTATTTTTTTAAAGTACATTTAAAACCAAAAAATTAAAAAAATCGTCATGATAACTAAATTTTTGAAAAAGTTATGGTTATTTAAAATAAAAAAAGCTATTTTTTTCAAAAATTCCCAACTTCTTTTGGGTTGGGTGAAAAAATTTGAAAAAATTCTGAAAACCGTCTTTAATAGGGTAGAAACAAATAAAAACGTTTCAGCCAAGCTTTTTATTATATATATAGATGAAAAATATTTAATTTAAAATAAACTAAGTTATTTAAATATCATTTTTCTTAAAATACCCTTGGGAATCTCACCTCATCTTTTTTCTATTGTATTTAAGACCCTCAACCATTTCAAAAGAACTAAGCCTTTTGGCTTTTGTATTCGAGCTCATTCATTCATTTCAATATTATTTATTTATTTATTTCAAAGTTAATTATAAAGAATTATTGAAATTATACTAACTAAACAAACTGAAAGAAATTAATTAGCTTTTGGAATTTCTTTAAAAATATATTTTAAAGATTAAAACCAAAATTCAATTAGCCCGTAGAATTCTTTAAAGAAAACAAAATCATTTGAAAACCCATTGTTATATTGTTTTGAAATCTAGGAAATTTCAGCCTATTGAAATTATTAAAAACCTATTTTGAGCCTAATTAAACCTAAATTTTCTATAATCTAATAATAAACTTTAAAAGTTTATTATTTTTAATTTTTTAATTGGATAATTCTCCCCAAATGACGATTTTTACCTTATTTATTGAATTTTTACAAGACAAAAACTTTATTTTAATTTAAGTTGAAAGGTTCTTTTTGCCGAATAATTGAGTAGCAGAAGGGGACAATAAAATTATTGTCCTCTGCTGGAAAAATAAATTTTTTAAATTCATTCATAAAGAGGTATACTTTGTCCTCTTCATCAATCTATTACAATTAATTCACAAGAGTTGAAATATGAAAGTGTTCTTTACACGTGTATAAAACATCAATAAAACAGCCACGTGGGGGTCCAGGGGCGAAGCCCTTGGCTAGCAAAAGGCCCCCGAATCGACTTTGTTATTCTCTGAACCGTTTAAGAAGAGTAAATTAAATAAAACCAATTTTGTTTTTGAGAAAAAAAAATTAATTTTATTTACCGTGCACCTGTTGAGAAATTTCAAATATTACACTTTCAGAAGAAAAGTTCAACAAAAATGATAAAATCTTAAGAATAGAACGTAAAGTCATCTCAATTCATAAATGTTAATTAAAAGAATATCGGGATTTATTTTTTGAAATTATTTATTTATATATAAGCAAATTAATTCGTTAAAAATTTAATTATTCTCTTGTATTTAATAGGTACAGTAAAATTTTGGGTGGCACCCAAAATCCCGAATGTCAAATCCCCGACACCTCACAATCCCGAATATCAAAACCCCGACAGCCCGAAATCACGACAAGCCAAAATTTCATTTTAAGAACATTTTTTGCACCATATATTTAAGTTCCTGGAGCCACCGAGCGGAGCACGGTAACCAAATTAAAAAAATAAAAATATATATAGTACACACCCCTGGACCTCCCCCCTAAATTCCACACCAGGATCCCCCACAACTGCACCCCCAACATCCACTCCCACCCCGCACCCAGTTTTTACATTTCTAGCTTTCTAATGGTCCACAGATTATGTGTATATAGATATATAAATAAATTCCGTATAATTTTTTTTTTAATTAAATAACAATTTATCGAGTTTTTTAATCAATTAAATAAATAATAAATAATAATTTTATTGAAGCAATTTTTTACATGAAATAATGTATTTATTGTATTTGAGGCTTCGATTTCGAAGATTACTTCCCCACCATCGACTGTACTTGATATTCTTCTAGCTTGCGATAATATTTTTAGCAAGTGTTTTTTAATAAGAGGAATTTTAATCAATTAAATTGGCAAATTCTAATATATAACAATATTTGGTATAAAGTATTCGTGGGTTTTAAAATTAAAAAACCAATTAATAAATAAAAGATAATTGAAAAAAATGTAAACAAACATTTTTATTGAGATTTTTATCTATAAATAATTACTTTAATTAAGAAAAGATCAATTAAGATGAAATTTGTCGAGTTCCAGTCCTAGCCAGATTGTTTTCTCATCCTCAAAACTTGTTAATAGATTTTGTTTCATCAAAATCGGTAGAGCCGTTTTCAAAATAGAACTAAGATACAAATATATATATATATATACATACAAACAATTTTTGCTCGTTTAATAAGTCTAGATAGATAACTAGAAATTTATTTTTCTAATATTATTAGATATATATTAAAAAATAATAAAGTGAGACCGAAGTAAATTCTCCTTTGTGTTTAAACTAGGTATGTCATATGTCAACAGACTGATTTAGGTATTCTCCTTTGATGGCATATTAACATCGTCCAGTATTGGCCATGAGTCGTCGCTTTGCGGCACGTATGTCGTAGAATCCCACATAGCAACTGTCGCTGCTACTTCGTATGTCTCGTATTGACTTAAGCTTAGTTCAATATATAAGAAACGTGCGTTTCGTCAAAACTAAGTTTCTTGAAAGATGGCGAAATATCCACAAAACAACGAATGCCTTAGCAATAAAATATTTAGATACACTGTTTCAAGACCTTCAGAAACAAACACCACTAAAATTTAATAAAGGAAAAAAATCATTATAACATTTGAAGGAAAAAGTGGAAAATTTTTCAAGACTAGATAGGCTTTTCGAAAATTTTAGTGATTTGACAATAATTTGTGAGCGAACGATTCGAGTTACAAAACTTGTCTGCCAATAACTACATCCGTATTATAGCTCGCCTTATATTTTTTTAAATTTAAGTTAGAAAGTCCTTTTTTAGTAAATACAAATAATAACTTGGCACTACTACGACCTTTCCGTTAATGAAGTATCATGGGTATCGAAATATAGAGAGATACACTCAGATAAATACCATAGAAAGAAAATCAACTGGTGTGGGCACCACACGGCTTTCACATTGGTTTCTCTCTTATTTGAAAACATCATACCAATTTTCTTCATTATAATTACTTCGAAGGAGACAATAAAAGAGTGTGTCTTCTGCTGGAATTATAAATTTTATTTATTTATAACGAGACTATAGTTTCGAGGGCTTTGCCCTCTTCATCAGTCTATTACAATGGATTCACAGGAATTTTTTTTATAATTACTTCAATTTGTTTAATAATATAAATTCTATAATATCGAATGGGATGGTTTATCTTTTTTTTATTTTATCAACTCGGTTTTTTAATATTTTTTGCTTAAATGCTCAATTAGGCAGGCTGGGTGAGAACAATTCAGGTTGGGCGGTCGCCCAACCGCGCCCACCCCAGCGCCTCTACTGCTAATTAGAAGAATAGTAAATGAGCTCATGGGAGAGGGCCGTCAAATTTTAAACACGAAAAATATTCATTTAACAAGGACGCCTGAAGGGTAGGCTAGTACGTTCCAGAGGCGTCTTTCGGTTGCATAAATACAGGCGGACAGCTTTCGTACACTATTCTTTATGTCAGGGGTGTCCAACCTTTTGGCTTACTTTGAATAAAAAACAAATGTTTCTGACCCCGGGTTAAATATTATAGTACTATTGATATTTGTTATTCAAAAAAGATAGTTAATAATGTAGAAATTAGAACTTTATTATTTTTTTAACTCATAGTGAGCTTCTAATTTTATACTTGAAAATAGTTTCTCGTATATGTAAATACATACGTACATATTTACAAAAAGTGATATTATGTATTAGTATTTGTTTATATTTTTCCTGGCTAGATAATTAATATAAAATTCTAATAAAGAGACAAAATTCAATTTTTCTTTCAGATCGGTATATCGTAATTGTTGTTCTAGAACATTCAATTAGAAAGTTTGCAAGTAGAACACTATTTCTAATAAAAATGGAAACGAAAATAGACCAAAATGATGATTATTTTTTCGGAAATCTTAAAATCTAGTTGCAGATTCAAAATTTAAAATTAGCACTTTTATTTTTTGAAAATTTCAATGTAGATTTGCAAATTTCTTATTTTAGAGAAAAAAAAAATTATCAGGCCAAATATTTGTGTGTTTTCTAGTATTTACATATAATTCTCAATGTATTAAGAAATTTTATGACTTTATATTGAGCCACAGGTTGGACATCCTTGGTTTAAATGGGATAAAAGAAGAATATGAGGAATGATAATATATTTTTTAAAAGGGTCACGGATATATATAATAATCCCTAACTATCCATTACCTATTGACATGTAAGAACGTTCAAAGATCTAAAAGACAAGTCCTGACAAGTTTTGGCCCAGGAGAGAAATTATAAATTAATTGTGATTGTTCTAGAAAATCCCAATTCCTTGTCTCCTTGTACTAGAATGATATAACTATAGACTTGGTTAGTGTCGTAGTATATAAATTTCTGAAATAATAAATATGTATTTTAGGAAATGAAAATATGAGAAGGGGATAATTTTTAAATAGTCGAAACTTCATTTTTTTATCTTATATAGTTGAGCTTATAATTTTCCTTTTAGTGAATTTTATTCTTGAAAAAAGATTCAGGTACAAATGTACATTCATATTTCGCAAAAGGGAATAAAAATATATATCTCTACATATAAATATCAATGTTTTAAGGAAGTTTATGAATTTATGTTTGGCCACACTCATTGCAGTGCTGGGCCAAATGCGGCCCGCGGGCTACGGGTTGCACAGCCCTGCTGTACGTAGTACCTGGCTGGCTTTAGTTAAAAGCAATACATTAATATTAATTTAGGCTTTGAATTCTAGTAAAAGGCCGAATTTTATTTGCATCCAGAATTAAATTAAATAGAAATATTTGTTTTTTAACGTTTTGACTTACTACTGTTATCATCAAGGCATCGCTATACACAAAATTTTGAAAATAAACGAAATTTAAAATAATATTAATAAACAGATAGGTTCTTACGTGGAACATTTAAGCCCCGAAGGAGGGACGATCCTCCGAATCGTCGGCTTTTATAAGAGGATGAAAATGATGCCCTAATAAATACTTTGGTTCGAAATTTGTGGTTTTCATTATCTTTGGGCATAGCCTTTGCATCAATTCAACATTGAGTTCTACCATTACGTCTTCGATAGAAAATACCTGTAATTAATTATTTTTTTTAATTTTATTAAACCAATTATTTTACATTAATTAATGTATACCTTGTATGTTAGCTTCGATTCCGGAGATTTCTTCTCCACCATCGGTGTCCTTATTCATATTTAGTCCGTGTTTTTAATAAGAGGAAAAATCTAATTAGATAAAAAAACCTCTTTTTCCGATAATTATTTCAATTCCATTATTCCTCAATCAGGCTCAGACTGTAATTAATTATATTTTCTAATTTTATTATATAATAATATTTGTAATGAACTATTACTGGGTTTTAAAATTAGAAACAAAAATTGATTATTTATTAAAAAGAAAAATTATTTAGTAAACAATTAATTATACATTTTTATTGACACACCCTACCTTTGAATAATTTCTTTAATTGAGTTTCCCTTGTGATTTAATTATTATATTATTATTAACAAAAGGAATTATGATATGACAATTTTAATCACTTAATTCAAACTTAACTTTTTGCTTTTCCTTTAATCTCTTTTAAATGAAGTTCATACTAATAGTTTAGGGGTTTCTTATATGGTATATACTATATTCGATAAAATGTCAATTATTTTGAAAATTTTATATAGGATATGTATATATACCTACCGATATTAATACTAAATTTAGAAAGTTTCTTTCATTTCGTGTCAAAGAAACATTTACAATATCCGATCACTTGCTAGATTAGAAAATTAATTTGTTGTCACCTGGAGAACAAACCAACAACCTACGATAAGAAGTATTAAAACAATATTTGGATCCTAAATCTAATATTAATCAATGGATATGCTAACACTTTTTCTCTTAACTTAAACTATCTGTAAGTATTTGGTGTATTTTCTATCTATGCCACTAATACGAGTGTTGATCTAATTTGATTGTCGGAAATATCCTTGTATTCAGGTATTTTCAGTTAATTTTTATTTTCTGTTATTTGCTGTGACCATTACGAATTACAATCTCTTTATTAATGATTAAATTTTCTCTTTATTGAAGAAGTAGATGGGCATTATTTATTAATTAATTAATTTGAAAATGGTGCCAATTGTTTTTATTGTCTTAACAAATACATTATCTACTTAATGATTTTTAAGCTCGCTACACACGAGGCTTTTTCTCCTCTATCTGTTTGCAATTTGGAGGACTGTCGGAATTGAAATGACGTCACTGCTGGCTGTCTTTCTGGCTAGCTTGCTTGATTAAAAAGATAGAATCGACATGTTCTATTTTCCGGCTTGGTCCTGGGATGCTTTTGAGTGGGGACAAGAAGACAAAAAATTATCAAAACAAGCCTCGTTTGCAGCGGCCTTAAGTGTCAATTTATTACAAAAGAGGGATAAGTGGAAGTCGTGGTCTCGTAGTGTGGTGTGCAGACTAGTTTGTATTCTTTACATATAAATTGATTGTTTGTTTGAAATGATAAGTTACCGCGATTAAGCTTCAGCAAAAGAGCATTCCTTGTTCGGCCAAGATTAAACAAACCACATGCAAGCCTAATTACTCCCTTCCCTTGGTCCTGGTCCCTGAATTCCAAGTCGTATTGCAAGATGGATGACGGTCCCTATGGCTTCTTTCCAAGACAACTAAATAAGTAAATACAACTTGCACGTAGAGATAATGTTTTCCCAATTCCATTAAGCGAATAGGCGAACTCCCCCAAGCAAACAACATTGCAATAAAAATCTACTCATTTATTTAACAGTTTGAATTTGACTCCGCCGCTGAATAATGAAGATTAATTCCAAGGCTCATATTAGCTGTCGATTTGGGAACCATAATTGAGACTCAGAACATGTTTTATGATGCTTTTAATTCCAGTCCAATAAAGTATCATTTAATGTACTACTTGCCTGTGTTATCGTTTCTTTAGATTCCCCTTTTTTCATTATCCATAATATTACTTCCTGTACAATTTCAATTTCAGATAAAACATGACTCTCCATTTAGTTTCCAAGATATACCCGATCTGTAATAGAATTCGTGTTCACATGTAATAATATAATATTGCATTAAATCAATTTCAAATACCCTCTCTCTCTTTCTCTCTCTCTCTCTCTCCATATATATATATATATATATATAATCATAAAATTGTTATTAGAGGGATACATTAAAGCAAGTACTATAGTTCCATAGTACAGTACAGGAAATGGCAAATAACCGATTTTATATTGAAGTTTGAAATTGTTAAAAAATTTTATTGATTGATATCAACGTCCGACAGTTTCATGACGAGAACAAACCAAAATGAAATAAATTTAGGTTTGGCTTTGATATTTCCGTCTTGAAAGCCACTGTTAATCAATTATAATACTTCAACGAATCCTGCAGCAAATCATAAACGTCATAAATCGTCAAAGTAAATAATTAAATGAATATAATCTGTCTCTAATATTACTACTGCGATGGTCTTTCATTTTCGAATCCATAAACCAATATGGGAAGGTTAAATTTATCCCTGATTCAAGCTTCAACAGATAAGCAAATATTTTCTATCTACAGAGAAATTATCAAGAGAAAATAAAGTATTTAAAATACATCGAATTGTTAAGCCCAGGAGAGAACCCTTTAAACAAGTGAAAGAAACCTATAAATTATCCCAATGGCTCGATTAGGGATATTTATTTTCCATTTTTGCTACATTAGAGAAATTTCTTTCATTAAGGATTTTATATAATTTTTTATTCGAATAAAATATAAAACTCTTAGGAATGATATGAAGATGGCGACATAATTAAATTTTTATTTTCTTTAGTTGGATATTGGTTTCAATGATTATACCACAAATGAGTATGTTCATGGAATTTCCAGGGTAGGCAGAAGCTGACCAATTATTAATCGATTTAGGGACCACTTAAGTCTATAAAGTAAGTGTCGTTAAAAATTAATGTTTTTTAAATCCCAATCTTTTTATAATACTTATTGAGAAGAAAAAACTAGTCCTATAGGAAAACTGAAGCAATTAATAATATTATTTATACTAAAAAGCCCTAAATTGTTGGATAAGAATTTGCGAATATTCAAAAATTTTCTAAAAATGAACTTAATCACATTGACTTCTGAACGACTCATAATTATAGACTTGAGCAGAGTCATTATTATTCCAAAGGGCTGGCCGAAAAGAGAGATTTTAATTTTAAACCCTGATTCTCAATTTTCGAATCAACCTTCTGGCTTCTGAAGATTAAAATAATATGATGAAATAATATTAATGTTGTTGGAAATTGTGGTTGTGATGAAATTGCAGTGGGGACATCAGCCAAAGTGTGATGCACCGGGTTCAATAAAACTCCCAGAATAAGACGTTTGGGTCTACATTTTGTTGGGCCATCCTCAGTTATCGGGAATTACACAGTTAATACAATACGCACATGTGATCGAATCTAATTTTATCAACAATAAGAATTTTACCTTCAATTTCGTGCTTGCGCCCAATGTTCGTAGATGAATTGTTGACATAACTACGTTCGATCATATGTGCGTATTGTAATATGTGTATAATTTCCAATAACTGAGGATACCTAATAAAATTTAGACCGAAACTTCTTATTCTGGGAGTCTTATCGAACCCGGTGCATCCCACTGAAATAATATAATTAATAAAAAATTATAAAAATGTTGCGAGAAATAAATATGAAAACGTTCAATATTAAACCGCGTCTCTCTAGAAAATGTTTATCTACTCTTATTAAACGAGCAAAAATTGTATATTTATTTATATATATATATTTATTTATTTTATATATATTTGTTTGTTTATATATTTGTATCTTGGTTCTATTTTGTAAACGACTCTACCGATTTTGATGAAATTCACGGGTTAGGGGTTTTCGGGGTGACAATTCGATCTGTCACGGTCTCACCTTCGACAAAATTGTTTTTGATGGGTTTTTTGTAATCAAATTAATTATTCTCAGGTAGACAAATCCCATTCTTAGGGTTTTAAAAAAGGTTTTCCCTTTTCCTTTTGTACCCAGGCAGACAATGGGTTGCCTTAATTCATTGTTCTAAAAGGCCTTGAAGAAGTATTGTGATTGTGGATTTTAACATATTTTGTTCAACCTAAACGTTAGAAATATTAATAAACGTTTTATAATTGTTTTTATAAAGAACTTTATTTATTTAATAGAATAAAAAATAATCAAGAATTTATTTAAAAATATATTTCGCATAAGCCGGTCTCAATTTTCTGAAAAAACAACACATTTTGATAGGTTTTATTTATTAACATTTGGATGAATAAAAATGAATCATATGGTAGAATCAAAACAGGTGCAGGAGGTGGGGTGCAGTCGTGGGGGATCCGGGGGTAGGGCGATGTTTCGGGGGTGGGTTCAAGCGGGGTGGGGGTACAGTGGGCGAATACCATATATATTATTTGTATTTTTTTTTAATTTGAAAACGGCTCTCAAATAAAAATCGACCTTTTTATCAGAATTTTAAATTAAAAATAATATTAAAATAAAGGTTTTAACTGAAGGAAGAAGTTACCGAGCATCGCTCGGTGCATCAAGATAGTCATATTAAATATTTCAACAAAATAAAAATGTCGTAATTTAAATTTTTGAAATCATCCCAAAAATAACAGAAATATCATGATACTATAATTGGGCATTACGCTTGCTGCCTGTGGCCATACTCTATTAGTCAAGTGTGTATGTACATTGTACAATGTACATTTTATTATATCGTGTGGATTTTTTAACATAATAAATAAGAAAAAACATCGACAATTTTTTAGTTCATTCGGTCGCCCACCGATCGATTTGAGTAAATGACCACCGAAACATTTGAAAACTTCTCTTTTTATAAAAAGAAAGATTATACGCAAATCATATATTATTGATTTATTTTACTTTTAGCAAAATTCCATTATAATGTTTTCTTGAATCGACTTTTATCAGTTCACTCTGAATTGACAAGTTTAACCCACATTCACTTCAGGTCCAATCAGCTTAATCTGCAATCTAGAATTTGTGTTAATCGAAATGTAATGAGATTAAAGAAATTGACCGAGGTTAGTCTAGAAATCTCATCGGACGTTCGGGTCTAAATAAGTTAGGTCATTGACCCTAACTTTATACAGCTTTAGCACTTTTTCTTTTTATTATTTTTTACCCTACGTTTAATTATACTCGTATTAAAAAGTATTTTTTTTTAATTTTAAAAATTTGGCTTTGCTTTACAATGGAACTAAATCAAATAAAAGGTTCATTTTTAATATTCCAAGATCCACAGTGAGAGGATTTTAGTAGCCTTCCGAATCACGAATTTATTCAAATGGTAAAGAGAATATCATAGAACGATGAGATGTTTTTCAAATGAGCACAGAAGCATATTCAAATATACTTGACTCAGGATTATTTCTAAAGCAGAATTGCTTATATCTGATACTGTTTTAGAAAAAAGGAATATTTTAAGTTTTTGTGTTGTGTTGAATTATGGGAAATTAGCGCTTACAGTGACTACCTTAGTAGTTACAAGCTAAACTTAATTTTCGCTTCATGGGAAAGAAATTTCAGAATAAGAAAAAACTTATCTAGTACTAAAGAATATTTTAATAAGTTAGAAGTTTTTCTTAAGAGGCGGACTGGTAGATTAATTGCTGAGGATTGGATGGAAGGTTTTTCAGAAATAAATATAAAATATTAAATCCAATAAAGGAGTGTTTATTGGAGGCAATGAAATGTGAAAAAGAACTTAGGTATTAGTCAGGGATCTCATAGTCACGTTTTGGTTTCGAATCCCTTTTTTGATTCCTCTATTTTAAGTTTTAAACTCTGTTTTTATCTATTTTTAAAAACGCAATCTTTTCAAATCTTTAGCTACGTCTTCATCAATCATAATTTCTCTCATTCTTTAAATTTATATATATATTGCCGAGAGTAGCAGAACACGCGCATTTCGGAACACAAAAGGGTTTTAAAAGGGAGTTCAGGGCATAGTGCATTTGCAGACCATTTAATCTCCGAGAAACATTGTTTTCCAGATGAATCAAATATTAAATTAATTAGATCAGAATTAGATCCCTTAAAAATTAGTATTTTCGAATCGTTGGAAATTTTAAAATCATACAATAATTCACCAAAAAAATTCTTAAATCGAAAAATAGAAATTCCCGAAAGCTTTATTTTAAAAATAGCGGCTAAAATATAAACTTCACGAAAGCCACCTACAGCCAAAATAATAAAACAAGTACAAATTTCAATTCTGAACTTACCCACACTGTATATTTTCTTAACCTAACCACATGAAAGATTTTAAACTTTCATTCATAAATTAATTCCTGTGAATACATTGTAATAGACTGATGAAGAGGGCAAAGCCCTCGAAACTATAGTCTCGTTATAAATAAATAAAATTTATAATTCCAGCAGAAGACACACTCTTTTATTGTCTTCTTCAACAAACTATCTTAAATAAAAAAATATATATATATATAAAAAATTCTCAAATCCAATCTTAAAAATATAATAAATTGTAATCGAGGAGATTCGCTTTACCGGTTGCATTCCTCTCTTTTATATTTTATACATTTTTGGGCAGCCATCTCTCCTTCATCAATGTTTCTTATTATATAAATGAATTTGTAAAGTAGGTGTAACAAAAAATAATTTTTATCATCAAAAATTAAATGCAACAAATAAAGTCAATAATAACTTAAAATAAAATAAAATACACTAAAAGGTATAAAATAATTATCTTATTTAGTCACAACTAAACGACGAAATATTAACATGAAATTACTTTTAGAAGTCGGTGCCAAACAAGCTATACCTAGCAAGAGGCAGCGTACGCGCCAAACGTACTAAGTAAGATCCGTCGAGTGCGATTCAAAAAGTGTATATGTTTGACACCGACTTCAAAAAGTAATTTCATCTTAATATTTCGTCGTTTAGTTGTAACTAAATAAGATAATTATTTTATACCTTTTAGTGTAATTTATTTGATTTTTAAGTTATTATTATTTTTATTTGTTGTATTTAATTTTTTTTGAAGTCGGTTTTATTTTTTTTTTTTTATAAAGATTATTTTTATTTTTAGTGATGTTATTAATAGTGACTTAATATAATACCTTGCATGAATCTCGTAAGAAAAAGCGTCGGGCGAATGAATCAGAAAATGATAATAAAATTCAATTCATAAATATAGAAATTCTCTCGAAACGTTTGCGGGTTTTAAATGAATGTTTTAAGATTTTTTTATAAAAGATTTTATTTATTATAATTTCGATTATTTGGTCATAAGAATTGAAGATTTACGTTATTTCGTCATTGATCATATCATCAGAACTTGACCAAACTAATAGGGTACCACCCCTAAGGTACCCTCTTTCTAATCAAAAAATAATCATTAAAATCGTTTCATAAACAAAGAAATTATGCCAAACATATCAAAAAAGGTCCAATACCAATGAAAAAAATAACGGGATCAATCTGAAGCTAGACTGAACCCAATGCAAATAAAATCATCAAAATCGGTTTATAATTGGAGGAGATATGAGAAAACATAGACAAAAAAAAATTCAGTCGAATGAGAACCTCCTCCTTTTTTGAAGTCGGTTAAAAATGTATTCTTAAAAAATCGAATTCCTTTTCTGTTCTAGGTTGACTCCTGCACTGATGACTCACGACTCCTTCTGCGCTATCAGGCCTGCCCGGACGTGCATGGCACCGAAAGCACAGGTAGATATCATTTCGAAAAATTATCAGAAATTGATTATTGTTTGAATTGAATCAGTGATCTTTGACATTTTGATTATTAAAATATTCAGTGAAAATTAGTTTTGATTGGGCATTCACTAGAAAGTGATTGAATCAAACTACAATACGTATCCTTGGACCATATACTGTATTTGTTAAAAAAAGACCTTAAAGAGATCTTACTGAATTTAATCTTATTGAAGCTAAAAAAATTTAATAAAAAAAATCTAATAATAATAATAATAATAAAATAAGCTGATGTGGCCATCCACATGACTTGACCAAACAACTGGCCCGTCTTTTCTATTTAATACTAGCTGATCTCTAATATTTAATACCAGCTGACGACCCTCTGCCCGCCCATTTTGAGTGGTTAGTTTTTTTCATTTTCAGTCTTCTGGGGGTCCACTGATTATCTATACAAAATTTTGTTAGGTTTGGTCCAGACTGGTGAGAATATTTTATTAGAACTATCAGTTTTCTTCAATATTTGTTTGAAACCTTCTGAGGGGTCCACAGAATATGTATACAAAATTTGGTTGAGTTGCGTCGAAAGGGCTGGAATTTTCATTTTTGTCCCCCCCCCCCTTTTTTTTGTCTGATAATGTTTAAAACACATTAAAAAAAATATATATTTTATGTTCTTTTCAAAAATATATTCAGTTTTTTTTCTAGTTAATTTTTTTTATTTTTTATACCTCTTCAAAATGTGGTAGATCTTTATGCCCCACCCTGTATAATATTAGAATAAATTAAAATTTCTTTAAAAGTAAAACTTTATTTTCTTAAAAATCCGAAAATGAGAGGTAAGGGGACCCTTTGCATTACTTCAGTATTTCTTCAGTAGGGTTCAGTAAATTGAATTTTTGTAGGAGAGATATAAAAATTAATATTATGTGATTGGTATTTTGTATTCATGAAGTCCTGAGTCCTAAAGAGTTTTGTTTTTTTTAATGTCTTTGGTTTATACTTAATCATCTCTCTTTTTCATTGTTAAAACCAATAATTTATTAAAGTCTGGAATCATAGGTTTTGGCTAATTTATGAGAGCGTAATTTTTAAATTTATTTATTTATTAGTACTCTATTACAAGTGTTTTTTTTTTGTTTTGTTTTTTAATTTATCGAAAATGGCTCTAATGAATAAACTGCAACGGATCGTTGCTAAACTTTATCCAAATTCATTTGAAATATTAATAGGTCAAGAGCCCACGACGGCCAGAACTTCGTTATTTTATAAAAGCTGAAAGTTTTTCTGCAATGTCCCCTATATTGTAAGAACGACCAGCGACTATAGAGTTGGGTTGTGGTTACTTTGGCAGGTAACATGTAATAAAGGTGTATAAAGGCAATTTTTAAATTCGAAGAAGAGAAATTAATTTTTTTATATTTTCTTCGGGATAACTTTAGAAATCTCGTCATCCATTGCCGGACACTTATGACAGTTGTCACTCCCCGCCAGACACTTCAACTTTCTTTTTGATTTCTTAAGTCGATTCTTCCACGTTTTCAGTAGAGGTTGCCATTAATAGCCTGTAAAGTAGAATAAAATGGAATGTCAGTAATAAGGTTATTCCTCTAGTATTAGATAAGAATCGATGGTTATTTTTGATTTTAAGACGATCTCCCAAGTCTTCACCAATGGTTATCAATAATAACTGAAATGTCAAAATCTATGTATAAACTGATGTTAAAACTTTATTCAAATTTATTGAGGTAACATATTTTTATAGGTCGCCAAAAAACATATATAAATTATCTTTATATTAAAACAAAAGTATAATTATAATTTATTAAAGCTGAGGGGTGTCTGGCAGGGGGTAGCAACTGTCACAAGTGTCCGGCAATGTATACGAGTTTTCTAAAGTTATCCTTAAAGAAAATATAAAAATTGAGCTTTATACTTTAACGAATTTGAAGTACTATTTTATACACCTTTATTACCTGTTATCACACAAATCACAATCAAAACTCTATAGCTGCTACGTTCTTTTACCTGAAAATAGGGGACATGCACAGAAAAAAACTTTCAGCTTTTATAAAATAACGAAGGTCTGGCCGTCGTGGGCTCTTGGGCTATAATATGTTTATTCCTTTATTATTAATCAGATATCACTTGCAATTTGCAGTTCATGTTGAATTTAATTCAAAAATAATGATTGATTCTCATTTAACAATCGAGGAATAACAATTCTACATTGGATTTTTGACATTTCGGTTATTATTGGTAACCATTGCTGAAGACATGGAGGAATCGACTTAAAATCAAAAATAACGATCGATTCTTATCTAATACTAGAGGAATAACCTTATTGTATTCCATTTTTGATGTTTTGACTATTAATGGCTACTGAAAACGTGGAAGAATCGACTTAAAATCAAAAAGACTAAATTCTTTTATGGCAAACAACTCAAGCTTGAGAGACCCCATGTAATTTTTGGCAAAACCGTCACGTGCTAAAATTCAACCTAATTGAATACTATAATTTGTGACTTTAATTGAGTCAATGGGTTCCGTAGTCTTTACTTGAGGACCCTTGGAAGTTGCGCTTGCCGCGAGACCGATTACAATACTTTCCCCATGCTTCGCATTGGATAAAGTAAAAATTGAGTCAACAAAAAAGCCTTTCTTATAAACATTACGTTATGTTAATTTGAGAAAAAAAATCATTTTTCACTTTTATTTGTTGTGCTTATTTTTTATACTTGTCAAAGAAAATTTATTAGATAATCAATAGAGAATTGATGACATCACAGTCAAATTTTTTATTTGTAAGTTTCGTTATCCTTGGGCTCTTTCCATAAATTTTCTAGTGAATTCTACCACTCCGTCTCAAAAAGAAAGTAGTCATATTTTATTAAATCAAAAAAAAAGGTGATCCCTTGACTTTCAAATAACACCAAAATTCTTTCTATAATGGAAATTCGTTTGTTTTATTAAAAAAAATTAAATATAATAACAAAAAAATTAGAATAATTCTTTTTAAAATATAACAAAAATCACAAAATCAGATGTCTTGGTTTTTAAGTTTTCAACTAACGAAATAATTTCTTTGCATTTCAGTGGAAGAACTGGTCTGCCTCGCGTGGTGGAAAGAAGGCTCAATTAGGTGAGTGTCGCTAATTTCATAAATTTAATATAAATATATTCATGTTTACTATTCTAGGGCACTATCGATTTATTTATACGATTTATTGATTTGTTTATTGTTATTAATTTTATTGACATTATTGATCGAAAGGGGAAATTATTTTCTATTCAAAAAAAAATATTGTTTGTCCTTCGTAAAGGGAAAAAAGTTGAAAAAAAAAATATTCCTCTGAATAATTGAAACCTAAATTTCATTATTTCAATTCAATTTTGCTTTTACATTATTTATAAGAAGTCTGTAGCAGTTTTTTTTCGTATGATGAATATTTGGAATTCGTATGTCAAGCGAAGAGAAAAATAGTTATTATGATTTCATGTCAACCGAAATCAATATAGATTGATTTACAACTAGTTTTTGTTTAGTAAAAACTTGAGAAAATCGTAGTTATCTACGGATTTTAAGCCCAAATTATATTTAGTCCCTTTCAAGCGTTAGCACAAGTTTCGAATACTAGAATTCAGTCTCTAACTAGAAGTATGTTCCTAGGGGTCTCTAAAAATGTTTCTAGTTACCTACCAAAAATATTGATATTGCCAAAGAGGTACTCGCATTAGATAAAATCTTGAATATTACCACCTTATACTGAAAAACGGAAAATAACTTGTTTATTTTTGTTTGCTTGTATGTTTTTATAATGTTTAAAACTATTAAATAAATATTTTAAAATCGCAGGGAAGTGGACAAAAAATTAAACAACACTGTTAGTTATTCAATTTACCAGGCGTTTCGTCACTTTATTGAGACTTCATCAGTGGCTCATTCAATATAACTCTTTGTCAAAAATCTCTCAACTATAAGACAGCCAGCAACGAACATTTTCCATTAAAACCCAATTAAAACATTAAAAAAAATAATATTAGATTGTCTTGTCTTTTAATATTTTTTTTAATGTTTTAATTGTGTTTTAATAGAAAATTTTCGTTACTGGCTGTCTTATAGTTGGAGATTTTCGACAAAGGTTATATTGAATGAGCCACTAATGAAGTCTCAATAAAGTGACGAAACGTCTGGTAAATTAAATAACTAACTCTGTTGTTTAATTTTTTTGTCCACTTCCCTGCGATTTTAATATATTTCATAAAATATGGAAGCGAATGATGAAATACTATTAAATAACTTAAAAAAGAAAAGTAGTTTCAAAACTTGAAACAAGACTTGCATGAAATTTTTCCCCACGTTTCAGACGTTTGTCACCTGCCGCTTTGACGCACCGAGTTATATAAATTGATATATATCCGTAAAATCGAAGGAAAATTTATTTATGGCCTGATTATTTAAATATTCTTGTAGTGACGTTTTCGAGTTCTTATGAAAAAAAGTAGGGGAATTTCTGCTAAAACAGAAAATATTTCTTTTGTATAGCAACGTGTTACCCTTATTAATTAAAAATGTTTCAAATAATTGATAATAAACTTTTATTTGTATTTCTGCTAAATGTTTCTATGGTAAGAAGCATCAAAAGAAGAGACAATATTTATTAGACAAAAATGGAGAATATTTTAACATAAACATAAGAAGAATAAAATAGAATTGGGCTAGTCATGTAGCAAGGTTAATCGATGATAGATGGATGAAATGGTTAATCGAATGGTGCCCCCTAGATATGAAGAAGAATCAACTGGTGTGTTCACCACACGACTTTCACATTTTCATTTATTTGAAATCATCGTGACACTACTAATTTACATCCCCTTCCTTTATTTCGTTTTTTTTTTATTTTCTCAAAAAAGGTTAATTTCATTTTGTAACTTCTATTAAAAAATCTAGGTGCAAGGAATCGATACCCTTAAGGAGTACAACAACCTTTTGGTTGAAATCGGAAAATCGGAAGTGGACATTTACATGAAAGATTTGTCGTTTTTTTTTATTTTCTCAAAAACGGGTCTAACGATTTTTTAAAAATTAGTGTATTTATCAAGTGTCATGTTATTAGTTCTGTCAAATTTTTAATCTGATTGAAAACTTAACTCAAAGCTTGCTGTACTCCTTCTAGCTTATATCGAGCTTAAGGTTCGAATTTCGAAGCTCTGAGACTTATGGTTGCGAAATGCAGGGGGGTACATACGTACATACTGACCAATGGATTTTTAGCCCCTTTTTGTCCTCTGGGGATCCCAATATCCGGCTTTATGTCCCAAATCCGGTTTCAAACTATTAAGGACATCGTATCCTTCCACCTAGAAGTTACAAAATGAAATTAACTTTTTTCATCTCTGAGATACAACCTTTCAAAGAGTCAGGACCCAGACAGGGCATCGCAATACTTCCACATTATATTCTCTAAATATAAATGTGAAAGTAAAAAAAGAGGAAGACAACCTAAAAGATGGTCGGACATCTGGAATGTACTGGATCAGAGTAGCAAAGCAAAGACCCACATGGAAATTCTTGGGAGAGGCCTAGGGCCAAGTTTCGCTGTAAACCATAAACCAAATAAGATGTAAAACTTTATAAATAAAACTGTAAATGTGAACCCAAAAGGTAATAAATAAATAAATAATTAAATAGATGTTTCTAGTACTAGAAATTTAACTTTGCTAACGGGGAATAGGAAAAACAAAAAAAAAGTAAAAAAAAAATTATTTCCATCTCATTATATTTGTAAAACTTATTTTCTATTTGGTTCCAGTTCTTCTTGAAATTATTTTTATTCTCTCTCGTTTGATAAAAAAATCTCCGAATTTTTCTTTATTTACAACTAATTTTAAATTGTCTTATTTTATAGAAAGCTCTCTTTTCTGTTTGTACATAGTTACTATCATTTATTTTGTATTTGAAAAAAAAACTGAAATTTATTTTTTTGAAGATTTTTGTTATTTATTGAATGTCAAAGAGATATTATCTCGTTCACTTTACTTACGCTTGTAAAATTAATATTGCATGTCAAAAAACAAATTTTAGAAATAAAACATGTTTTTGCTTTTTACATTTATTATTGTTATATTTATATTAAAAACTTTCCTCGAGTAATTTGTCAAAAAAGTTCAAAGAGGAAAACATCTGGCGTGACTTATGCTCCCTACACGTCTTTCATTTATTATTCTTTAGTAAGAATAAAACATTAAAATAATATTAATTAAAAAAAATTATTTAAAAGTAATATTTAAAGTCTAGTCATTAATAAAAAGTACAGTGCCCGGAGATCGAACGAAGGATTTTTAAATTTTTGTAACAAACTTATATACAGGGTGGGCCATTTAACTTTTGGAATTTGAATCGGCTATAAAAAAACTAATGAATATTTTTTCAAAATTATGAGTTTATTAGAAAGATTGGACATTTTCATTTATGAATGAAACACAAAATTATTATTCGATTTCCAAAAACAGTGCGCAAAAGATCGATTGTTACGTTGGCTGTGTGGCAAGTGGCCCCGTCCTGTTGAAACCAAATGTCACCCATGTCATCCTTTTCAATTTTTGGAAACAAAAATGTTGTTTTTCATTCTTAAATGAAAATGTCCAAACTCATAATTTTGAAAAAATATCCATTAGTTTTTTTTTTTTTTTTATAGCCGATTCAAATTCTAAAAGTTAGATGGCCCACCCTCTATATGGAAGGCCATCTAACGTTTGGAATTTGGATCGGCTATAAAAAAACTAATGGATATTTTTTCAAAATTATAAAATTATTAGAAAGATTGGACATTTTCATTTAAGAATGAAACATAACATCATTCAAATGACCGCCACGGCCGGCTTGACATAACTCATCCGATCAACCCAATTTTTAAGTACATTTTCAATTGGGTTGATCGGATGGGGTACTGTCAAGCCAGCCGTGGGAGTCATTTGAATGATGTTGTGTTTCATTCTTAAATGAAAATATTCAATCTTTCTAATAAACTCATAATTTTGAAAAAATATCCATTAGTTTTTTTTATACCCGATTCAAATTCCAAACCTTAGATGGCCCACCCTATAGTTCTTATGACTTTAATAAAATTTATAAAAAATGAAATTAATAAAAAAAATAAAAAAACATGCATATGATTAATTTAAAAAAATCGTATTAGAACATTAGAAAAATATTAGACTAGATATCGTTATAAAGCACGTTCGTTTGTAGATTGTCTTGAATAAGAGACTATGACAGGCATAACAAACAGTTCTTGAGCGCTCGTGCTTTATGTCACAAAAATGAAGTAAATCAATAATGTTAAAAATTTTAGCACAATTAATTCAGATTAATTTATGTGTATCTAATTATAATTTAATTATATGAAATAAGATATGGATATATAGTTAGGTAATCAAAAAACAAAATTCACCACATGCCGAACTTTTGTTGAATTTTAATAATAGATATTTCCAAATCTCCTAAAATATATGGTATTCAGAAGGTTCTCTAGATGGATACTCCATTGATACACATTGTTTCTAATATTCAGTCTACTTTTCATGCCCTATAGATATTGACAAGAGCCGAAAGTAACTTTTTTGGAAGACACTCTGATGTTAAAAATGTTTTGACTTTAAAAAGAATATTTCATCAACTAGAGTGGGGGTGAAGAAATACATATATCATTCGATGTTAAATCATTAGTAACTCTTAACGTTGCTATGTAGATTTTTAAATTTTAAGCATTGGTGTCATGTCTCTTCTATGTCTTTAGATTTACTTATATTTATACTCACTTACCATAATATTTTTTTTCAAACCGGGACAATTTCGAGAGTTATTCAAAATAAAAAAATAAGCAACGCCTATATCATATTACAAAGAGAGAATTATATTCAGCAAAATATTTATGATTCAAAAAGTTAGTCTTTTTTGGAGAAGTGGTTATCAACCCGTATGGAAATGAATAGATTTTCGAAATATGTTGTTTATATATTTATTGAAAATATATTAAAAATATAAAGTTTTTGTGTTGGATTTATATAAACTTTATGTTTTCTATATATTCTTAAAATATAATTATTTTTATGTCGCTCTAATATAAACTTTATATAAATTTGACACAAAGGTTTTATATTTTTAATATATTTATTTTTATTTTCAAAAAATATACATATAAAAAACATATTTCGAAAATCTATTTATTTCCATACGGGAAAGAAAAACAATTAAGTAGGAATGATTTTTAATTACTCTTAACTGAACTAAACTATTAATATACGATATATCGTATATCACTAGCCTGAACTCAGGTTAAAAATTACTCTCCTCGCAGGCGGCCCTATAGTATTAAATCACTCAGAAAACTAAATATTTGCTAATTGTGCTCTAAAATGTCTGAAACGCGGAGAAAAATATCGACTATGATTTTTTCTCTTTGTGTGTCTGAATTCCGATACATAAGATAGCCCAAGAACGGAAAGTTAAAAAAAAGTTGGTTTGTATTACAATACATAGTACGGATTAGATTTTTGAATATCTCGTTCAAAATATTATTTTTTGAATTATTCTATTGAGATTTTAAGAGGATGTTATAGTATAGCCATAAATGAACAATTTATTTTTAAATTTATTAATAATTACTAGGGAACTCTAGTGTACCGAGTCTTATAAAAATTTTCACTTTTTTATTATTTAATGTGCGGGTGAGCGATTCTTTCATTAGAATGGAAATAATTACAAAGAGCGTGGATAGAATGATCTCTCTTTCTTTAGAGCTAAGGGGTATTGCAACGATGCCTGAAACAGGTCTGCTCTTGTAAATGGATGCCACTATTAGAGATGAATTTCTTAATTTCTATTATTCTAGGAATGGCCTTTTGAACTCGGACCAAAACGATACACGTTTTAGAGAGAGTGAATATTCAATTGGATTTCATTAAAATTAAGACAAATGTACAAAAGAAATAATTTGTTTCGTCTCTAACTAGCAAGCATCCGAGTATTGAAAAAGTTTTTACTTTTTCTTCTATTTCTTTGTATTTTTAATCGCCTAGAGAAATCCACTAAAATTTAGTTCACAATTAACTTTGCCGAGGCAACACTTAGTAATTTTTTCCAAAAAACGGAGAGAAATGACTAATTGACCGTGACACCTGAATCATACATTCAAACTGGAGCAGTAGCTGTCAAGTCGAGACGTATGGTAAGTCTACTTATATAGTAGATGTTATAAAACGTACAAATATGAATGGTTATTTTAAATTAAAAAATTGCGTTTATAAACAACTAGATGGATTGGTTATGGGAAGGGTTCTTTTCCCTATTCTTGCTGGTTTTGTAATTAATAACATTGATCAACAAAAATTTTTCCCCTTAAACCTAACAATAGATTCCAGTAGAATACGCTAGAATACGCTGATTATCATGCAATTCCCGATTTTTTACAACACGTCAGAGTTTTGAGATATTATCGGTCAAAACAACCAAAAAGGCCATTTTGACCTATTTTCGAGTCCCATTAGATATTAAACAGAAATATTTGAAATCAAAATATATTGTTGACGTAAGAGAAAACAGCTTCCTCTTTGATTTTCAAATTACCCCTTGTTTGTAGCTCAATTACAACTCGAGTTATAACTAAAAAACTAAAACTACGTGATTATAAAGGATAAAAAACATAGATAAAAACATATGGTCTTAGTCTTTTAGCTATAACTCGAGTTCTTATTGAGCTAAATTCAAGTGGCAATTTGATAATCAAAGAAGAAGCTGTTTTCTATTACGTAAACAAAATATTTTGATTTCAAATATTGCTGTTTGATATCTAATAGGACTCGAAAATAGGTCAAAATGTCCTTTTTCGTCAGTTTTCAGCGATAATATCTCAAAACTCTGACGTGTTGTAAAACATCGGGAAATTGCATGATAATCAGAGTAGAAAACTCTACTGGAATCCATTGTTATGTTTAAGGGGAGAAATTTTTGTTTAATTTTTGTCGAGCAGTATAATTTGTTGGAATGGGACTTTTGGTTCAAATGTCCATCCTTGCAAACATATTGATGCTTTATTTTTCATTTTGCCACGATCAATTCTTCAGTGATCAAATCAAAAATATTTTCAATAGGAATCGATAATAAATAAATCAACATGTAGGTAACTACATCAAAACCGGTTAGAGGAATCTAACTAATTATAGGTCAGATTTTAATTTAATAGCGAATAATGTTCTAACGAAAATATTTAATTAGATAAATTTTCCAAAATGTCAAATTGTTTTTGTATATTTATTATTTTGAAATTTATAATCATTGAACTTTGATAATTTTAATTAAAATTAAATGGAACAGTAGCTTTAATCTAGTAAGAAAAAATAGTGAAGGTATATATAGTTATGTATTGAATGTGAATATTAATTTGTTTTTATTAACTTTAAAATATGCGTATTGATTTGTTCATTGCAATGCATTTATCAAAATCCTTAATTTCAATTTATTAATGAATATTAAAATTTATTCCATCACGATTTTGTATTTATTTTTTTGTTTTTTTGTTTTTAAAATGTGTCAAATAAAATAACAGGTGCTGTCAAAAAGCCTCTTGAGAATCCCCTTCAAATTTGAGATGTTTCAACTTTCAAGTACACATTTCATTGGTAAATGAAATTATTTTAAAAATAAATGTTTTTTCTCTCTTTTTCGCATTAACGCTTTCTCTGTTCCGTTTTCAATTACTCTTAGTTAAATAGACGTATAAAAAATGAAGTAAAATTAGGTTAATGATTTTACTTTATATATATATATGCAGTGGACTTCCGCATTACACGCTCCCGTAAAACGAGAATTCGTATAACACGATGAAAAAATTGCGACCAATACTCATATAGTACGATAAACAGTCTCGTATAAAGATAAATTTAATATTTTCACATAGTTTCTGATTTTTGAAGCTGACGAAGAAACTGTTTATAAAAAATAATAATAAATACACATTTAAAGATATAGGTAAGAGGAAATTAATTTTATTCAACTTTTAATATAAATAAAAATAAATGTATGAATCCCAGTAGGTATATTTAACATTTATTCACTATCGGAAATATCAACAAATAAGTTTCAAAGACGCCGTCTTGTTAAATTGCTCTGATAATGTATATTCCGTATAACGCGATTTCCTATTACACGGAACGTATCCCCCACGTTGTACGGGAGTCCACTGTAGGTATATACCATATATATATGTTAACATTAAATGAAAGCGAAAGTTAAAACTTTTATCCGGTCACTGCCCTATTTTGGTGCACTTGGGACCAGACTCGTTTTGATAGTGAACCAAGAGTTGAAAAAAGATACAGGACCCAGTCGGGTATGATCTGACATCCTCCGCGTTAAGCCCGCAGATGCCTTCTCCATTTAGGCGATGGATCCCCTGACTAGATCCTATAATCAAATCTTATATATATTCAACTCTCTAGTTCAGGGGTTCCCTACCTTTTTGCACCTTGCGTACCACTTGAATTTTTGAGAAATTTTGGCGTACCACTAGACCAAAATATTTTAATAAAGGTATAATATTTACTCTTCTAAAAGTGTTCAACGGCTTTTTGAATTAAATTCCTGAGAAAACTTCATATTTAATGGTTAGATATTTGTTTATTTATTTGTAATAAAGGAGAAATAAAAAGATTAAAATGGTATTAATTTACAGTTTTATTTATTACCCCATTAGGAGTAATGGAACTTATCTTCACTCTTAAGTCCTCTTCAACACTTATTCTGCTTCTATGTTTATTTTTTATGTACAAGAGTTCAGAAAATCCACTCTCACACATGTAACTCGTAACAAATGGCATAAAAAATAGCAGAGCTTGCCGGAAGATCAAAGGGTACTCGGTTTTACATCCGATCCAGAAGTAAATTAAAGATTTCTCTTTAAAATAATCTTTCATGGAACTATCTTCTGTAAGATCGATAAAACTTTCTTTTAGTTCCATTTCATTTGGTGAGGTTCCCGAAAAAGTATTTCTGATCCAGTCCAGTTTTGAATAATCTTCAGAGAAATACTTCTTAAAGCTTTTTTGAAGGCCTTCCAAGTGAACAATGATATCTGAAACCACATCTGGCATTGGAGATATTTCATTTTCTTCAAAAAATGATGATAGAGTGGGAAATGCAAATAAATTCTCCTCCTGTATTTGTGAACAAAACAGGACCAAATTTCTCTTGAAGGAGTTTATTTTATCACTGGCTGTGAAGGCTGTTGTGTTTGGTTCTTGAAGTCCCAAGTTCAGTGTGTTGAGTTTGTCAAAAATGTTGGCTAGATAAGCCACTCTTGACAACCATTCTTCATCAGTAAACAATTTTTTCATGTCATGATTTTTTTCACTTAAAAACACAAAAACTTCTGATCTCAGTTCAAAGAGACGGTTCAAAACTTTCCCCCGAGATAACCACCTCACTTCTGTATGCAGGAGTAAAGTCTTGAACTTGCCACCCATGTCTTCACACATCAAGGAGAATAATATTGTGTTTAGAGCCCTAGCCCTTATGAAGTTAATAACTTTTACAGCATCTGATAGAACGGAGTTAAGATTTTCCGGCATACCTTTAGCAGCTAATGCTTCTCGATGGAAGACACAATGCGTATTTTTTTTGCATTCAGGAGCAACTTCCTTTATTTTCGCTGCTGGCCCTGTCAATCTTCCTGACATAGCCTTTGCCCCATCTGTACACAAGCCAATACACTTGGACCAGGGAAAGCCTACTTTGAGCACATATTACCTTAAAAATGAGTTCCGCTGTGGTATTTGATTCAAGTGGTTTGTAGAACAAAAACTCTTCTATAACATCTCCTCCACTCCTGCAGAGACAAGCAGCTGAGTAATGTTTGCGTGCTCACTGCTCATGGGTACAGAAGCTATTAATAGCATGTTGCTCACATCACTCACGTGTACCACCTGAAACGTTCCCGCGTACCACCAGTGGTACGCGTACCACCGGTTGGGAACCCCTGCTCTAGTTCAATCGCGTTTTCTTCTATTTTCCTAATAGTATGGTTGTTATTAATTTACTACAATTTTCATCTGTCTGATTCTTTGGGGAATCGAAACAGATGAATTTTGTTCAGTTTTTCAATAATAAATTTTATTTAGAATGTTAACATATAAACATTCTAAATAAAATTTATTATTGAAAAACTGAACAAAATTCATCTGTTTCGATTCTCCAAAGAATCAGACAGATGAGAATTGTAGTAAATTTATATATATTGGTAAAAAATGTACTTTTGTATATTCTGAATATCTCTTAAAATATGATCGAAATCATTGACAATTAAAGGATCTACAAACCTGCTCCTCAACATCAAAGGGAATTTTTAATTTCCAAGTGGGGACCATTTTATTGATACATATAATTATTAGTTAGTTTATTTTTTCTTTGGGGATGGCATTCGCTCATGTTATATTATTTTTTACCATAAAGGATATTGTCACTTATTATAATCGTGTATGAAAAAAGTAATTTTTACTTCGTTATTTTTTTTTAAATATCTCAAAAACGGCTCAAACTATTTTGATAGAAAAAAAAATTAAGTGAAATCGTGTCGTTTTGGTCTATAAGAAAGTCTTTTAGAATGTTCATCGAAAAAATATATTTTTCGAGATATTCATTATTTTGTCAAAATGTCTCTTAGTACGTACCGAACAGTGGCAGTTGGTGACTTTTCAACCAGGGGATGCTGTCCAAAAAAGTAACCTTCAATTTTTGAAATTTTATTTTAATCTTTGCGTATTAGTTGAATAAAAGATTCCACTGTCGATGGTAACAGAATTGTTTTTATTTTAGGTTAAAAAATAAAATGAGAGATGGAGTCTTGTGTTTTTAAATAAAATAATTTTTAATTATTTCTAGAGACTATAGTTTCGAAGGCATTGCCTTAAATTTTACATTCTAATCCCCCAAAAGGAAACATGAAAAAACATTATATTTTTCAAAATTTTCAATGTATAAATCTTTTGACTTAAACTCCGCAGTCCCTCAGATGGAAATCGACCATCTTCCACAATGAATCAGCCTGTCATATAAGAAAATCTTAAATTTCTCCTAATTCTATTACTATAAGCAAGCTATGTCTATAGCACTCTGAATTATTTCCTATCTTATATATTGAGAGTTCTTAGAAATTGATTAGTCCAAAGATTCTCGAATCATCTTCATTTATTCCTTTTTTGTATTATTAATATTTAGTTCCTCAGCGAAAACAATTTTATTAGACGAAAACTAGTCTGGATTTGTCTTTGACATGATTGAGCTGGAAGATATACCAGGAAGTGACTTCAGACCTTCTATCCGGACGTTTTTCAGAAAATCACTCATTTTAATTGCCCCTTGAAACCTATGCAACAATTTTATTTCATTTCGAGAACCAATATACTTTTCAAAACAAAAAAATGTTTCTTTTAGAAATATTTGAAAAAACGGTTAATAATTTCAAAATTTAAAGATTTTTCTGAAATTTTGAAATCGACTTATATATTATATTTATGAAAATACTCTAAATGTTCGATATGCATCGCAACCACAGCATCCATGGACCGCACGCCACTGGTACCGACCCATCGCAAATATTCCCAGTAAATTCATGGAAAAGGTCATCAACTAGCTAGATTTTTAGCTCCTAGAATAAAATAAATTAATCTACAACAGACTATATGATTTTAATGCGATATTTAACTCATACATCAAATAAATGATCTCGGGCCAATACTCTTGTAGTCTTGTGGTTGTCTTACACATTTCCAAGGCTTTAAATAAGCTTCGCACAAAAAAAAATTTTGATCTAAGATATGCAAGTAGCTTAAAAACTTTCTTTCAAAATGTAGTATTATGATGGAATATACCTATTCCGCTGCCCTCTAATAATAAGTTTCTTAGAGCTTGGTCATTCCCCTACACTCTTCCTTATCTATATTAATGATCCCCAATCCGATTCATTGTTACGTACGCAAATGATATGACTCACAATAACCCTTGAACTTTTTATGACGTTTCTTCGAATAATTTGGATTTCTACAATTCTTTTGAATTGAGGATCTAGTAGCTTGGTTACTTGAATTAAAGAAAGATACAATGATAAGGTAATAATATATAGATGCATTGATAGAATATTGATATTCCTTTGACTGCTTTTTCTGAATTCCTTTTTAGGATTCTGTATTTTTTTCTGAGCAATTCAATTTTGCCATTCATAGAATTTTCTTCAATCGCTATCTAATATAATATATATTAGATATATACATGATATCAGATGAAATATATTATATATTCACTATTTGAATAAATCCAATAGTCTACTTGAATTAAAATTAGGGATCATTTATCTTCCCACGTGTTCTAAAATGATTACAAGGTTATTAATCATCGGAAGAATTATGCTAAAACGGAATGTTCCTATATTTTATAGAAATCATTAATTCTATTTTTCTTTCCATAACAATTATTTATACCTTTATTAAAAAATTATAACTTTTATTAAATTGAAAGCTTTTGTTGAGAGTAGCAGAATTTTTATATATTGAAGGAGACAATAGTAAAAATTTTCCGCTGAATTATAAATTTTATTTATTTATAACGAGACCAGTAGGCCGAGGGCTTTTTGCCCTCTGTCATCAGCATAATCGATTCACAGGAATTAATTTATGTTTATATAAATTAATTCCTGTGAATACATTGTAATAGATCTGATGAAGAGGCAGCTCTCGAAACTATAGTCTCGTTATAAATAAATAAAATTTATAATTCCAGCAGAAGACACACTCTTTTATTGTCTCCTTCAATTATAACTTTTAGTTACTTATCCGATAAGTAGGTACTTATTTCACATGGTGTTGAGCTTAAACATAGACTCCTAGATTTAATAGTCCAAGAGCTGGTGACACATTTTTGAGTACGGATTTGACCCAACTAGAAATAATGCGTAATAGTACCGTCTATGATAGTTGTACAAGGAATGGCCAGTCTGGCTGGTCTAAGCAGGTGGATCAGGTACTGCGCATGGTGTGAGTGCGGTAAAAAATACATATGTGTTAAAAAATATTTTTGACCCACAATGAAATTATAAAAATTATAATTTATAGTCAATTATAAACATAATATATTCACTCCAGACCATTTGAGTGGTGGGACGTGGAGCATGATGCTATTTTTTGCATGTTGTAAAAATACACTTTGGGTGGTCTGGTTCCACGTCCCACCACTCAAATGGTCTGGAGTGAATATACTATGTTTATAATTGACTATAAATTATAATTTTTATAATTTCATTGTGGGTCAAAAATATTTTTTAACACATATGTATTTTTACCGCACTCACACCATGCGCAGTACCTGGTCCACCTGCTTAGACCAGCAGCCAGACTGGCCATTCCTTGTACAACTATCATAGACGGTACTATTACGCAATATTTCTAGTTGGATCAAATCCGTACTCAAAAATGTGTCACCAGCTCTTGGACTATAATAATACCACCGAACAATTGTTTATTTATTTACTTTTTAATGGAAACAAAATCAACATATACAATATATGTATTGTGTATATATAAAAGTTTAAATTTTCGGAGGTAGTAGACTTTACCGTATATTTCTAAGGAAATCGCGAGATGTCGTCATCTACTAGATCTGGAATAGTGAATTTTAATTATATAACAACTAGGTTAGCCCAAAAAATACGAATATTTTTTTATTTCTGATCACGCATGAAAATATGTTAATTTAACATTTTTAAAATGCTCACTAAAAAAGTATTAAGAGTTCACTCAAGATTTTTAACAAGTTCTAAAATGGTAGAAAATTGATTTTTTTTCTCGTTATGTTGAAAATTATAAATATTCTGAAAATTCAAGTCAATATTATATCAATTTATAGAGGTCGCTCAAGATTTTTTTAATTTTTAAAGTAGTGTAGGTATATTAGATGTTTTCGAGTGATCTGTAAATATAAATTTTATAATTTATAAATATTTGTCCCAGAAAACGGAAAATCTTTAACTTATATATTTATGGTCCTAAATGGTTTATAATTTAGAACTATTTATATTTTAAACTCAGTTAATAATAATTGTCATAATAATACTGGTTTTTTATATTAATTAATTAATTATCAACTAAAAATTGATGACAATTCCCAATTCTTCCCTCTCAATTGTCAAATTAACTTAAAACTAAATCACTACTTATTATTTGGACCGTTTATTTTGAAAGTAGTGCAAGTCCATTTTTTGTTATTTCGTGATATGCAGGGTGATTCACGGTCCAATGGCACGTTAGACGTTTATGGAAAACGAAACAAAGGATTTTTCTGAAAATTTAGCACCTTACATTTTCTTACCTGTTCTATCGATCTAAAATATTTTCAGCATTGTGACGTTTCGGCTTCCATCGAAAAGTCCTAGCAACTTTATTTTTTTAAATGGAACTCCCCGTATATTAACACGTTTTTAGAACCGCCCTTTTATTAAAATACTTTTTTGTTAATATTGTTCTATACCTATATCTATCGATTTTCGAGATAAAAAATAAGTTGTGTTAAATATGGTCCAAAACATGACCCTAATTAAACTTAAATAAATTGATGCTCTCAATTAATGAAAAGTTGATATTTTGGTGGTAGTTTAGACACACCCGAAGTATTTAATTTAAACGAGAAATCGACTCCATATTATACAGGGCGTGCAAAGATTACTATTATTTCCGCTATTCATAAAAGGGGGCGAAAGTTCGTTTTTTCAAATGAGAACCCCTGTATATTACTCAATAAATTGAAAGACGAAGAAAAATGCTTTAAGACGATATATCATGTCCCTATACCTAAAACATCAAGTTTTCTTAATAAAGGTGCTTTTTCGTGAAAAATTACTTTTTAATGAATTTAATTTTAACTAGGGAGTCGGGTTAGCTGAGCCGGCTAACGCACTGGCCTCGCTTCGGCATCGATCAATTATGACGATGTTGGAGTGGAAGGCCGGGGTTCGATCCTGGCTGGCAAATAAAAAATTTCTACCTGCTAAAAACTCGGCTCCCTCACTAACCCTACTAACACTTTACTTATGTGCTGTCTAAATGGGCTTTGTTCCCGGTGACAATAAATAAATTAAAAAAAAAAAAAAATTAACTGACCATGGAAATAAATATCAAGCTTATGACAGTTTGTTGACTATTTATAACTAACTTATAAAGAGTTTATTGACGGTGTTCAAAAAATCTCCCAAAATGATAGCAAATATTGATTATTCAAACGAAGTTCTTATGAAATTTTTCATTTTGTACTCTCAGAACTTCGTTTGAATAATCAATATTTGCGATCATTTTGGGAGATTTTTTTGAACACCGTCAATAAACTGTTTATAAGTCACTTATAAATAGTCAATAAACTGTCATAACCTTGATATTTCCATGGTTAGTTAAAATTAAATTCATTAAAAAGTAATTTTTCACGAAAAAGCGCCTTTATTAAGAAAACTTGATGTTTTAGGTATAGGGACATGATATATCGTATTAAAGCATTTTTCTTCGTATTTCAATTTATTGAGTAATATACAGGGGGTCTCGAACAAACTTTGGACCCCTTTTATGAATAACGGATATAATAGTAATCTTGGCACGACATGTATAATATGGAGTCGATTTTTTGGCGTGAATTAAATACTTCGGGTGTGTCTGAGCTACCACCAGAATATCAACTTTTCGTGAATTGAGAGCACTAATTTATTTAAGTTTAATTAGGGCCATGTTTTGGACCATATTTAACATAAATTATTTTTTATCTCGAAAACCGATAGAGATAGGTATAGGACAATATTAACAAAAAAGTGTTTTAATAAAAGTGCGGTTCTAAAAACGTGTTAATATACGGGGTGTTCCATTTAAAAAATAAAGTTCCTACAACTTTTCGATAGAAGCCGAAACGTCACAATGCTGAAAATATTTTAGATCGATAGTACAAGTAAGAAAATTAATAAAGTAAAGGGTGTGTAGTTTCACAGTGAATGAAATAAAACTCAAAGAGGTTTTATACAAACTCAATATATTTCGGATTATTAGTCCATCATCAGGAGTTTACAAGTTAAAACTAGTTTAGTTTAATTTTAACTTGTAAACTCCTGATGATGGACTAATAATCCGAAATATATTGAGTTTGTATAAACCTCTTTGAGTTTTATTTCATTCACTGTGAAACTACACACCCTTTACTTTATTAATTAATATCATGATTCACCTAAAACCTACACCACTTTCCCTAAGTAAAAAAGGTAAGAAAATGTAAGGTGCTAAAAATCTTTCGTCTCGTTTTCCATAAACGCCTAACGTGCCATCGACCGTGAATCACCCTGTATATATTTCTATTTATATAAATACATAATATAGTTATATGTATTTTGATGAATTCCTGAGGATTTCTTACTCTATTGACTGTGATTTTTTAAATATGAAGAGAAGATATCTATGTCTAGCTAAAAAGCTGGCGTTAACAGATTTTTTTCAAAATTGGACTTCCACTACTTTCAAAATCCCTATGACTCCAAAGACTGGAACTCGCTCCCAGCCATCGTCTTATAACTTTCAGCTGTTTAAGATCCGCATCCACAGATATCTTCTACCCCTACCCAGCCCACAAAATCCCCTCTTCTTCTTTTCAACCCAGACCTTTAGGGGATGCACCTTTTTGGTTAACTTCTTCTTTCATCAATGCCATTAAAAAAAAAATAATAAAATAAACGATCCATTTATTGGTGGAATATTGCATTCTGATTCACATTATATTTATATATATATATATATATATATATATATATTTGTTTTTCAGATACCTGGTAGGAAAAGTAGAACATTCGATGGCCCACAGTGATGAGGACCGTTACCGATGTTTTGTGTACGAGAAGAGGCGCAACGATGGGGTCCTCGTATATCAGTTGGCACAGAGTGGAGATGCCACCTGCAACGGGCTGCTGTCCGCAACAGAGGGCTCGAGAACAATCACCCTCACCAAAGGTAGGGGGAAATTATCATGAAAATAAAAGTGTCATTTATCCATGTTCATATTCTCAGTCATTGTCTCAAAAAAAGAACAACGTTGCTATTCTTCTTACCAAGTGAACAAATGCCATTCTAAAAATTCATTCACCCACATAGATTATTTATAAAATAGCATAAAACAAATGGTCTATATTTACATTTAATATTTATTTTTCTTTTCATTGATGGGACTTAAGAGGTCCTAAGAGAGTGTTGGTTAATCTATAACGAGAGATACAGCCGGGAGAAGCCTGTTGCCTCTCGACCGTTCCTAGAATTGAATTCACACAATTGTGTTTTATTCGCTCATTGTGTTTCAACCGAGGGGTGAACCGCGACCTAATATCGTCTACACCTACATTCACTTCCACTTTCATTTCCAAGTAGAAGTTAATAGATGAATTCCGCATAATTCCAAAGACGTGTTCACCTAATTCCAATCGCGGTTCGCACCTCGGTTTTAACCAAAGTTCCCTCTAAGATGTCGCGAACTAATTTTTCTAAAGTTGAACAGCCGTTCTTTTATTTTACGCCCAATTTTCACCATTTTTTTTTTTTTGTTATTTCATTTTATAAAAGAATTGCATCTAAAAATGCCAAAAATCCAAATTTCTCAAAAAAAAAGTAGAATTTAGATGGTCAAAAAATTTGGATTAATATAAAAATCCTTTCTTGTTGATGTGTTATTAAAATGCTTTAAAATGTAATTTTCAAGAGTATTTATTAAAAAAATTTTGATTTCAAACACAGACCCAGAACCCCCCCCCCCCCCTCCACTTGCACACTTTTAAATACGTTTTGATCATTTTTGATCCCATATACTTTTGTACCGCGCAGTCAGCGAAAAAATTATAGGAAACATTGGTTTTAACATGTCATAAAAGTGAAGAAAATGTATTTTCAATCTTAATTTTTTCTCTCTGTGGGTCTGTCTTTCTAAGTAACAGTAATCACGATTACTCAGCTACGGAAAGTCGCAGAAAGCTCATTCTGGTGGCATAATGTTTTTATTTCTAATGCAAAGAACTGATTATATTTTGGGCTTTTTAGCTTTAGAACTTCCTAATAAAAAATGCAGAAGAAATCATTTTTTTTCAATGATTATTATCTATTAAGGTGACGTAACTGGTGATCGTACTGAGTCTTGAAAAATTTTGAACTTTTTTCTCCACTTTTCCTAATGGAAATGACTATGTTTTAAAAAATTTCCGCTTCTTATGTCACAAGTCATCATTCCATTTCTTGGCGCAACGACGCACCTAGATCCAATAGATTGCTTAAAAGCTTAAATTTCTATCTTTCAACTTTAAATTGAGATTGACCACTTTCAAATGATAAATATCATCTTAAAAATAGACTCTCTGAATCGACTGTCTGAATATAACTATCTGTGGTAATTTTTGCAAATATAATATGTTTTCTGTTTCAAGGTTCTCTAATTCAAAAAGATTTTTTTTTCATCATGCCTGTGTTGAGAATTGGACTTTTTAGTAATATCAGAGGTTAAGAGATCACCGAATTATAAAATTTTCAAGTTTTTATAATAAATAATTATCGTGAACTTTTTTCAATCTTTAAAAAGATAATCCTTTATTAATAAACAACGTGTTTTTTTTTAAGGAATATGAATTACATTTATAAAAATGTTAAAAGTTAAACTCAAGTTTACTTCAGGTTCAACCGGAATTTAATTAACTCTTTTAGTAATATTTAGGAGGATACTAAATATGAAATTTGAATTAATTTTGGTTTTAAAATATAACGCTCACAAAAATTCATGACATATTTAAAAACATTTTTTTTAAACACTCTTTCGGAATCAGGAGACATTGAAAACTAAAGATGTTGAAATATATTTTTTTTCCTACTTTTACTAAACTTTTGAAAACTATTTATAGAAAAAAAATTATTTTCAATTTTCTTTACAAAATGGACTATAAATAATTCCACCCTATGTTTATTAAATTCTGAATCAAATATAATTAGATCCCCCACCGACTTTAGATGGGACTTTTGCCTAAAAACTTATAGCTTTTTTGTTGAATAGATTACAAAGAGATTAATAATGGTTACATTTTGATTAAAATAATTTTCATATGAGATCTGTAAAACATTCACTCAATGATGAAAAGGGAGTAAATGTATTGATATTCTCAGAATTGTATTATATAATATATAATAATAACTGTTTTATTAAACAAATCTAATTATAATAGGTGTAATTTAACAAGGCAAATAATTATGTAATAGAAGTATAGAAAGAGGAATAGTTAGGAAAGTAAAATGAGCAAAATAAGTAAAAAGCAACGCAAGAGAATTCTCACTCAATCCTAATAAAGTATGCATAGCATAGAGATCTAACAAATTTCCCAAGTGACTGTTTTGAAATTATATTAGAGATCTTAATCAAATCGTTTCTTCACTTTTTTTTTTTACTTTTGAATCCTTGTCAATATAGTTGTCTCGCGTACCGAGGGTTTCGTATCTAAAATACATATATATGTATCACTAGCTGAATGACTCGTCGCTCCATGAATTCAAAACGTCGGACTCAAAGGATAAGCAGGAACTAGCAAAAGAATAATATCTTTCAAAATACTTGACTTGTATCTTATTTATTTTTTATAAGGAGGAAAGAAACATACTAAGAATTTTTTCAGAATTTTAATTTGATTGAAGTAGGACTGTAACTTATGAGGAGAATTTTCTAGGTTAGGTTTCACCTAGAACCGACACCTAAATCCTTAAAAATTATGAAGTAGGACTGGTATAAAATCTATCTAAAAATGGCCATTTCTGTGCTCTTCCATACCGTCAGTTTAATGAGAATTAAATTTAAAAAATTGCTTCTAATTCTATTAATTAAAACTAGAAGATGGTATGAGTTTCATATATTTTTGAAGAATGACCCCTGTCGATTTCGAAAACCTTTTGCAGCTGGTTGGAGCAAACATTTGGAAAGAGATCACTGTAGAGAAACCAACCCACCCTCAGTCAGACTAGCACACTAGCAGTCACCCTCCGTCTTTCGAGATCCATAGGGTCTGCATCTTTTTGGTGAGGTGGTCAAGTAGATATACTGACACGGAACACGTACATACTTTCCCAATACCAAAGTCCCAAGTCGCAGGTTCCCCATCTAAACGGGGAACATAATACAATGCCGCGCAACTTCGTGTGTAAAAAGGCAAAAGGGTTTCGAAATTAGCAGGTGTCATTCTTAAAATTCTTTTGAAAACAATGCTATCTTCTAGTTTTAATTCGTTAAGAAGAATTGTATGTATTTAGGCTTTAAGCCTAGTACATACCCTAGTAGCACAATGTTTCAAACTATATACTAACTATATAGCGTCTATATAGATTTCTAGAACCTATATAGGCGCTATGTAGATACTGTATAGTTTGAAACATTGTGCTACTAGGGTATGTACTCTAGATTTTTAGAACCTATATAGGCGCTATGTAGATACTGTATAGTTTGAAACATTGTGCTACTAGGGTATCTAGCGACAAAGTCGTACGATATAGTCCCTAGACTGTCGTTATTCTACAATGTCCAGATGTCCACACCCAAGGAGCCAGTCCCGCTACAGAAATCAGAACGCGATATACCAAGAAATTGCTTTCTGTGCGTTTATCATATTCTTGATTAATTTAATGCTATTCCAGTTTTAATCTGTGCGAACCATCAGGTTAATGATGTTCTCCTGAGTCGGTACCCTCTCTAAGCTATTAGCCAGTAGCTCTTCACGCTTGCACCAGATGAATACATACTCTAGATCTTCCGATTCTGAAAAAAAAACTGGGTACATGGGCGATTAGGATGGACGAAATCAAAACAAAGACAAAGGATTAACTGTATATAATAATCAACAAAGAAACACATAGTCGTTTTTTTGATAAAAATAAGTTTCTTTACTTCTTCTCTACTCAATCATAAACGTATTTTAGATTAGAATCATTAATAAAGAAGAAAAATAACCCAAAATAAACATAGAGAGCGATGTTCACAAAAATATTATTATTGAATTTTTATATGGCATAAAGCAGGAGGGGGGAGGCGCCTTTTAGTTGGTACGCTCAGCTGGCCGAAGTATTGAATTAAAAAAAAATGTTTTCGCTTAATGTTTTTAAAAATTTACTAGAACTGTTTGAAACATGGAGAATGATCATTTTGAAGGATTATTTTTTATTATATTTCATCAAGAGAGAACAGCCCGAGCGAAGCGATAGGTATTTTAGGTATATTCAGTGAAAATCCCTTAACACGAAAAAAAGGGGACCGAATATTTCTTCGTGTTAAAAGAATTTTGTGTTAAACATATTGCATTGCATACAAAAAAATATGTATTAGAGTACCTACATCATATTAGAAACAATATATTTCAAATTATGTATTATACATTTTGTACATACATATGTATCTATTAAAAAACTAATAAAAAACAATAAAACGAATAAAAATATTAATAAAAACTTAATAAACTTTAATATATGTATGTAATTTTAATTTTTTTTTATAAAAACATAAAAATTTATTGATTTTTTGGAAAATAATCTGATATTTTTTTTGCATAATGTCTTTTTGTATGTAGGTATATACATATTTTGTTCATTCCGAGAAGCGAAATCTTTCCGTGCTAGGAAATTTTTGTTTCTTGTTAAAATTTTTTGAAAATACGTAATGTTTTGTTGGAACCGTATTATTATTTGGTGTTAACCAATTTTTCATGTTAAGCGTTTTCGCGTTAAACGATTTCCACTTTACATCTATTAGATATGGAACCCTCAGTATGTATAACTCCTACTTGCATTTAGTCACTTTTTAACAGACTTCATTTTATTTACATCATGACCTAGAAGATAAACGATTCTAAATCAATCTGACCACCAAAGCCTCAACAAACAAATACGTTTTAAATTTTCGATATAGCCTCTGAAATCTGTTTATTAATTCATTCACCAAATCCCAAAGGGCTGATTCTCTCAATTTTATCAAAAATCCTCTGTATCACATTATAATTCTATATAAATGTTAAAAGCCTATCATTTGACTGGCTGATTAGAGTGAATATTAATGTTGGGACTAACATGATTCGATATATTTTTTTTTCTTTTCAAATTGAATTTGCGAATGAAATTTCTAGCCATCTAGAAAAAACATTGACGAGAAAAAATTTTCAATTCGAACAAACAATAGAAACTATTTTTTTTTTATATATATATATATATATATACACAGACAATAATTGAAACATATGTTTCCCTCCCTTTGGATATGAACAATTTTCTAGAATAATTAAAATAAAAAATTCTTTAAATAGGCTTTTTTTTATTATTGGGATTGATCTTTCACGCGTTAAAATCATAAAATTCCAACCTGCTATTTGGAAAATACTTGACATATATAAAGTATAAAGTAATTAATTAAACACTGAAATTTACTGAAACAAAAATACATGCCTACTGTGCAAAGCTCTGGGCCTTTTTCTGGTCATCAATGTTTTCGATCACACAGCAAAATCACAAATTCAACAGCATAAATTTATACACATCAAAAAAAATATTATCTTATAATTATAATTAATGTTGATAAAAAATAAAATGTTAAAAGATGAGATTTAATGTTGAATATAAAAAAAATTTATTTTTAATAGAAACAAAACATTCATTTAGTTTTTTTTTTTTTTTTTTTTTTTTGAAAATTCACTCCTTTTGTCTTTTTTTGTAAATTGTGCTCCCTATGAAAAGGAGGATTGCTAGACTTATATTATATATTTTTTTTTTCAATTTATATAGGTATATATTACTCCATAGTTTAGTAGAAATCTTTTGATTGACATGAGCTATCGAGGACTTAAAAACTTTCATTTCAATAATCAATTTTGAAAGACCTCTCGCAATAAATAGGATCTATCAAACTTTAGCAGACAGGATTAAAATAAAAATTAATAAAAATAACCAATGGTTTAATCTATAGAGGGAAAAATAACAAATGAGAGATAAACAAGACCGAATCAAGATAAACAAAGAGATCTAACAAGAAATTGTGGAATTTTCTAAAACTGAACCTGTTTTTGTTCTTAAAATTTTTTGAAGAACATATTAAACAATAAGATTGGAGTATTTTTGGAGACGGACTGATAAGTGAAGTTGAGTGGATATTGATGAGGCAGTCCAAAAAAAGCAGATAATTTATACTATCTTTTTATTTTTATTCATAAAACCGACGTTTCGGAGGCTATTCCCTCCTTCTTCAGGGTTTTAAAAAGTCAGTGAAAGAAATCCAATGCGATATTCCCCTCTGTCTCCTCTTTCAGCGGCAGTAACAATAATATACTGTATTTCATTCTCAGCAGAATTTTTTGAATAAAAATAAAAATATAATATAAATTATCTTCTTCTTTTTTGGACTGCCTCATCAATATTCACTCATATTAACAATTATTTCATCTTCTTTTTTTAATCGAAATAAATTTGGAACCACTGGCACTGCTTTCAACGAGCCGTGGCCGTTCTAATTTTATTTTTTCTAATAAAATAAGATATTTTCATTTTCTTTGAATTATTAAGAATTTTTTATTATCTATGATATATGTATAGTATGTCAAGATTTAAGATATTTGAGCTTGTAAAAATTGCGTAAAAAGTAAGGAATTAATCATATTCGTAAGTGGACTACTAGTCCGTAAAAATTATCTAAATAAATAAATAATAAATATTCGGCGCCTGCCGATGCAACACGATACTCATAGCGTACTATTCGAAGTATAACTAACCACTATCAGGCGTTGCTGAATATTTTCAATTAGTCTAATTGAAGCGTAATTCCATATGATAAGACAATGTTTCCTAAACATTCGACATCTGTGTACTTCTTCTATAATTTTGGTAACACCGAGTACCTCTAGTCAAAAAAAATTCATAAGTATACTAAACGTTTGAGGCATTTTAAAAAACGTATAAGCTTAAAAAATTAAAAATTTTCAGAGATTTCAATATTTCCTTCAGGTTTAGTTGACATGCTGACCGAACCGGGTAACTGTGAAATATCTTTATTAGTAACATTTAATAGCATATTTTAATAAAATAATTTTTATTTATATTAGATATATGTTAGATATATGGATGATATATGATGATGATGATATGTTAGATATATGATATATTAGAGATAGATATATGGAAGTTCAAAAAAAAATAGAGAATATAATAGAAATCCTAGGCGCTAATGACCTTAGCAGTCGATGTGCCTTTTAAACCCCCAAATAATAATAAAATAATTTTTATTTCATTTCTAGTATTGCATGGATAAGGTTTTAAAATCTTATTTAAATGAATCTAAACGAAACTGACATCATATCTTTTAATAAATAACATTTTCAGAATTACTCCAAAACAACTTTCTTTATTATATTCATGAATCCTTTGTCATTTCACTATATAAATATAATAATTACAAACGAGTTCACAAATTTAATCAGACGTCTCTTTAAGACAATTTTTGTTAATATCTTTTTAATTTCCTGAATTATTATTAATTTTCATTTTAAAGGCTGTTTTTCACTTGTTTTTTAATAATTCATTTAACATTAAAGACGATTTTTTTTAACTTTCCGTTGGCTGTTTACAAATTATGCGACGGAGACTCACTGGGGATATGAACAACTCTTCATCAAACAAAAATGTAATAAAAAGTTGGAAAAATTTAAATTTAAATTATTCAATAGATATATACTTCAAATTTTTTTTCAAAATGAGTTTGTTTGTTTTTTCTAACAACTTTTTATGTTTACTCTGTGAAATCAACGTTTGAAATGATTATATTTTAACAAAATACAAATCCAGATTGCCATTCTAAAAAAAAGAGGTAAATAATAATCAACTTTATATAAAACCTTCTAGGGATTTTTCTACATATTTCAAATCATAAACCTACCAGCAAAGCAAAACTTTGAATTAAAAATTCAAGTGTTTATTAAGTGCATCCAGGTCTGTGTGTTCAGATAAGTGAATTGGGGCCTACTATAGGATTGGCACGAAGCAGTATTTTTGATATGTCTCGAATTTTCCGATTGAATTTTTGTTTTTTGTTTTTAATGAAGAAGGGGTTACACTAAAAAGAATTTAATTAGTATGAGTCAGGATTGGTTCTCTCATAAAAATGAGAATTTAAGAATTGGCGAATCTGATCGTATTTGACGGATGATCTTGAAAAATTGAAAGTTTTTGTGCCGAGGATAGCAGAATTTTTATATATTGAAGGAGACACTAAAAGAGTATTCTGTTGGAATTATACATTTTATTTATTTATAACGATATTAATATAATATATATAAATAATAAATAAATAAAATTTATAATTCCAGCAGAAGACACACTCTTTTATTGTCTCCTTTGATCTTAAAAAAATTAAGATTATAGGACACGGCAAAAAATAAATTCAGAAAGGAGGTTTCATTCCCTATAACTATAAGTAAGTCAGGGGTTAAACGATTTGTCCAATCCGTTTGATATATTTGTATTTAATTTGATCGAGAGTTGTATAATGGAGACTTAAAGAAGCTTTGTTTTTTTTTTATAAGTCATAGTTATAAACGTGTTCCCAGATACTTTTGTTCGATTTCTATCTAATTTGATATTGAAGAACTGTTGAATGTTTGAAAATCTTATGTTTCAAGAAAATGAAGATTTAGGGGGGGGGGTTATTGTTGTTATTTATCCCCTAGGAACAAACGTCATTGTAGTATTTATAAAAAAGAAAGGATTAAATCATAAAAATAATTTTCTTCTGCTGGGAACTTAGTCTTGTCTGAAGGTGAAAATAACTTATAGCTGGGTATCATGAGATTTTGAAGTAATCAATGCGTCTCTCGCTTGGGAGCACAATTTGACGGATGACAAATCATGGTAGGTATTCCATATTACAGGACAATTCCATAATTTCTTCTATATATATTAGATGAATAAAATTATAATCACCTAATTATTTTAGTATGCACTTGACTTATCTTATTTTGATTTCAGAAAATATATAATATTAAGATGTCCCATAAGTTTCTTCCTTTTTTTTATGATAAATGAATACACGAAATTTGTTGTTTAAGGTTGATTTATTGTGTTATATATGAACCGTTCTGCTCTATTACCTTCCATTTCTCAGGACGTCTCAATATGCCCTCTTTCCAAAATTGTTGAGGCTCACTTGCAAAATGTTCATCAAGGTGCATTTTTATTACGCTTACGAATTTGAGACATTTACCACGGAGAGTATTTTTTAATGAGAAAAATAAGTAATAATCGGATGGTGCAAGGTCTCGCGAGTACGGAGGATGAGGTAGATCGTCCCAATCAAAATGTAATAGTTTTTGTCTTACGACCAATGGAACATGTTCTATCTCATCCTCCGTACTCCCCAGACCTTGTTCGGTCCGATTATTACTTGTTTCTATCATTAAAATTTATCTCCGTGGTAAATGTCTCAAATCCGTAATCGAAATAAAAACGCACCTTGATGAACATTTTGCAAGTGTACAAAAGAGGCCATATTGAGGCGTTCTGAGAGATGGAAGAAGGTAATAGACCAGAACTATTCATATATAACACAATAAATAAACCTTAAACAACAAATTTCGTGTATTCATTTATCATCAAAAAAGGAAGAAACTTATGCAACATCCTAATACATAATAAATTTAACAAAACAAATTTCTTCAGATCTCTTCCGAGCTTTGTTATGTTATTTCTAACATTATTTTTCTAAAACGCCTGTAGCTGCCAGTTAATTAAATAAAGAAAAGCAAGGGGGCGTACCGATTTTATTTGGCCCAGGGCTCTGAATATGGAGCTACACCTTCTTCCTTGTTAATGAATCTAACTTAAGAATTAATATTGAAAATTGAATATTTTTCCAATTGAACTCATTTTAAGATAATTAAATTTATTAAATATGAAAAAACTTTTTAACTTAAAATACCATGATTTATTGGTAAAAAAAGAAAAAAAAGCTTTACTGAAAAAATTTAAAATGCTTATATACAAATTATTATTATTATTTTTTTTTTATGAAATAATTATTTGATTGTCTTTTTTTATTATTTTAATGATGATAAAAAATTGTCAAAATTGGTGGAAGAGAATAATTTGATCTTAGAATTATTCCATGCTAAATTTCTAATTTTAATACAATAATGGGCTTATTAAAATATAATATTCTATCAACTCCACCCAATTACTGGCCTGATTCACTTGGTTGAATGGATTACTGAGTGAGGCAAGAACGGAAACGAGCGAACCCGATCGCTCTTCTCGCCCCCATTCGAGATATAATCACGTGAGAATAAATAAATAAAAAAAACTAAACAGCTCGGGGATAATAAAAGAGAGCATAAAACCGATTTCCTATATCCTTAATATATTAATCTCTTTTTTTTTTGAAAGACATATTTTATTCATTTTTTTATTTTTGGAAACTATCATCGAATATATTTTTTTAATTTAAATTATTTTGTTAATTTATTTTAAAAATGTTGATTTGTAAGCTTAGATATTGGCTAAAATCAGAAGCGCTAACAAAAACAAGAATAGATTTGTTTACTTTTTTACTTTATCATACAGGGTATGGCCAAGTATTGTAATCGTGCATGAAAAAAGTGTTTTTTTTCCTTCTTTTTTTAGAAATATCTCAAAAACAGCTGAAACTATTTTGATTAAAAAAATTGAGCAAAACCATGGCAATTCGCTCTACAAAAAAGCTCTAATAAGTGAACATCGAAAAAATTATATTTTTTGAGATAATAATTGTTTTGTCAAAATGTCTGTTAGTTAGTCTGGTTGTCTGGTTGTCCGTTAGTCTGTGCGTTACCAAATTTTTTGACGAGCTAGCTTTAAAAACTAGTGTGAAAATCGAAACCAAATTTCACACGTAGTTTTGGTCCATTGAGATTAAGAGCTGATTAGATTTTAGTGCATATCGACCCAAAATTAAAGGGGGCGGAGGGGGGTTAAAAATGAAAAATCTAGGCCGTTTGAGCAAACTCAACCAAATTTTGTATACATAATCAGTGGACCCCCAGAAGTCAAAAAATTCAAAAACTAACCGCCCAAAAAGGGGGTGTAGGGTCAAAAAATGAAAATCTTGGCCATTTACCAAACTCAACCAAATTTTGTATACATAATCAGTGGGACACCAGAAGTGTAAAAATGCAAAAACTATCCCCCCCCCTACATGATTATAAATAATTTTAGGGGCCAGGTTGTATGGTAAAGTCAAGTGGATAGCCACATCAGAACACGCCAGCTTATTCTTCTTGGTTATTCGATCATTTGAGGAATTTCAAGTTAAAAACCTGAAATTTTAATATGTTATACAAAAATATTCAATTTATTTGAATTTTTTTAATCTTGTTCAACTCCCAAAACGGTTGCCAATAGATATTAAGGGGTAAATATGAATTCTCTAAGAGATGTCAAGCCTATCGTGATTTTCGCCTAAATGCGGTAATTTTTTATATACCCTTATTGAATTTGCCTCCAGTCTCTATCTCTCTGTTTTTACTTTATTCTTGGTAGAAACTGCAAATTACGGACAAACCTATGTACATTGTATTGATAAATAAATACTTAATATAAGTAATAAATTTAAAATTATTTTGAAAGGAACTTTGACGGACTCTTGTTTTCCATTCTACACGATCTCTAGGTAATCTGAAATATATTATCCATTGAGTTTTGCTCCCTAAAAATTAACTATAACTTAAGGGAGTTCGGGACAGCTTATCTATCTGGTCGAAATATTCTATATTATGGATTATTTATTAGCGTTCAGCTAGAAGGATTTCAGTAGAAAGTGTACCATAGTATATGGCAACGTTAAAACTTTCTTGTGCTTTTTATTGCGATTGAAATCCTTTTTAACGCGAGATCCGATGAATTATAAAAAAGTGTGCAAAATTTGTTTTTCTTTTGTTTTCTGGAAAATATTTAAAGATTAATATGATCTCGCTCCATAAAATATGAAATAATCCAATTATGTACCTACTTTCCGGTTTGATTTCAGAAATTTTGTAGAATTCTTAGATATTTATACATACAATACAGATTTTTATATAATGCCGATAATATATAATCAAGAAAATAACCTTATTTACATATATGCAGGTCTGTAGTGGAGGGTATACGTCGTATACCCTGTGGTTTGATCTGAACCAATAGCGTATACCCTGTGTTAGTTGAAAATTTAAAAAAATTGTAGAAATTAACTTTATGAATATGCACATAAATGTTTTAATTTGCTTTTAAAATATATTTTTTTTTAATACCCGACTAAAACATTTTATTTTATTTTTTTATTTTTTTTTGTTAGGATAAATAAACTGAATTTGCTTCTTTCCAGTAATTTATTTTGTTTTTCAAATGGTTATTCCAAATATTTCGAGAGCGTTCTCAGCATCTCTTCCTCAGTGGAAACTGTGGGACCACACAATAGGCAAGTCAGTGAGTTGTTATAATTACAGGTGTCAAAAAAGTACTCACCCACTCCCCAACAATGTGCCGACTCCATCAGTTTGTACAGAACATTGATAAAAAGCTCGATCACACAACACACACATACATATATATATATATATATATATATATATATATATATATATATATATATACAAATTTAAAATGAGACAACATACGAACATACAATTATTTACATCTCCTTATGATAAAGTCCAATGAAATTTAAAAATCGAAAAATGGTCAAGCACCAGAGCTGGTTTAAATTTAACTAACTAATTACTGTTAATGACCAGCAAAATTCTTATAAATTTTATTTTATTATTCATAATATACTTACTATACAGCATATACCCTCAGATTTTTACAATCCATTTAGCGTATACCATCTGCTGATTTTACGACTAGAGGATATTTATTGATATTAATTAAATGACAAAACATTCTTTAATTTATTTCTGCTGAAATAATAGCTCTTAATTTTTATTTGAACAATTTAGTATTATCTGTTTCAATAGAAAGAAATAATTTTCTAATAGCTTTATTAACTATCTCGATTTCACTTGTTTGTAATCTAATGTTTATTTGGAATAGATGTTTGTTAGTTCTTCATGAATCAGTCATTTCCAATCATTGAACGGAAATAACTTTTTTGAATAATAAATAAAATAAGAATCAAGTTAAGAATATTTTGAATTATTTATATCACTTATGGAAAGGTTAAAAATGAAAGAGAACATTATTATGACATTACATTTTTTATTCTGATTGTGACTTCTAAGGCTTCCGATTAATTGTTAATTAATAAGAGTCATTAGATATTCCGACATTAATCTTTACTCTGAAAATTCGATTCACCCGGTCATTCAAACCTGCATTGTATTATTTATCGATATCGACGTTCGTTCATTTTCTCTTGGAATCGGATATATTTAAGAGAAAAGGGTAAATAAGTCTATACTAATGTCCGAGTATCGACCTTTTGAGACAAGAAGACGAACAAATAGACGCTAAGCTTTTATTTAGATTCTATTGGATTTTAATGGTATTCGAGACAAAGGAAGAGATTAGACTGTCTTTGAGAATAGATATTGAATTGATATTAAGGAGTACAAATTCCCTCATTATCCGTTCTTTTGTGTACCTACCAGTTAAAGACAATTGTTATACCATGAATAAAATTGACCACATTAATAATAATCAAATACACTAAAGAAAACTTTCACAGTAGATCGTAAAAATTATTCATAATTTATTAATAAGTCTAATATTTTTATTTACTTAAGGTCTAGATGTTGCCCGGAGCGAATAGACGGGGAACAGCTAGTCTCAATATAAAACAAATAAATATTCTAAATGTTATAGTGCACACAAATTTTTTTATACTCACAGACAATTAATATCTCTTAAAATATCATTTTTTGATGTTAACTATAGCAAAAGTCCTAAGACCTTAATCTCATTATATCCACTTAATTTTTTTTATCGAAATAGTTTTATCGCTTTTGCAAAGCAAAAACGCTACAATTTCACTGCTCGATGGAAAAACTTTCAAAATCCTCATACTGAGTTTAATAAAGTAAAAAGACAGATATTACAATTACAAAAGTTAAAATTGGAGTATTCAATTATTAGCTTGAATTTTTGATATAGTTTTTATGTATTTTTCTTTCATACCCAAATGAAGGGGAAGAAAGAAATATTTTGCTTTAAATTTTTGAAGATTCGGTCATTAAGAATAAATATTTCAGAAGACATGGAGGGATCGATTTAAAACCTAAAATATCTATTTATTCTAATCTAATAATTTATCAATTTATACTAAGAAGTGGAAAAACAGTTTTATTTTCAATAATTGTCATTTTATTTTATAAAAATTTTAAACCGTTATAATCAACTCAACAACAACCATCATCCGATTTTTTTAGTCAGAAACTCATTAAATTTTATAAATATACTATTCAATCGTATTACTGAAAATCTGTTTCTAAATCTAAGATTGACAGTCGAAAACTTAGTAAAAAAAAGCTAAGTTGTTTTTTGACCAAAAATCCGATATCTACAACCCTCATCAATTTACAAAATGTAATGTTTGTCTTAAGATATATGATATGCCTTTTAGTCGGTCTCATTTTGGTTTTAGAAAAAACATGAAATAAAACTCTCTCTCTTTCTTTCTAATACATAGTTCACCTGGAGGGCTATCACTTTTAATTCAAACGTTCTTATCTAAGGAGATAGATATCTTCGTGTAAAAATTCCAAATCGATTTTCTGTCAATTAACAAGATGCCATTAAGTTTAGTTAAACTTAATGACATCTTGAATTTAAAGGGTCGTATTAATATAGGAGATTAGTACATAATATTTTTAAACTTTTAATTTTCAAAAAAAAACTTAATATGGATATCTTTTTAGTTTTTCCAAATTTCTAAAAAATTGCTATTTTTATAGAAAAATTAATTGAAAAGTATATTCTAAAACCTCTCAAAAAGCATTTATCTCAAACAACGTGGAAATGATTGTTTTGAAGCATGTTAATTCGTTTTAGAAAAATGTTAGAGTAAACATCCAGTTTCCGAGGACTGATTTCAAACCAAATTCTACTTAGGGAATTTTACATGGACATTTCACAGTCTATAATAAAAAAATACTTTTTATTTTCGACCCCTCCCCAAATATAATACAATTAAAATTTTAACATAATTTTTGATTTCGAAAAAAATAATTAAACAAAACTTGTAAATTCCAAGCTTGTTTCTTCATGAATCTATAATCTATAGGGTGGGCCATTTAACATTTAACTTATAAGTTTATTAGAAAGATTGGACATTTTCATTTAAGAATGAAACACAACATCAATCAAATCTCTCCCATGGCTGGCTTGATAGTAACCCATCCGATCAACCCAATTTTTCAGTACATTTTCAATTGGGTTGATCGGATGGGGTACTGTCAAGCCAGCCGTGGGAGTCATTTGAATGATGTTGTGTTTCATTCTTAAATGAAAATGTCCAATCTTTCTAATAAACTCATAATTTTGAAAAAATATCCATTAGTTTTTTTTTTTATAGCCGATTCAAATTCCAAACTTCAGATGGCCCACCCTACAAGTTTGGATTCTCTTTCAGACGGACAGAAAGACAGACAGACATTGTAGTGGCACAAATAAGGTTGTGTTTTACTTTTGTACTAAACCCTAAAAACATGCGAAATTTTGTGTGACTTCAATACTTGTCTGAGAACGTATTTATTACAGAATTTCACGTTTTTAATCCGCTTATTTTGTACAATAAATTTAAAAAGGAGATTTCTCTCTACGATATTGCTTATTTGACTGAAGATATAAACTTGCAACGGTCCGTAACATTTCTTTCCAGAGGGACTAAAGTAATAAGTAATGGAAATGCTTTTTGTTGATTTCGACAGTAATCGATTCACGTTACTCCGTCACAACACTCCAACAAGAACGAACCTTTATTCCAACTCCCTTGATAACTACAATTAGTGTCAAAAACGTCTTAAATGAGATTCTCATGAAAATTTATTTCGTCGTTCAAGTCGAAAATCCTTACTTTGGTTATTTGATTTTACTTCGAATGACCTGTTGTTCAATATGTTCTATTTCCTTTAAAAAATAATCCCTTTCAAAGGAAATGAAATATTGAATATTTAAAATGCAATTTTTACAAGCCTAAACGAAAAATGGTTAAATGAATAACTTTTTTAAAAAATTCAATTATTAAAATTCTTCACTAAATCCTTATATGTTCATATATATAAATGTATTTGATGTTTGAGGGTGAGTTAAAGTTCTAAAAGTTCCTTAAAGGAAAACTCTTTGACATTTCTTGAAGACATTTTAAGAAGTAGAATTCTTTGATCTCGGGCAAAGAAAACAAAAATCTTCCTATTTAAATATTCATTATTTCCACTATAGTTTGAAATTCTTTTCCTTTTACGATTTTTTTCCCCAAAAGTGTATAAATTCATTTTTCATTTATTTCCTTTTTAAAAATTCCTTGTATCATTAAGAGATCACTCCTTTCCTCTTCTAATTGACTTAATAACCAATGCTTTTACCTTCCTTAAGTATCAAGGCGACCAAAAAGCCTCAATATCTAGGCCCGCCCAACCATTTCATCAGCTTGCTCACTTTTCTTTGTCACTAATTTTGCACAATATCCTAGTTCTCTTTGATCAATTTTGGTAGTTTCATGAATGATGGATTCTGTTAGCGGTTTATTTCACTAATTAGCGAAAGTCTCTGATAGTATTTATTTATTAGTTTGTTCAGTTATTAATGCATTGCTGGAAATATTGCCATCGGCGTTGGCCTGTTGAAGAGCACAGTCCGTTTGAGGGTTCTGTCCAAAAGTAAAACGGAACCCTAAGTGTCTGTATGCCCGTCTATCAGATCTGTGTAGCTCTTAAACTAAATAAGTTACAAATTTACAAGTTGTGTGTAAGTATTCATTATCCTCGAAATTAACAATTGTATTTAAATTTTAATAGTATGTTTATTTTGGGAAGAGTCAAATTTTAGTGAGGTCAAAAATAAAAAAATATTTTTTTATCATGGGATTACTAGGTAAACATCTCTTCAAATAGAATTAGAATATATTTTTTTAAATTTAAATAACTTTAAAATGACAGTGTGGGAAAGTTACAAAGTTGGAACTTTGTAAAACTTGGCTGCCAAATTTCAACTCAGATAAACTGTAGCTCCCTTAACTTTCATCTTCAGGTCTTATAAATATTATATTTGTTTTCTGTGCATGAGTATCTTCCCATGAAGTAGTTCATTCACATCTTGAATTTATATATAGGTTTATGATTATTTGTAACAAATAGAGAACACCCTCATTGATTTCATCTTGAAAATCGACAAGTCAATGCAAGAAAATCTTTTCAAGTTAATTATATTTTTGTTGGTTTGTTTGTCTGGATTCTAATATTTAAATAATTCAACTCGAGGAAAATTCTTTCTGGTATCAAAATATATCAAATTATGTTTTGGGCTCTCTGGATTCAAGATTTCTAGATGAAAAATGCATAAACTCAGGAAAAATTGAATCCTAAAGTTAAGCCTTCGAAGCTATAATCTTTTTCAAATAATATTATATATTTAGGTGTTTGTTTATTTGTATCAAGAAGAAGAAATCCCTCATTGATTTTCTCTTTAAAATATATAATAATACTTGAATTTTTACTTTTAAGAAATATCTATAAAAAAAATAGGCAACCACTAAAAAAATCAACTGGTGTGTTCACCACACGACTTTCCCGTTTTCATTTATTTGAAGTCATCGCGACACTACTAATTTACACCCCATTCCTTTATTTCGCTTTTTTATTTTCTAAAAAACGGCTCTAACGATATTTTTAAAAATTGGCGTATTTATCAAGTGTCTTGAGTTAATGGTTGTGTCAAATTTTTAATCCGATTGAATTAAAGGAAGGGATAGTAAATTAGGAGTGTCGTAAAATAAATATTTTAATCAAACATATCTCGTCTTCGGAAAATCACAGAGCCTTGAAATTTGAAACTTAATCTATCTTGAGGCTATAAGAAGTGTAACAAGATTTTGGCTAAAATAGAAAAACCGGAAGTTGATGTTTAAGTACGTAAGAATTTACCCCCCCCCCTGCGTTTCGCAACCATAAGTCTCAGAAATACGAAATTCGAAACTTAAGCTTGATATAGGCTAGAAGGAGTACATCAAGCTTTTCCAGTTTTATGAGGCGGACTTTCAGGACGGGGCCCGGCCTTAATTGAATACAAATATAACTTTAGATTTATGTGCATTGCTGGGCTGGCCATCTTCGACAAATGACCTTTCTGCAGTGGCCAGTCCATTTTAAACTAATTTTAATGATTTCTTAGCATTTAATGTTAAATTTTATTTATAGATATTTTTTGTTTTGTTTTTTTGATAGTAATATTTATTTATTTCTTTGTTGATAGCTTTGCACAGTTGTGGGGCGCTTTTTGCGCTCCCAACACTCTGGCCTCGGTTCTAGATTTGTGTCATAGTCGCCTGTATATGTACTTTAATCATAAATAGCCACAACATCTGGCATTATTGTTTGGACGGCTGATGAGAAGTTGCACTCTGATATGTAAAAAAAATCTGTTTTCTTTTTGTAAAGGGCTGCCCCCCTCTGCGTGGCACAATAAATCAGTCAATTGAAAAAGGAAGACCAGAAGTGGACATTTACATGAAAGATTTTTCGTTTTTTTGGATTTTCTCAAAAACCCCTCTAACGATTTTTTTAAAAATTATTGCATTTATCAAGTGTCAAGACACTGAATCCAATGTATTTATTTATTTGTTTATTTTTTAGTCTGTGATAGCGACAATAAGATTAGTTCTAGACCACTGTTTCCCAAACTTTCGACATCTGTGTATCCCTTCTATAATTTTCGTAGCACTGAGTAGCTGAGTACCCCTCGTAAAAAAATTGCATATATACTTTAATAACAATCAAATATATGTATATATTTCCTTTTTTAGTACATAAATAAAATAATGCGCAGCCAAAGCACGGTGCAGCGCGTACCCCCACCCAACTCTTCCCGTCCCCCAGGTGGCACGCGTACCACACTTTGGGAAACATTGTTTTAAACAAATGGAATTTTAAATCAAAGCTAAGTATCGATTGTATGTGCCAATCTGTTCTGGCAAAATTCCGTTTTATTTCAAAGTATAGCTATTTATATTTTTTATTTTAGCTATTTCTTTGAATTCACTCTGTCTATTACAAATTACCTTTGATGTATTTTAAATGTTTTCTCTCATCATCGCCAATGTTAGATAACTGGCTGGAAAGAATTGCCAAAATCACCACCAGATCACTACAAGTACGTCCACCAAAAAGAATAGCTTAGTGTCATTATTTCAGGAAAGAGATAGCACTAGGAAAGAGTATATGGATATGTGTGGCACGAGAAAACCACCTACTTCCTCCTTTTTATATAGAAATCAATATTTTTTTTTTAAAAAAATAATAAAAACATAAATTTAGGTTTTTTGTTCTTAACCGCTTTTTAAATAAATTATTATTTAAATAAATAAATAAATAAATACATCTTTATTACTCGACCTGCTTAGAGGCTCAAGTCCTCGGTGTCTAGGTCAACCAAACATCAATACAAATTAACTATAGAAATTAATAAACATCAATATAAATCAATTACAAGAAATTAACAATTAACAAACAAGAAAAAAAATATTAAATTTAAATTTTTATTAACTTTTCAATTGAAAAGTTCAATTTTTATACACATTAAAATACTTTAAGAAAAGGGAAGGCGTTGCAATCAAACTTCTATAAATAATATTAAAATTTTCCAGACAAACTTAAATAACTTCTCTGACAAAATTTCACTCAGAATAAAATTTATCGACATTAAATAACACCAGGTAAATTGAAAAAACCATTAGAGTGGTGAAAATTGTAAAATATCTATAATCTAGTTATTAGCTAAATACTCGTGGGTGTTTTCAATCAACAAATCTGAACCAAAGTTTTACTGTATTTTCCAGTCAATGGGCTGATTATGATTTAAATTTCATTAATCTTGAGCTGCCATAGCTTTTAACCGACTTCAAAAAGAAGTTGAGGTTCTCTATTCGATTGAATTTTTTTTTTTTTTTTTTTTTTTTTTGTTTCTGCCTATGTTACCTCATATCTCCGCCAATTGTCAACCGATTTTGAAATTTTTTTTTGCATTGGGTCCAGTCTAGCTTCCGATTGGTCCCATTTTTTTTCGATTTTTTTTCATAGGTATTAGACCTTTTTTATTAGGTTTGTTTAGGTTTGTTTAGACCTAACCTCTTTGTTTATGAACCGATTTCGATGGTTCTTTTTTTATCCGAAAGGGGGTGTCTTAGGGATGGTGTCATATTAATTTGGTCAAGTTCTGATGATATAATCACTCATTAATAACATCACTAAAAGAGAAAATAAAATTTTTAAGAAAAAAATAAAAACCGACTCAAAAATGTGCAACAAATAAAAAATACATTAAAAGGTATAAAATAATTATTATCTTATTTAGTTACAACTAAACGACGAAGTATTAACACGAAATTACTTTGAAGTTGGTGCCAAACATATACCTCTTTATGAATCGCAATCGACGGATCTTACTTAGTACGTTTGGCGGGTACGCTCGCTTATAGGTATAGTTTGTTTGGCACCGACTTTAAAAGTAATTTCGTGTTAATATTTCGTCGTTTAGTTGTAACTAAATAAGATAATAATTATTTTATACCTTTTAGTGTATTTTTATATTTGTTGCACTTAATCTTTTGAAGTCGGTTTTTATTTTTTTCTTAAAAATTTTTATGAGATATCAGAATTTACGTCTAAGATTTGGTAATTGGCAGATTTAATTTCCCATTACCGAACATTACTGAAAAGTAAAGGTGACAAAGTGAGAGTAACTTTTATAACTTTTAAGGAGATAGGTGTTGATTTAAGGTGAAACATTTTTTAATAATAAGAAATTAAGTAAAATTATGTGAAACCCACCTCGTAATTTTACTTAATTTCTTATTAGTAACTTTTATTTAATTGAAAAGTTTTTGTTTTGCCGAGAGTAGCAGAGTTGTTGATTCACAAAGAGAAACAAAGAGGTTGTCCTCTGCTTGATGCAGGTAAACATACACACACACATATATATATATATATATATATTATTTATTTGTTTGAGACTATAGTTTCGAAGACTTGGTCTTCATCATCAGTCTTTTTTAATTATAAAATTTATTTTTCATGGAGTCAATACAGTATGGATATTGAAAATTTTCGATCTTTACTTAGCTGGGAGCTAGTTAAAATTAATAAAAAAATTAATTAAAAAAATGATGATGAAGACCAAGTCTTCGAAACTATAGTCTTAAACAAATAAATAATATATATACAGATATATAATTTCGATATATATGTGTGTATGTTTATTTGCATCAAGCAGAGGACAACCTTTTTGTTTCTCTTTGTGAGTAACTTATATATTTGGAGGTAGAAACTCACAAAGCCTGAATACATTGGGAGAAGAATACAATTCTTTCACATATATCACTTATCATAAAATGATATACCCAAGTGAAAAAAATATTTACAATTATTTACTTTTCTTATAGCAAAATATGCTGATTTTCTCTGAGAGGTCAATCGATTGATCTGTGCTTTCTACTTTCCGATCTATTTGAACAAATACATTCAAATTTCACATATAGAATCTCTAAGAGATTCTTTCTGTCCTTCTGTTTCACAATTTGTTTATCTATTCAAGCTCATTGTTGAATCATTTGATCTATAATATATCCTTTACGAAACTGAATTCTCAAATAGTAGATAATCTTTGAAATGCATGCCATCGGATCATCTATCATTCTTGAACAAAAAAAAAATATCACGTATAAACAATGACCAGAGCAATGTCAGAATGACAAATACTTCTTTTTCCTAAAAAAAAACTTTTAATTGCTACCTAAAAATATGATTATTTTTTATTTTTTCCGTTTGTTGAAAAGTCATTTCGTAAAATTGACACCAACTTAATAAAAATGGTTTGTTCATTTCCTTTAATGGACAACTTTTTGTAACTAATAGCTAAGAGCATTTTATCAAACTGCCCTTGGTTCGATTCGCTTGGGCACTTTCTCATTAACCATCTCAACAGAAACTAAGCCAAGTGCTTTATGCTCAGACATTAATAAAGACGCAGCTTTACAAAAAGATTCAACAGCCTACTCTACTCATTAGTTTAATTTAGACCAGGCGGTTTACCATAATGTTATTGAAATTATTTATCCATACCGGTCTGTTAAAAAATGCTCAGAAAATATCGATGGTGGGTTATATAAAGGAAAAAGCCTAAATACTTGATAGTCTACGATAAGAGCCAAGAACTGTATTGGCACGGAACTTAAAAGCATTTTGCTTGTGTTTGTACAGCATAATAAAAACAAAAATCAGCCATGAGCCTCGGAAATAAAAATGTATATTCTCAATTTGGTTGGTCTTTTGGAAACAATTTTAACATAATGTGTTATTATTCCTTCGAAACTAAAGACCATCAGACCTAACTTTATAAAAGAAAAATTATATACTATACTTCTTCAAACAGCTGGCTGGGGACAGAGTCGAGTGGAGACGGATTGTTGCATCAAACCAGTCTTAGGACTGTATACTCAATGATGATGACTTCTTCAAGTTCCATACTCGATTGCGAGCGTGTGCGATTACTATGGGGAGTATCCTCTCTATTGTAATTTTCCTGTGAAATTTTTTTGCAGTGGTTTCCCATTGCCTTCCCCTGAAGGAATCAGATTATAGCCGGTCAAATATTTGTTTGCATCGAGTCGGTCTTGAACCCGCGCTAGCTTGAATAGAAGTTAGAAGCCATGCACTTTAACCAACTCGGCCAACCTGACTTCTAAGTATATACTATACTGGGTGATCTTTAATATTTCAATAATATTGAAAAATAACTATCTACCCATATAATAAATGATTATTACAGCCGTACCAGTCATAAAGTAACTTGTATTACTCATACTACTCTTAAGTAACTTCTACATTTCAAGTTTTAGCAGAAAGCAAAGTATTTTCTATTATTACTACTAGTACTACTTTTGTGTAACTCTCTATATCGAATTTCAAGGGAAGGACAAGTTTCTACTACTACTACTACTACCATAAAGCAATTATATTGCATTTCAAGTTGAAGAAGAAAATAAATAAATAATTTCTATTATTACTTCACTATATATCATATGCATAGCATTTCAAGTAGAGATAGAAGACAAATATTTAAATTCTACTTACTCCCAGTATGTTCTTTTTACTTCTCACAACGAATATTCTCGCTTTGTGAAAAACTCTGTTCTTTAGTGTGGTTTTTCACGTCTTCTCTTTCAAGACTTGCTACTCAATTCTAGTTACGAAATTGGAAGACCTTTAATGAGCTACTACCTCATAGTGTCTTAGAAGATACATAAAGAGAAATCAATGACCTTTTATTCTATATATCTGTAAGTTTGTAAATAAAACAACTTTATTCGAATGCTAAAACAATATTAGATTTTTATTAAATTAAAACATATTTACAACAATATTTATATATATTCTTAATTTGAGTTAGCTTACCTATAAACAATATTAGAATAGAATAATTAGTTATTTTATTCGTAGATTTCAATAGCAACAGGTTTTTTACTTTATCCAATGCAAAGCATGGGTAAAGTATTGTAATCGCTCTCGGGGCAAGCGTGGCTTCAAAGGGTCCTCAGGTAAAGACTACGGAACCCATGGACTCAATTAAAGTCACAAATTGTAGTATTCAATTAGGTTGAATATTAGCACGTGACGGTTTTGCCAAAAATTACATGGGGTCTCGTCGAGAGGCCAAAAAGTGCGATTTTTTCATTTAGTGCGTGCGGATGGATGTATGGATGGATGTATGTATGGATGGATGTATGTATGTTATCGCTTTTTTGGCCCACGATTTTTTCCACACCGTTGCACCGATTGAAATGAAATTGAAAACCTACCATTAGTTTAACAAAATGAAGCGCTGATTAGTTTTTGGCACATATCGGCCCACAAACATTAGTACTTTATTTCAGTACTTTTTTAGTTTTTTCTAAATATCTTGAAAATGACTTAACCAATTTTGATGAAATTTAATATCCTAATTAAGTACCTTGGGGACCACAAAAAAGGTTAAATAAAGTTTTTAGTAAAATTATATTTTAAAGTACTTTACTCTAGAGTAAGATGGTACTTTTTTAATTTTTTAAATTCTTTAAAATTTATTCATTTGAAAGTTTTAATATAGCTCATTTAGCCTTGCTTAAGTAAGAATGGATAGGCTTCTCTCTGTGAAATGCTAAAAATTTGGGAGGAATTTTTATGAGTAACCATAGCAACTGCGTTGTTTTCTTATCCGTTACCTTTGCTGAAGACAGAGAAATCGATTTTAAACCAAAAATAGCGATTGATTCTCATCTAGTTCTTGAGGAATAATCATTCTATATTGGATTTTTGACGTTTCGGTTTTTATTAGTAACCATTGCTGAAGACATAGAGAAATCGACTTTAAACCAAAAATAGCGATTGATTCTCATCTAGTACTTGAGGAATAATCATTCTATATTGGATTTTTGACGTTTCGGTTTTTATTAGTAACCATTGCTGAAGACATAGAGAAATCGACTTTAAACCAAAAATAGCGATTGATTCTCATCTAGTTCTTGAGGAATAATCATTCTATATTGGATTTTTGACGTTTCGGTTTTTATTAGTAACCATTGCTGAAGACATAGAGAAATCGACTTTAAACCAAAAATAGCGATTGATTCTCATCTAGTACTTGAGGAATAATCATTCTATATTGGATTTTTGACGTTTCGGTTTTTATTAGTAACCATTGCTGAAGACATAGAGAAATCGACTTTAAAATAAAAAATAGCGATTGATTCTCATCTAGTACTTGAGGAATAATCATTCTATATTGGATTTTTGACGTTTCGGTTTTTATTAGTAACCATTCCTGAAGACATAGAGAAATCAACTTTAAACCAAAAATAGCGATTGATTCTCATCTAGTACTTGAGGAATAATCATTCTATATTGGATTTTTGACGTTTCGGTTTTTATTGGTAACCATTGCTGAAGACATAGAGGAATCGACTTAAAATCAAAAATAGCGATTGATTCTCATCTAATACTTGAGGAATAACAATTCTACATTAGGTTTTTGACGTTTCGATTATTATTGGTAACCATTGCTGAAGACATGGAGGAATCGACTTAAAATCAAAAATAACGATCGATTCTTATCTAATACTAGAGGAATAACCTTATTGCATTCCATTTTTGATGTTTTGACTATTAATGGAAACCTCTACTGAAAATGTAGAAGAATCGACTTAAAATCAAAAAGACTAAATTCTTTTTGGTAAACAACTCAAGCTTGAGTTGTTTGCCATAAAAAGAATTTAGTCTTTTTGATTTTAAGTCGATTCTTCTACATTTTCAGTAGAGGTTTCCATTAATAGTCAAAACATCAAAAATGGAATGCAATAAGGTTATTCCTCTAGTATTAGATAAGAATCGATCGTTATTTTTGATTTTAAGTCGATTCCTCCATGTCTTCAGCAATGGTTACCAATAATAATCGAAACGTCAAAAACCTAATGTAGAATTGTTATTCCTCAAGTATTAGATGAGAATCGATGGCTATTTTTGATTTTTAAGTCGATTCCTCTATGTCTTCAGCAATGGTTACCAATAAAAACCGAAACGTCAAAAATCCAATGTAGAATGGTTATTCCTCGACTCTTAAATGAGAATTATTTTTGAATTAATTTCAATATGAACTACAAATTGCAAGTGATATCTGATTAATAATAAAGGAACAAACATATTAATATTTCAAATGAATTTGGATAAAGTTTAGCAACGATCCATTGCAGTTTATTTAAATACCTGATTATCTTTTATTTATAAATTTAATACATTATGAAATGTCTTAAGATTTTAAACATTAACGAATTATTGTTTTAGGGAAATCAGGTTTGTAACCTTACGAAACCAAATTAAGAATTGGTTTAATTTAAAAGGTGGGAATTTTAAATTTATATATATATATACTATAAATATATACTATATATATATTACTATGAATATAACTCTATAATTTTGGAATTAATAATATATATAAACAACTATAGACATTTAACGAATCTCGTTACTAGTACCGAGTCTGTCATTTGAGTTCAAAAATTACATCTCCTGAAATTGAATTATTTGTAGATAAATATGGATATGATACATTTCGGAAATATTAATTTTTGTAATTAACGTAATTGTCACATATTTGCATAATTATAAATTAGCTCCATGGGACAGTTCATAAGTAATGTTTTTAATGTGTGCGTCGTAACCCCAAACGGAAAACACCTTGTGTCAACAAGGGACCAGCCAGGAATAGATATCTTCATCTATATATAGTATAACCTGATTCAGAAATGAATATTAATAACATTTAATGTCACCACTGTTAGAGAAAATTTAATTTAATTTCATATTTAATTACGTTATTTGATTTTCTTGTTAATACATTAAATTTAATAGCATTTAGTTAATGGCACTCAATGTCCACGTTAGGTTTATTAAAAAGTCTGTTATTAATGTTCTACTGAAAGACCTAATTAAGTAATATCAAGAGTCTTTGAAATAATTTCCTTCACCGGTAAAACAAAAAAAAAAAAAAAAAACTCATTGTTATAAAATGGAGGGCAATCTTCTCTACTTTGAACTTTGACAATTCTATAATTATTATTTATTTTTTTTGGCTTCTCGGGCATTATAGCCATCAGCCAAATTTACGATACTATTATATTTTTAAATTTTTTCTTCGTCTAGGATCAGATTTTTAGCCAGTTGCAGCGAGTCGGATTCGAATCCGGGTCAACTTGATCTATAATTAATTAATTATATTCTAAATATTTAATTGAGTACTTTAAAGCAAATAAAAATGACAAAAATATCTGTTGATTCAATGGTTCAATGTATACCTATATGGCTCACTTCCAGTAAAGAGTATTATTCTTTATTTCAGAATACAATAATTACAATGAATAATCATTCAAACATTTTTCTCATTAATTTTTTATAATATTTTTTTCACAAAAATTAAATAATGATAATTATAATATTAATTCCGTATTTTACCAACAATAACAGGTTAAAAAATATCTTCTTAACCTAAAATTTAAGTAATAATCTGTTTTATGAATTTCTTACGGAAACTTCGGTAGGTGAGCCTGGCTCGTATTTGTCTGGCTTATTTATAGATCTTCTAATCTATTTTTACTATCCTTATAGAGGAATTTTTGAGATAAATTAAAAATAAAAAAAATAATTGAAATAAAAAAATGAATTGAATCATCTGAAATGTCAAAATTGTTTTTGAAAAATCCCTGAAGATGCAACCCTCAATACAGAGCATTCGATTTGAATGCATATCCAACCTCTGCCGAACGTTTCTACAAAGTAGTCTGATTCAAGAAATCTTTTAAGGTATTGTATGTGAGCCAGTTTAATTATTTAGGACTTCCAAATTCTGATCTGCTTGTGAGATATGGAATTGAAAACTTTAAAATAAATGTGCCATGTGCTTAGGATAAATTTTCTTGTCAGATTGCTATGACGACCCTGTCTTCATCTTTCTCTAATATTATATTTCCATTGGATTTTAGTAGAATTTTAATTATACCAGAACTTTCTTCCAACGAGTAGAAAATAAATAATTCGTTAAAAAGTAAATTTTTTTCCATCATCCTCATGGTTTTCGCAAATTTTTGAGATTTAATTGAAATTTGCAAAGATTATAAATTTCAGTTCATTAGGTATAACATCCTTTCAAGGCCTTTTCATATAACGATTTTTTTTATCTAACTCAGTCGACTCCCCGTGGAAGTTTCTGCCCTTTCCCTGTATTAAAGATATTACCATGGTGTTTTTTCAGTCTCGTTGAAGTCAATAATTCTCCCCAAAGCCTTTTTTGTAAGAAACAGGCCGTTTTCGAAGCTCAACACTTCTTCGCTGTCGAATTGAATAAGAATCGAACCAATGCATTCGCCAATTCGCTTCCTTCTTCCATCTTTCCCACGATCTATAATCTTCAGTTGTTTAAGACCCCCATCCACATATTCCACTATCTTTAACCCAACTCATAAAATCTCTTTCATTTCTTCTTCTTTCCACAATGGATGAGTCGATCCGAACATTACGGGCTCCACCTGCTTGGTGTAACTCCTTTTCGAAGCAAATTATTTATAGAAAGATATTAAACAAAAACATGAAAACGACAGGCCTATAAATCTAATGTTAATATCAAATCAAAATATTTACATAAAGCAGAAAATATCTGTAATTTTTATTTTATAAAAATTCATTATTTTTTTTCTTTTATAAATTTCTTGAGGTAAATACAACTTATAGCTCTAGGGAATCATGAGCCAAAAAATTATTTATATTATAAATGAATCGGCCATTTCAAAAACCACCTAAGTCACACAATCAGAACTTTTCAGGAATCAATAAAAACTGTGTAATTCACAAGTAAACGAATTTTCAAGGAATTTTTTGGGCTGAATATAGTGTTTGGACTTAAAAGTTTGTGAATATCGAATAATCTTTATAAATAAATAATAAATTTAAACAATAAACAGAAAAACTATTCTTGGCTTATGTAGTTTTAGCAGGAAAGGTGGTATTCAATTTGAACAAAACAATCATATGACTTGTGTCGTTTAAGCAATGAACGACGACTTCGGTGTACTGTTTGAAGAGGAAGGAATATACTGACTTGCATGGTTTTTACTAAGAATATGGGTTTACCTTCAAGAAAGTGTTCGCGACACGTTTAGAAAAATCTTGACTTATGTGGTTTTTGAAATGACCGATTCAAATTCAATATCCATTTACTTTTATCAATGTTTTAGAAAGAGAATCTAAAATAAACAAAAGTCTTTTTCGATAAGTGTATTTTCTTCTCAATAATAGCGACATAAATGTTAGCATTACTATAACATTTTCAAGCATTTCATAGGTCTTTATGGAACCAAGCGGGTAATTTTCATTCATATTTATAGATAAAAATCGACTAATATTTTTAGGCTGAAAATCAAATAAAGAATTTTATTCAAGTAAATATTAATAAACTTCGCTAAAATGATGTTTTTCAAATTTATTTATTTTTTCTCGGCGAAAATAAAATATTAAATAGAATGTATATCAAAATGTAGAGAAAATATTAAAATAAATACGTACATTTATATGCTAATATATTTGCTGTTTCTATTTGGCAAAACGAATAACCAACTCCAAGTAACTCCGAACGGTTCGTTTGCTGTTCTAAAAACGTGTTAATATAGGTGGTGTTCTATTTAAAAAAATAAAGTTGCTACAACTTTTCGATGGAAGCCGAAACGTCTCAATGCTGAAAATATTTTAGATCGATAGAACAGGTAAAAAAATGTAAGGTGCTAAATGTTCAGAAAAATCCTGCGTTCCGTTTTCCATAAACGTCTAACGTGCCATCGACCGTGAATCACCCTGTATAAATGTATATTGAAATAAAAAAGTATTTATAAAAAATATGAACATGAAAAAATAATATGCATTCATTTTATCATATTGTATTAATTTTATTTTCATGTACTTTTCATTAATTAACATTATTTGTTTGTTTTTTTTCTTTTAAACCCTATTCATAATTTTTAACTTAATAAAATGAAACAATACTTTAATCATGCTTCCCTATGGTTAAAGTAAAAGAAAAAAAAACATTTATAAATTATTTGAGTATTGGAATTGGGATCACCAAAATATTCCTCTCCCCTGGGTACTCAGCCCCGTAAATAGCCGGTACTTATAGCAAATAATAACATATTCCAATGGGCATATAAACAGGTTTACTACCTTTTAAAAGCCATTGATAATTTTTTAATTTTATCGTTTTTTTTTTATTTAATTATTTATTAGAGACATTAAGAAAATTGTCATGTCGAAGAGAAATAAGTATTTATTTATCCGATGGTACGAGTAAACTGTTTACTGTTGTTATATATTATCTACTATATTGATATAGAATGAAAAATGAAATAGGAATAAATGGGAATTATCTAAAGGAAATGGTCTTTGATTATAAAATATTATAAAGCTAACTTATCATTTATGGAGGTAAGAATGGGATGGCCTAATAAACAACCTTTTTAAAAATATTACATTTTTTGTATTTAATTAGCCTCGTTAATTAAAACCAGAATAAAAATAGTGGGTCATTTAATTATGGGTAGGCATCTGTTAACATAAACGTCTTTCAAAAGACAAAAATATATAATAAATAATGTAACACCAAATTATAATAGTAAAAAGAAATACGAATTTATCTTATGGAAAAAAAATACAAGAAAATATTCAATGAAATTTATGAATAGTCCGCTATGAAAATAGGCATCGCTACACTCTTGGCCAGCAATACCTTTATTTATTTTTTAAATTGAAATAAATAGATTTTAGTAGACTATCCAAACTGGAGTTGTAAATTAAACTTCATCTATAAATAACAAGCAGAGATCTTTGAAAAAACATTTTTTTTTTAAGAAAAATATAAAAGGACTTTAATTATAACAGCGAATTGTCTTATTTACAATGATAGAGTGGTGGAGCTTATTTTATAAGGTCAAATCTAGAAGTTTGTTATTTGATCCGATGTTTATTTTTCTTATCTTTTTTGGGTTATTTTTATTTACTTTCACAGTTTACAATCTCAACTCTGTTTTTTCTATAAATTCATGAATTAAACAAAGATTTCATAACCGATTTACTACTATTTCTATACAAGAAGCTACCTTCATTTACTTTTATTTAAAAAATAATAATAATAATAACATTTATTGGCAAAGATGCAAAGAATTTCGAGAATTTAGCAAGTAAGAGGTGACGAGGATCCAGTTGAGGGAATGTGATGGTTGCATAATTATAATAAGCCAGGCGTTAGCTTGGGTGCAAGGAATTTGTTAAAATATGTCTCCTACTAAACAGATTGAAAAAAAAAATATTCAGAAGAGCAATGTAAAAAAGTCTCAGCTTATAAAAGTCATAAAGATAAACATCGTAAATAGTATTAAGTACCTGGTCACCGAGCGATGCTCGGTAACTTTTTTCTTCAAGTTAAAAGCTATAAATATAGTACACGCTCCCTGGACCCCCCCACCCCCACCCCGGCCCCCCATTCCCACCCCACCCCCGCAACTCGATTTTTAATCAATTAAATATAAATTTTATTAAACCAATTATTTTACATGAATCAATGTATACATTGTATTTGAGCATCGACTCCGGAGATTACTTCTCCACCATCGACTGTCCTTGATCATCTTTTTAGTCCTTGTTTTTAATAAGAGGAAAAAACTAATTAAATAAAAAACCTCTTTTCCAATAATTATTCCAATTCCATATTCAATCGTCGTCCAATCCTCTATCAATCAATTAAATTTTTTTTTTTATAAATTTTATTAAACCAATTATTTTACATAAATTAATGTATACATTGTTTTTGAGCTTCGACTCCGGAGATTACTTCTCCACCATCGAGTGTCCTTGATCATCTTTTTAGTCCTTGTTTTTAATAAGAGGAAAAACTAATTAAAAAAACCTCTTTTCCGATAATTATTCCAATTCCATATTTCTGCCCAATTCAATCCATCAACTTTTAATCCCATCAATTAAATATCCTAACTTTTAATATATATATAATAATATTTGTAAAGATCTATTAATGGAATTTAAAATTGAAAAACCAATTAATAATTAAAAGGAAATTGAATAAAAATGTAATTATACATTTTTATCTAGACAACCACCTGTGAATAATTAATTCAATTAACAAAAAACCCATCAAAAACAACTTAGCCGAAGATGAGACCGTGACAGATCGAATGTCCAACACAAAACCCTCCTAACCCGTGAATTTCATCCAAATCGTTAGAGCCGTTTTCGAGAACCCGATCGGATATATATATATATACAATTTTTGCTCGTTTAATAAGAGTAGATTAATTATAATTTTTAGTTTCGATTGATTGTAAGGTGGATAATTATGCCCCTAAATTAATCAGATTGTATCTATTGTCCCCAGTTTTATTAATTCTCCACTGCCCCTTCTTTACTTGAATTCTCTCTCTTCCTTCATCTTCTCGAATCTTTCATCGTTCATTCCTTCAAAACTCAAGTCTCCCTTTCCATTCCAAACACAAAATATTTTTAATTGTTAAGGAACATACTGTCGTTGCAAGAGGAAACATGATTTAATAAAAATTGAATTAAATAAATGCAAGGTGAATTTCATAAAAATAAATTAAATTAGCTAAGTATTAATTGAATGTAATGGAAGGCAGCCCAGGGGTAGTGAGGAAAGAAAAAATTAAAACATCAAATAAGTTGTAATTTATTGGAATCCTTCCTCCTTTCCTTTCAAACCGTCGTTTCTTCCCTCCTTCTTCAGGGTTTCAGAGGGTCAATGAAGGAAACAAATAAAATGCTTCATTCTTCTATAACTTTTAAGGAGCTAGGTCATGATTCGAAAAGTCTTACAGATGCTTTAATAAACAAAGATATTTTAAGATCAAATTATAATATATTAAAAATTTGTAATTAATTATATGATTTATTTATTAATAATAATACTGTAGACATTGTCTGGATTCCCGCACACCAGGGAATCATAGGCAACACAATCGCTGACTATGAGGCCAAGCAAGCCAGTAAACTCCCAAGCATCAAATGAAAAAATTATATGGTCTGACTTCCTGGTAGTCCAAAAATGTAAATCATTGAAATTATGGCAAGAAACGTGGGAAAAGGATACCAAAGGTCGACATTTATATAAGATTAAACCTACGGTGTCCCTATTACCATGGTTTAAAATAGTTAACATTCCACGCAAAGCCATTACATCAATTTCAAGAATGAGGACTGGACACTCATCACTGAAGTTACATCTGCATCGAATTGGAGTGGTGGAGTCCCCATTGTGTAGGTGTGAACTTACCAGTGAGGGGCTCAATAATGTGCTGCTTGAATGTGAGCTAAACAAAAAGTGGGGACAATTGCTATACTGTGAAATCAACGAAAGTGTAAAATTCCCAATAAATAGTGATTATCTTTTGTCCTTGTGTGAGTGCAGTGAAAAAGTTGTGATGGCTCTTCAGAGATTTGTATTAAGGGCTAGTGTAAATATTTAAAATTATAAAATAATACAAAGAATGTGATTGGCTAAATGGTTCTGACCAAAAGCCAGGAAGGTAGGAAAAAAACCTGCTCCCTTTAAAAAAAAAAAAAAAAAAAAAAAAAGGAGCTAGGTGTTGGTTCTTGGTGAAACATTTTAATATAATAATAAAACTTGAGCAAGATGCGAGGTAGGTTTCACAAAAAAGAAATAAAACAAAATTGAGTTTTGAATTCGATATATTTCGGGGGTGAGCTTGAGTTCTTTGCCATAAAAGAATTTAGTCTTTTTGATTTTAAGTCGATTCCTCCACGTTTTCAGTAGAGGTTTCAGTAGAGGTCCCTCCATGTCTTCAGCACTGGTTACCAATAATAATCGAAGCGTCAAAAATCTAATGTAAAATTGTTATTTCTCAAGTATTAGATGAGAATCGATGGCTATTTTTGATTTTAAGTCGATTCCTCCATGTCTTCAGCAATGGTTATTAATAATAACCGAAATGTCAAAAATCCAATGTAGAATGGTTATTCCTCGACTGTTAAATGAGAATCGATCATTATTTTTGAATTAAAGTCAACATGAACTGCAAATTGCAAGTAATATCTGTTTAATAATAAAGGAATAAACATATTAATATTTCAAATGAGTTTGGATAAAGTTTAGCAACGATCCGTTGCAGTTTATTTGAAATGTATGTGGTGAGGGGAAAGTAGGGGTAAGAGGAGAAGTTGTTATAAGAATTAATATTTTCGACAAATTGAAAAATTGAGTTTTGAACCAGCTGAAGGGAAGCTTTACCTACTATTATAATAAAGAATGGGAAAGTACGTGACAGGGTACAACTGGAAAAGTGCCTGAGAGGGTACAATTACCTTAATATATTCTTCCTTCTTCTCCACAGCAGTGTTTAAAAAATTTTTTTCCTTAGCAGAGGCATAGAAAAACAATTTTTTTCCTCCTTTTCTTAATTAATCTAATTAGAAAAGGAGGAAAAAAAATTCTTTTTCCTATCCCTCTGCTAAGGAAGAAAACAATTTTAAACTTAAACACTGCTGCGGAGATAAGAAGGAAGCATTTTATTTGTTTCCTTCTTTGACTGACCCCTTGAAACTCTGAAGGAGGGAAGAATTCTCCGAAACGTCGGTTTGAAAGGAAAGGAGGAAGGATTCCAATAAATTACACCTTATTTGTATGTGTTAATTTTTCATTCCTCACTACCCCTGGGCTGCCATCCATTACATTCAATTAAAAGTTCTACCAGTCCGTCTCTCTCCAGTGAAAATTTCGTTGCAAATAAATTCAATACTCCTGAAATTAGCTAAATATATTTAATATTTAATATTAAATTTTAATATTTCGAGGTATTAGAGAATTCCCTTTGTATTTCCGGAAGAATAATACTCCAAAATACAACCACTTAAATATGTAAATATTTTTTTTTCTGAAACTCACCTTGGATTTATTTAATTCAACTATCAATAAATATTTTGTTATTTTAAAGAATAAAAGCATATATTCAGATTATATTTGCATTTATTTGCATCTTTATCATCGAAACAAAAAAGTAGTACTATGTAGAATATACCAAATAGAAACCTTAGAGCTAATTTTCTTCCTACCATTAAACTTGACTGAAGATCAACTTAGCTTTATGACCAAAAGTAGTCCTTTAGGGAGTTTTGTACTCCTTTTTTTGTGAACCGTACTCCTTTTAAAGTCTCTACTGCTTATGTACTCCATTGCATTATTTTGTACTCCTAAAAACATAAAAACTATAACAATTATTATACGAGACCTAAATAAACGTCATACGGCTCTCGGCTCAGTAATATTCGGGCAGTTTTGAAAGGCAATATCATCAATATCATTAGGAATGCGCGGCATCCACAGCATACATGGACCGCACCCCACCGATACAAATATCTCGAAATAACAAACAATCGACTTACGCCACTTTCAAAATAAACGGCTCTTCTGATAATATTTTTTCATTTAAAATATGTATTTTTTTTTTTGTTTAGAATTTGTTTACTCGAATTGACAGGTGAATTGTAAAAATGATTATCAATATAATTAAAATTACAGTCTATCGGGCTTCATTACTTGACGATTTAACATGCGAACTTATTTATATGAAATATATTGAATGAAGCTCAGGGTTACACATTTCTTTGTGAAACAAAATCACTAATCAGATAAAGATGTTGATTTATTTATTTTTTTACTTATGATTAGATCACAAAATTGCATGATAAAAAAACAAAATTCCGTTTAGGAATTTTTTCTTGCTTGCATGATTTGATCATTGAATATGTTTGACAAATGAAGTAAGAAATCCAATTAAAAAAAGTAACTCTATTTAAAACAGGATAAATATACCCCTGAACGGGAAAGTTGTATTGAATTATGAATGTAAAGGAAAAAACTTAAAACTGGAAATGAATCAATATGAAATATTTTAATTAAAATGCAGCTGAAAATTCCCACACCCTTTTTACTTAATAATTAATGATGTAATCAAATTAAATATTTTATAAAATCAGTGAAATGTTACTGGTATGGAAATTTTTAACAAAGTCAATTTTGAAAAAGAACAAATCAAAAAATACGTAGATTCCAAATATATTAAATTTATTTTTTTCTATTTCATGATGCACCTCATAAATGAGTATACAAAAATGATTCAAAATAGAGAAATGAATTTATCACGGAATGTCAACTCAATGGGAAGAACCCTTGATGATTATCTTTTTTGGTTTTAAAAATATTAGTAATTTGAAAGTTTATAATAGGAAAATAAGGACAAATTTTTTTGTGTGACTTTTTTATTTATCATTCAACGTTTCGTCGACTTTTTCTTCAGGGATTCAAATAGTCATGCCACAGATTCGTCTAAATTTTCTTGTTATCTTCGTTACCATTGAAGACCATCAGAAACACAAATTTCAAAAAATATTTGGCACATTCACATAAACAATCTTTCTTTCTTTTCTTTATATTAACAATTACATTAGATAAAACAGAAATAACATTTAAATAGAATGAGGCAACACTGTTTTTAAAAACAGAACATAATCTTTTTTCTTATTGATCTTTACATATAGAAATTTCAAATTTATCCTTTTTTTCTTATTATAAACTTTCAAATTATACAAATTATGGACGGAAAAAATAATAATAATATTAGTAATTTTTTTAACCTTCGTACTTTTATTTATTATAAATAACAAGCTTTTACACATATGTATAATTAGGCTTACCATACGTCTCGGTTTATGTTTGTTATTTTGTCCAATTTTTTGGGAAAAATATTAAGTGGTTCTTCGGCAAAGTTAATTGTGAAATAAATTGTACTAGATTTCTCGACGCAATTAAAAATACAAAGAAATAAAAGAAAAGTAAGAGACTCGGTACGCTTGCTAGTTAGAGCTGCAACAAGTCATTTGTTTTGTACATTTTTGTCTGAATTTTAATGAAGTCCAATTGAATATTCTCTCTCTATAACGTCTATAACGTTATGAGTATCGTTTTGGTCCGAGTGAAAAAGGCCATTCCTAGAATAATAGAAATGAAGAAAGTAATCTCTAATAGTCTGAAACAGGTGTAGACTTGTATGCAATGCCTTCTTAGCTCTAAAGAAAGAGCGATGGTTCTATCCGCGCTCTTTGTAGTTATTTTCATCGATCAGATTTAATGAAAGAATCGCTCACCCCCACATCAAATAATAAAAAGTGAAAACTTTTTCAAGACACGGTACACTAGAGCTTCCTAAATAATTATTAATAAGCATAAATAAAAATTGTTCATTTATGTCTATACTATAATATCATCTTAAAATCTCAATAGAATTATTCAAAAATTAATATTTTCTGCCTTTTGAACGAGATATTCCAAAATCTAATCAGTCCTCTGTATTGATACAAACGAACTTGTTGACTTTCCGTTCTTTGGCTATCTTGAGTATCGGAATTCAGACACACAAAGAGATAAAAAGCATTGTTGAAAAATATTTTTCTCCGTGTTTCAGACATTTTAAATCACAATGAGCAAATATTTATTTTTATGCCTGACTTAATACTAGAACTGCCTGGGAGGAGAGTAAATTTTAACATGAGTTCAGGCTATTGATATACTCGTATATTAATAGTTTAGTTCAGTTAAGAGTAATTAAAAATCATTATTACTTAGTTCTTTTTCTTTGTTAACCACTTCACAAAAAAGACTTACTTTTTGAATTATAAATACTTTGCTGAATATAATTCTCTCTTTGTAAAATCATATAGAAATTAATCATTTTTTTTATTTCGATATACTCTCGAAATTGTCCCGGTTTGAGAAAAAAATATTACCTATCGTAAGTCTATCTATAAGTCATGAAAGATCTTTCATGAAGAGAAGAGACTATTTAAGAGAGTGAAACTGAGATGGAGGCGAAGATATTTGTGGTCCTGGGTCTTGAAATAATGAACATTGTATGATTCCCACAAAAGAGAGAGAGCGGTTCTGTTCCAGTTCATTGGAATAAACGAATTGCCAAAAGAGTTAGTTCGCTTTTTATTATAATATACGGCGATTGGTGAAGTATTGTAATCGTGCATGAAAAAAGTTGTTATTTTCTATGTATTTTGGAAATCTATTTTGATTAAAAAAATTAAGTGAATTCCCGACGTTTCGGTCTACATCATTTCTGTCCAAAATTTATACTTTAAGAGATAATTGTTTTGGAAAAATGTTAGTTACTGGGTTAGTGGGTGAGTCTATGTATTTATCTTATATGCATAATTTGATATTTAGATATTTTATATTGAGATTAAGGTTAATATCTGGCCAAAAATTAGACAGTTTAAAAATTTGAACCCGTTACCCTATTTGGACCAAATTTTGCAGAGATACTCTTTAGAACCGTGTGAAACTATTGGATAAAAATAAATTTGATTTTCAAAAAAGGAGGAGGTTCTCAATTTGACTGAATTTTTTTTTGTGTCTAATGTTAGTTGATTTCTTCGCCAATTGTGAACCGATTTTGATGATTTTTTTTGCATTGGGTTCAGTATAGTTTCCGATTGGTACCATATTAATTTCGCCAAGCTCTCATGATATGATCAATGATAAAATAGCGGAAATCTCCAATTCATATGAGCAAATAATCGAAATTATAATAAAAATCTTTTATAAAAAAATCAATCTTAAAACGTTCATTTAAAACCCGCTAACGTTTCGAGAGAATTCCTCTATTTATGAATTGAATTTTATTATCATTTTCTGATTCATTCGCACGAATGTTTCTCTTACGATGCATGCAAGTATTATTATCTTAAGTCTTATTATTGTCACCAAAAAGAGAAAAATATTAAAAATAATTTTTAGAAAAAAACCCGACTTCAAAAAAATTAAATGCAACAAATAAAATAATACAACTCAAAAATAAAATGAAATTCACTAAAAGATATAAAATAATTATCTAATTTAGTTACAACTAAACGACAAAATTTTTACATGAAATCACTTTTTGAAGTCGGTGCCAAACAAACCATATAAGCAAGCTTACGCGTGTTGTCTTCATTACCCGCCAAATGTACTAAGTAAGATCCATCGAGTGCGATTCATAAAATGTATATGTTTGGTACCGACTTCAAAAAGTGATTTTATGTAAATATTTCGTCGTTTAGTTGTAACTTAATTAGATAATTGTTTTATACCTTTTAGTGAATTTCATTTGATTTTTGAGTTGTATTATTTTTATTTGTTGCATTTATTTTATTTAAGTTTAATATACGAAGGGTGAAGTTGTATGGTAATGTCATCAGTGGCCACATCACATATTTTTATACTTTACCGTACGAAGTATTTCATTTTGTTAAGGGGATTGCGATTGGATGTTTGCGAATCGTGTACTACGTGCGAAGGACGCTTTTCGGGGAATTATTGATTTTATTTAATCAGTCTACGTAAATATTCCATGAAATGCTTCCAGTATGGGCCTGGGATTCGAGGAAGATTTTTAAGACTGAATCACCTATTAATTTAATGGTGTGTTTTTTAATTGCATCCAGGCGAGAAAATGACACAGATCCAAGTCATATTCTAGACAAGTGGGAATTCTAGATATCTTTTACTTTTAGTTAAATCACCTTACAGTAAAATATGTATTCAAGCACTTAATTTTAAATCTGAATGTGGCTACAATCTGACTGCTAAGTCGACATCTAGTCAAATTTAAAAACAACTCTGTAAAAAGTCTGGATAGATATTTTACTAAATAGTTATTAAAAACTCAAGGTTTATTTTATCTCTAAGTCGAATACTATTTAAGTATAACCAAAGATAGAGTGCTCTAGTCTGCAAAAGTCGGGATAGAAATTATAATAAATACATAGTTATTAGAAACCCGAGATTTTAATTAAAGCGCACAGCGTACGCAAGCCAAGTTCGAGCATTGGCTTGGCCGTACACGCTGTACGCTATTTACATGAATCATTTCGAGCCAATTTCGACTCCCCTGCACCTCGGAATCCATTGGAGATACAGAGCTGAAATTATACACATGTAATTATGTAATCCATCCTGAGGAGAGTACTAAATTTCAATAATATAGCTTAAATAGATTCTGAGATATGGATCTGAGAAAATAGCTAATTTTGGCACACACTCACTGACAGGTCTTCAAAGCCTATAAGGTACTTCCAATCATGCCAGCATCATGAAATTTCGCCTGAGAGTAGAGTTTGGGACAAAAACAAAGGGAAAATTCAAAAAATCCAAACTTTCTATCTTTCACCCCTTCAAAATGGGAGGGTCAAAAATGAAAATTCTAGCTCGTTGGACCAAGCTCAACCAAATTTTGTATACATATTCTGTGGGTCCCCTGAAGGCTAGAAATGCAAAAACTAACCACACAAAATGGGGGGAGGGGGTCGCAAATGAAAATTCTAGCCCTTTGGACCAATGGGCTTCCTCATAGCTTACAAAAAGAAAAGAAATCAGTGAAAAAACAAGACAAGTTCGAAAAAGTAGTGAAATCTAGTGTGTAGCCAAGTTAAATTCCCCAAGAATAATAATTAAGTTGAGAAAATAGTAGATTTCTCAACTTAATTATTCTTGGCGAATTTAATTTGGCTACACACTAGATTTCACTACTTTTTCGAGCTTGGCCTGTTTTTTCATAGAATGTTTTGGTTAAGATTTCTATTTCAGGAGATCTCATCTCTTATCAAACTCTTCCGATAGCTTCTGTGTAGCATAATAAATTATCAGAACCAAGTCGCAACAAGTGATGCAACTTACCCTCATTGAGGTTAACTTCAAATGTACATTGTACACCATTTGTTTGGATCAAGTAATGTCAACAAATTATTTTATTTTCTACTTTTTGAAATAAAGCTGTGTTGTTTAAAAAGTTGTTACTTTTGAACTTTTTATATTTAGACTGTGTACCTAAAAGTCTAAAAAAGAGTAGAGATAGAAAATACTCTAAATTATATTCTTCTATATCAATTCCTGAAATTGAACAGAAAACAAAAATGATGCTCCAATAAAGAAAAAAATTATTAGGAATTTCGTTATCATTGGGCCTCCTTCAATAATTCTCCAATGAATTCTACGATTCTGTCTCAAAAAATGCTTCTAATTTATTAGATTAAAAAAATGTGGGGGACGAATTCCAATTGCAAACAAAATAAAATTGAAATTTTTTTTGCCGAAAATAGCAGAATTTTTATAAATTGAAGGAGACAATAAAAGAGTGTGACTTCTGCTGGAATTATAAATTAAAAATTTTATTGTCTCCTTCAAGCAAACAAAATACCTTGTGTTAAGGAAATTCATCCCTTGTTGGAACCATATTTATTTTTTATTCACTGACAATCCTATACTACTAAAGCGCATTTGTGCCTGTCTCTGTATATACCTACCTATGTATGTACCTATCTATGTCCGTCCCCCAACAAAACAGTCGTCATGGTTACCAATTTAAATGAAATTATCTATATCGTATATATAAAATTAAGGTTTTTTCTGTACATTGGGGTGGTGGTGTGGGTGGGGTGCTAGGTGAGTTTCGGGGGCGGGGGTCCAGGGGACGAGCCCCCTGGCTGGCAAGAGGGCCGCCGAAGCCAGGCCTTGCAGCTAGTATATAAGTAAAATTTAAAGAAAAAAATTCAACTTTACTTGTATATTAGTATAAAAATATATTAATATATTAATGTACATAAATAAAACATGCCCATTCAATCATCATTTAGTTATAATTCAATGAAGTTCGTTTTTATTCCAAAGAAAAAACATAAGTATTTATTCCAAAGAAAAAAACATAAGTATTTATTTCATTTTCCTTTTTTCCTCTGGTTCAATTAGAAATTTGTTTCTATGAACTTACATATCAATCTGAATTAAATTAAAATAATAATAATAATAAATCCAATTTTACAAAATGAAATTTTCTACTTCATTGCAATTCAGAACATGAATCGTTTTTCAACCCCACACCAAAAATGAAATTTTTGTTTAATTAAATTAAATTATTTATATGGGAGTGGATGGACAAGAAGGGTTACAATATGATCCCTTCGTGGGGTGGAGAAGGGTTTTATTTTACACATTGATTAACAGGGCAGCTACAGGTTTACTTGAAAAAAAATGAAAGGTATTTATAACGAACGGTGTTTGTTTTAGTAACGCGAGAGATGTCGGCGTGCCGGTATCCCACTTGGCTAGGGGAGCATCACACCTGGCACACTCTGGACCACACGAGCACTCTGCACGCCTCCCACAGTAACGCGACCCTTCGCCTTCAGAGCCAGCACCACCCACAACCCATTAGACTGGTCTGCCACCGGCTCATCACACCCACCTCGGAACATTACGTCAAGCTGGTCGCTCACCTCACCACAGGATGGTAAAATTCTTTTTTTTCCTACACCTGCCGAAAATTCAATTTTCGTGCTTATTCTACTTGCACTCCAAAGCATGACTTTTTTATTATGATATTGAGGTAAGAAGGTGCCACCTTTGTAGTCCAGGATGGCCCTTCGATCGAAAGAAGAAAGAGATGAAATTTCAGGGATTGGGTCGGAGTTGAAGGTACCTGTGATCTATGTCGGTCTTGAAAAATTAGATTATTATGTTGTCGGAAAGACGGATACAGAGTTACAGTCTCTAGAAGTCGTAGGAATAAGTTGGCATATGCGTTTGCAGTATCTAATTTAATCACTAATGGGTAATGTAAAGAAAATTTTGAAAAATTTAAGAAACTTTTTAAAATATAAAATACTAGGTAGGTTTCATTTTTTTTTTTCAAATTTTTTTTTAATTTATTTAAATATGTTTCACCAAGAAGCCATCACACCATTCCCATCTCCCTTAACATCACTAATGGGTATTTGTAAATCGTGTATTTCGCACAAATAAGAGCTTTGGAGGGGTCAGTGATTTTATCTCATCAGAATAAACGCTATGATAATATCTATAAAAAGGGAAAAGACCAAAGGCGTGCCGAGAATTTCACCTAGGGGGGGGGGGGGCAGCTCATATTAGTTTCGAGGAAGAGGAGAAAAGTGTACTAAATTCTGAATTTTAAAATATTTCTAAAACGGCCTTTCATAGACCGTTTTCGGGGTTTTTGACGATTTTCTCGAAAAGTATCTAATCGATTTCATTCAAAATGGTATTAAATGATTCATAATTAATTATTTTATAATATCTGTTAATTTCATATTTTTTAAAAAAATTTCAACGGAATTATTAGCGTTTTTTTCAAATTGGACTTCAAATAATCTACCCTTTAAAATGCAAATTTCCTAATAATAATTATTTGATATAATACATAAATTAAAATAACACACAGATATGAAATTTCAATAGATTTGAATAAATATCTAATGAGAGAAAAAAAACTGTTGGCCATTTCTAGTTGATTCGCTTTCGGAGAGAAGAAATTGAATCTTTTAATACAATTTCTTTTAAACTACAAAATTCTTAATCAAAGCGCTATTTTCTTATATAATAGACATAATGTGAGCCTTCAGATAGATGAAATCGATAAAATAAGATCGATTTCTTTCTCATTTATGATCTGTTATATCCAGAGGATGTCTCACCATCAGACACCTTATTTGTCATTGATTCAAGTCCATTCACTTTACAATATTGGAATATTTTTTAATGCGCAAACTATTGATCCTTTTTACTTATATGAACTTTTCTGTTGGAAATGAAATCTTGTTTAATAAAGTTCATTATATAAATTTGTGTGATTAAAAGGGTTAGGCAGTGATGGTGAAATTTACGTGGAGAGTTAGATAAATCCTGTTCTAGAGGCTTAGATATTCTACATATTCAAAAACTCTAATGAAGAAACATTTTAATATTTTAATTTACTAAAATTAAGTTCATTATCTATAATTCGCTCCGATGACTATTTAAATATCTAGAGAAGATTCTTCTTCTTCTTCAAGTCCCATATTCGATTCCTAGGCTCGACGATTACTGTGGAGAGTATCCTGTCCATTGTAATTTTCCAGGGGAAATTTTTCACAGGGTAGTTTCCCATTGATATTGATAGTGACCAAAGAAAAAGGGGGGGGGGGGGGATTAAAAACATTTTCAAACAAAAATTGAAGAAAGCTGAGATTTCTAATAAAATAGTCTCATAATTAAAAGGAGATATTATTAATTGATAATAGACCCAAAATTAAGGGGGGGGGAGAGAATATCATGAATCATTATGAGATAAGGCGATGATCCGTTTATCAAATAACTACAAAATAATGAAAATAAATATTTATAAAAAATTATTTTTCCCTAAAATTGTTTGATAAATATTAGAAAAACAGTCCACCTTTTGTTAGTTAATTTTTGTTATTTAAAATTTCGATTTTTTATTTCAATTGTTTTTGCTTTACATTATAGGGTATGGTCAAGTATTGTAATAGTGCATGAGAAAAGTGGGTTTTTTTTGCTTCGTTTTTTCGAATTATCTCAAAAAAGGCTGAAACTATTTTGATTAAAAAAAATTGAGGGAAACCATGTCGTTACGCAGTCTACAAAAAAATACTCGAAAAATTATATTTTGTGCCATTTTTTTGGAAGTGCATGGGGATGGATGGATGTATGTATGTTATCGTTTTTTTTGTCCACGAATTTTTCCACACCGTTGCACCGATTGAATTTAAATTGAAAACCTACCAGTATTTTAACAAAATGAAGATTGATTAGTTAGTTTTTGGTACATATCGGTCCACAAACATTAGTACTTTATTTCAGTACTTTTTTAGTTTATTCTAAATATCTTGAAAATGACTTAACCAATTTTGATGAAATTTAATATCCTAATTAAGTACCTTGGGGACCACAAAAAAGGTTAAATAAAGTTTTTAGTAAAATTATATTTTAAAGTACTTTACTCAAGAACATATTAATATTTCAAATGAATTTGGATAAAGTTTAGCAACGATCCGTTGCAGTTATTTTTTATTTATGGCTTAAAATTTAGGCCAATAGGATATCTATCCATTTCATTAAATTCTGAATAAAATACGAGGTATTTGTTAGTGCCTATAATGGCTATTTTGCCCTATTCTGGGTGTCAGTGCCTATTTGAACTAAAATTTGTAATTTCCATTTTTTACTATACATTTTGTAAATTTAAAAGTTCTTTTGAATTATTATGAAAATATTCCGAAAAAATTATTAAGGTGGGGTACTGGATCCAAGCAGCTATATATTATGCTCACCATTTGGATGAAATTCAAAAGGTACATTTGAAATTATTTTTTTAATATTGTTCTGAAATTCTATTTATTTATTCATTTAGGTCATAGAAACAATCAATGTAAATGATGCTTTATCTATAAAGGAGGCTAAGAATGCTTTATCTTCCCTTTGGTTGAGTTTAATTTAAAGAAAACAATTTCTACATTTATTAAATTATATGGTATAATAGTGATAGCCTGACGTCACAATAAAGGGGGGGGGGGCAATGAAAATGTGACAGAATGTGACACAAGGCGAAACTTTCCCATTTTCAGGACTTAAAATGAAGTGGTGAGATTTATTGACTTAATTAAAATATAGTGAAAATACAATGCCCCTAGAATGCTGAAATTTGGCATACTGTTAGAGCTTGACATTAATAATGGAGGAACGTTCAGGGCCTAAAATGAAGGGGTGAAGGTTGCTGGCTAAATACGCATCCAACTTACAAAAGAAGTGAAATCACAGCAAAAACACTTATGTAAAAAAAGGCAAAGTTCGATTGATAAAAACCGTTTGCCAAAAAAAAGTAGTCAGATCTAATGTGCTTCCAAGTTAAACATCATAAATAAATTTATTAAATGAGTCGAGAATATAGTAGCTTCAATTAAAACGCATGTTTTTCATTTTACATGATGTCCATCTATATTTATTGATTTAATATTTTTAGTTGAAATTATTTTTCTGAAACTTGGCATTCACACATTGTTATGTATATTATTATGTGATCAATTAATTTACCATATCATGAGATATAGTATTTCTGGCATAACTCTGGCATTCACACATTGTTATGTATATTATTATGTGATCAATTAATTTACCATATCATGAGATATAGTATATGGAGTATACAATTTAATTATCTTTCTCCATCCCTTTGCCCTTTTCACTTTTTTAATCTATCGCTTAGAATAAGTTTCTGATCAGAGACTTGACTTTCTTACTTAATTTAATAACTTTATTTTTGATTCTATGTCTTAGAATGTTTCCAGTTGATTAAACTTCACTTCATTCTCTTGTCAGTCTCATGTTTACTCCCTACCTCTATATGATAAGTTATGTATTAATTATGTTTGTCTTTATGAAGAAGTGTGCAGTCTATTATAGATTAGTATAATGTACTCGAGGTGAGTAAGTTTAACTAGCTATATTAAACCGACCAAATGAAAAAATTTTAAAGAATTTAAAAAAATACTATCTTACTGTAAAGTACTTTAAAATATAATTATTTCACTAAAAACTTTATATAACTTAAATTAGGGAACGAAGAAAAGATTTTTATATTATAGACAAAAGGATCAGCCGGGATTCGAACCGGGATCCTCGCATGTGCGCTGCGATACCTTTATAAGAGCCTTAGCTCTTATCCTCTCGGCCACTGATCCCCAAACACCTGGAGCGAAGAAGAAAATTATTTTCGACCTTTGGGTTCGCGATCGAGTGGGAGGCGTTTGGATATAGTTTAATTAGTCAAGCCAACTACAGAGCTGCGAAAAATGAACGAGGGAGAGATTAAATAAAAATGAAATTCCAAATTCATATAGACATTAGATATCAGCTTGGGTTCGAGGATCAGTGGTCAAGGCTCTTATAAAGGCATCGCAGCGCACATGCGAAGATCCCGGGTTCGAATCCCGGCTGATCCTTGTCTATAATATAAAAATCTTTTCTTCGTTCTCTAATTTAATTTAATTTATAATTGTCTTTCGACGCGGCCTCATTTTGGTTACCCCCTGGAGTGAAGAAGAAAATAATTTTCGACCTTTGGGTTCGCGATCGAGTGGGAGGCATTTGGATATACTTTATATAACCTTTTTTGAGGTCCTCACGATACTTACATAGAATATTAAATTTGTTCAAAATTGGTTAAACAATTTTCAAAATATTTAGAAAAAGCTAAAATAGTCCTAGAATAAAGTACAAATGTTTGTCAGCCGATATGTACCAAAAATTAATCATTTTGTTAAAGTAATGAGTTTTCATTTTAATCGGTTGAATGATGTGGAAAAAATCGTCGACGAAAAAAATAATCCATACATATGGTACATACAAACAGACCCACAGACTAAATGAAAAATCGCACTTTTTGACACCTAGACGAGACCGCATGTAATTTGTGGCAAAACTGCCAGGTGTTAAAATGCAACCTGATTGGAATACTACAATTTGTGACTTTGGTTGAGAACATAGGTTCCGTAGTCACTACTTCAAGACCCTTTGAATTTGCGCTTGCCGCGAGACCGATTACAATACTTTATCTGCTTCGCATGGATAAAGTAAAAAGAAAGGGCGAGAAAGTTCACCGATGAGCAAGGGAATCAAGTGCGCTAGAAAAGGTGAAATTGTCTTAAGGCGGCCCAAGACAGTAGAGAGCGAGGGGTGAATCGCGACCTAATATCATGTACACCTACTTTCATTTCCAAGTAGAAGACAATAGATGAAGGGGCATTATTTAATGAATTCCAACATAATTCCACATAATTCCAAAGACGGTGTAGACCTAATTCCAATCGCGGTTCACCCCTCGGTAGAGAGCGACTGTTGGTCAAATACCAAACGACAATTACTCATTGATTGCCCTACCCTCATATCCCTTATTAAACTGCATCTAGAGTAGCCAAATGGCTACTCACCACAGATCCGAACCATATTTCAGACAGAGTTGCAGTATTAACTCACTACTGTGCAAATTACAATTTAATTTTTAATTATTGAACTAAACTTTCCACTTTCACTTTTTAATTAGTTGATTTCTTCTTTTTTTTAGCGATAGTGGATACGTATGCCTAGCTCTTTACCGACGAGACAGTCATGTTCTTGAGATGCAACAATCGCGTAAGTTTTCTTTTCATTTTCACTACCTGTTCATTCTTTTATTCTTTTCCATTTTATCGAATGCTCTAGGACATTTCATTTAAAATCTAGCAAACTTTTTTATTTATTTCGGATGCTCTCACTTTGTTGATGTAAAATGTAAGAGTTAGACAAGATAAATTTTATTTAAATGATGCCTTACAATCACTAACTATTCTTTTATTGTTTTTATTTTTTATATATTTATATATATATTTTTTCTTTTAATGGAAATATATTATATTTTAAAAAAACTGAAAAAACATGCTTCTAAAAAGTACAAAATAATGTAATACTTAATCAAAAAGTGTGGGACGCAGAAACTTTTCATTAAGTTCGACAAAGTGCCCCACGCTTTTTGATTAAGTATTACATTGTTTTGTGCTTTTTGGAAGCATGTTTTTTAGTTTTTTAAAATATAATTTATTTTTTTACTTTTTAGTCTTAATTATTTTTATACAGAAAAGTTTGCGGAATTTAACAGCAAGAAATGTATTTATTTTTATTTTTATATAATTTCATTTAAATTGGGTAGGTAAACAATTATTTATATTGAGAAATGTTTGCGGGATTTAACAGAACAAAAGTCACATTGATAGATAGATAGATACAAGTGAAGCTAATAAAGCATGTAAAAATAGTAATAATTTGGAAAGAATGATAGCTTCATTAGTTTATAAGTGTTCGAATTTAATAAAGTTACAATAGTTTTGTTCAAAAGTTTTCTTTTATAATATCAGCCAAAATTTATACAAATGCCATTTCAAATTATTGTTTAATTAAATTCTTCCCCTGTTTCTGATTTTTTCCTTGAATAAAACTTAAAATATTTTTGGGAATATAAAATATATTTTCAACTAAAATTGATCTCTTATTAATTTAATCTATCGTTCTATTTTAATCAAATTTGTTTCTAATTTAAGATTTAATTTGAATCATCCTCTAAAATATTTTAGATTGAATAATTAAATATTTCAATTAACTTTTTGGATACTAATAGGATTTATGATTTATGTCTTATATCAACATTTCAGTTTAATTAAAGTTGGATAAACCCTTTTTATAGAAAAGAGAACTCACAGTGCCGACGATGCTTGCCTCCCAGAAAACTTCAATCCATCTTTTTTGCCCTATACGACATTTATAAGTAAGTGCAAAACACCAAAGCTTGTTGATTCTTTCGAGATCTCGTCCGCTTATTTCGTTTGGTCTGATTTCCGTGCAGCTGGTGCGATGAAGCCACGACCCTGTCCTCACCTGGGTCTCTACATGCTCTCTCAAACCGGAGGCGACCTCGGGGGTGGCGTTGGCGGTGGAGAATTCGCCCTCGCCTCCTCCCTTGGCGGTGGAGAATCGCCCGGAAGTGGCGAAGGAATCGACGGGGTTCCTGATTCGCCACAGGCGCCTCCTCCGGAGTGTGGAGCACGAAGATTCGAGAGTCTTGCAGTTGGCTGCTCAGCATCAGATCAGATGGAATTTCGGTCCAGCTGCGTTCAAGATTCGGTCACAGGTACGATTTGACTTTTATAAAACACTACGAGATAATAATTTTAGTTAGGTGTGTTTTTTTTAATAATAAAAAAATAAAAAGTAAGTACCTAGCTACCTTGAAATTTTACTTACTTTTTACTACGAAATAATTTTGAAAAAAATAACAACAACATTTATATCAAGGGTGCCCACGGGCGGGGGGGGGGGGGTCGTTGAAAATTGTTGCATATAACTTTTATATATCTATTAATACTTATTTTCAGTTTGAAGAAGATATGGTTAAACATTTAAAATGGAAACTGATGGGTGATAATATCTACTTGAAAGAAAATGTTGTGCCACACATTTTTCAATGTCAGGAAGATAGAAATAGCTCTTTACCCTCAACATGGAGAGAAAGCTATATGAAACCGACTTCGCCCTGAAACAATAGGTGATTTATTGGAAAAAGCGGAGACAGAAGCATAAGATTCAGCTGTTGAAGAGTGTCAAGAAAATATTACCGAATTTAATCAGGGATTACAAGTAATTCCTGTATTATACGAAGATCAATCAAGTGCAAATGATAAATATTCTCAGACAAAAGTTTTAAGTTATAGAACAAAAGGAGTACAATGCATAAGACAAAATTTTAGAAGTAAAGGTGTCCAAGGAGATTTTCAAGAAAAAGTTCCAAATGTTACTGATATAGCATGTTCACCATTTCAAAAGTCAAAATCTTCTAAAAATATAAATATTTCTGCTAAATATAGTATAGTAAATATATCACCTTCAAGTACTAGAAGTGCCGTCGATTCCGAAAAAACAGTATTTAGCAGTGAACAATCTCGATCATCAAACTCAACTGGCAATAGTAACAGAGATAGAATGAAATCCATATCTATAGAGCGTACCTATTATAATTTATAATATCTCTATTTTTATATTATGGATTATAATATATATTTATTAAAGAAGACATTAAAAGAGTGTGTTTTCTGCTGGATGAATATATTTTTTAATTTATTTATAAAGAGACTATAGTTTCGAGAACTTGTCCTATTGATCAGTCTATTACAATTGAACTAAACCAATCATTATTTTTCAAGAAGTCCATTAGCATGAATGTATCTATATTTGGCAAATTATCGCTTTGTACCTTTACAAAACCCCTCAAAACTATATATATATATATATATAAGAAATCATTATTTAGAAAAAGTAATTTAAATGTTAAAATATCTCGGTAAATACATGCAATGTGTATTATTCTATTATTATCTAAAGCGTGTACTCCACGATAGGGAAACCTGACGTCACATGGCTAGAGGGAAACTTCGGCAATCTTCGGGCTGTGCTCGGCTTTAGTTCAAATTCTTAACTTTAAAGTATTTTTTTCTCATATAAAAAATATTTGAAATTAATTTTTTTAATGGGGAGTCGGCTAGCTCAGTCAGCTAACGCACTGGCTTCGCTTCGGCATCGATCGATTATGACGATGTTGAAGTGGAGGTCCGGGGTTTGATCCTAGCTGGCAAATAAAAATTTCTACCGGCTGAAAACTCGGCTCCCTCACTAACCAACCCTACTAACACTCTACTTATGTGCTGACTAAATGTGCTTTGTTCCCGGTGACATTAAATAAATAAAAAAAAAATTTAATATATTTCGAAACAATTGATATTACTCTACTTAAAAAAAATAATTTTAATGAAATTAAAATTTCATGCCTGTCCCCTATTATAGAGAAAGTCCACGCGGACCGGCGTCTCTCTGGGGTGGTACTCGTGAGAGTGATCAAGTACTTCGGCCACCTCACCCACTCAGATATAGGGTTGGAAGGAATAACCGTCCAGAGCAAGGTAGAAGGCAAAAGAAGAAGAGGCAGAATACCAGCAAGATGGGCGGAACAAATAAAGGCCCAACTTGGTATTACGATCCATGCTGCAACGGCGATGGCCAGAAACATACCACTCTGGCGGGCTGCAATTGGGAAGACTAGAGCTCTTATGGAAGAAATGAGGATCACGGCTCCTCTGTAAAGAGGATTACGACGTTGAAGAAGATAAAAGTTCCACATGACCTCCTAATTCTTAACAAAAATATTATAAAATTATTATAAAATAAATTTTATTAATTATAAGAAAGGAGGCAGGTGTAAAGAAAACTTCACTAGATTTTTTTAAATTTAATTTTTTGTGTTGCCTTAACAGAATAACTACAAAATAAAGAGAATTAGTTTTCACTTGATTCGCAGATAGTCCATAGTCAAGTCAAAAACAATTTTTGAGGCCCCCGGAAAACATAAAAGTGATGCTGAAAAAAATGTCTCCTTCTCTGTCGAGTTGCATAGCATTCAATATTTATTTTAATATCCTAATAATCAGGTCATGTTATAATATTTATTTTGATACGCCAGTCACGCACTATGAGTTTATAAAATAGTCTCCCTCTCTACGGACTCCCACTTGGCCTCTTCTTTATTTAAGTTCAAAACCTTTATACGTTTTCACAAAAAAATTTGTATGATAAAAAATATTGTTTTTTTTTTTTAATTAATTTATTTTTCTGAAAAAAAAAACATTGTTTACCTTTTTATTATTAAAAGCTATTTTGTAAAACCTTGTTTTTCACTGAAAAAATTCAGTTCATGCTCTTTTTGGGAAAATATGATAAGTAAACTAAAAATATAAACCTACATGAATAAAGAACTTTTTTTTAATATTAAAAACCTGTCAAGTTTATAAACTCAATTTTTCACTTTAACACAATTTTTGTTCAAAATTTTTAAATTAATTTTTTTTTATATGATTTAATCTACATTAAAGAGATTATTATTTTTTACTTCACTTTATAGAGCAAATGATGTAAGTAAAGTATTCCTTTTTATATATATAGATATAAAATAAAAAAATAAAATATAAGAAATATTTTCAAAATGCATTAGGTAATGAAAATTTCTTCCATTCGTGCCATGAAAACCAACTTTTTCATTTTAATAGGGCATCGTTATCGAATAGTTTAATAATTATTTATTTCGTAAAGAATTTTACGAAAAACGATTAAAAATTAATTAATTGATCTGTTTATAATAAACGAGATTATATTCTATATCTTAATCGTAAATTGAGGTAAATGTGAGTGTGTGTGTTTAGATCGATTAAAAAAATTTTCACTTAATTATTCAATTAAAATATTGATTTTCAAGTAAGCATTTTTTTAATATGTACTCTTTCGGAACATGATACTTTTTAAATAAATATTTAATAACGTAACCCTTTTCATTGAAACCCCTTTTATACTGAAGTACTACCAACAGAATAAAAAGTGATTTGCATATGATAATAATAATTATTTTCAAAATAACAAATATAACATACGTGAGTGAGTCAATAAAATACACCCTTATCGTCTATAGCCTCATTAGATTGTCCTGTTGACGTATTTACAAAATTTGACACTCACTGGAAATCCCATGTTAAAATAGAACGGATTCAAATTCATTAATTTTATTGGCTTAGCCTGGAATTAATAAACAACGCTTGGTGTGTTTGCAGCTTACGCGTGCCATGGCAGCTGGAGCGAGGATGGCTCCAGTTTCTTGATCGCTGCTCCGTTGGCGAGGAAATCGCGTGGGGCTCGCCGCTACTGTTTTGCCTACACTCCAGCTCCGGGCACGGATTCCTCTTCTCCTGGGGGCGGTGGCGGCAGCATTGGGGGCGGCGGAGTCGGAGCTCCTGGAGGCGGGAGTGTCCTCAGTGTCACGCAGAGTTGCAGAAGGCGGCGAGCAGGCGATGGGCCTCTGGATGTTTTCAACACGGCACAATCGGCGCCCTTAATAGCAGACCACCACGAGACTTGGACGTTCAATCTCACCGCCCATGGTATGAAATCTCTCGGAGAAGAAGCAAGCTCGGTTATTTCTCTGACGGCATAAGCATAATCCACCTTTGTATGTTTGAAGGACCCATTAAAATTTTTTTTATTTAATTGGCTTTGGGAACTAAATGCCCATTTAGCCAGCATTAAATTATATTACACAAAAAGCAGGATCGGAGTAATGGGGATAAAATTTCCCGGGCTTAGAAGTCACAGGGTCCAGATGTATTCCCACAATAGGTTTTATTCTGCGCTAATTAACCATAGTATGGCGATGCTCTCAAAGCAAAGTGGGGTGATAAATTGCCCAACCTATAACTTAAAAATATTATCTATCTATCTACTCTTATTAAATCTACTCTTATTAAATGAGCAAAAATTGTATATATATATATATATATATAAATAAATATATATATATATATATATATCTGGTCGGGATATCGAAAACGGCTCTAACGATTTGGATGAAATTCATTGGTTAGGAGGGTTTTGTGTTGGACATTCGATCTTTCACGGTCTCATCTTCGGCTAAGTTGTTTTTGATGGGTTTTTTGTTAATTGTAATAATTATTCACAGGTGGTTGTTCCGATAAAAAATTTTATTTTCATTTTTATTCAATTCCCTTTTAATAAATAATTGGGGGGGGGGTCAGATAGGCTAGGCGGTAGCGTGACAGCGAGCTAACCAGGGGACCCGGGTTCGAATCCGAACTCGAGGCATCCAGCTAAAATCTGACCCCCGGGGGTAGAGACAAATTTTAAAAAATATATAACTAGTATCGTAATTAGGCTTATGGCTAGAAAGGCCGAAAAGCCAAAAAAAAAATTGGTTTTTTTAATTTTAAATCCCACAATAAGTTTAATACAATTATTATTATTATATATTAAAAGTTGGTCAATTTAATTGATTGAAAAATGGGGGACGAATAATGAAATTATAAATTATCGGAAAAGAGGTTTTTTTTATTTAATTAGTTTTTTCCTCTTATAAAAACAAGGACTAAAAAGATGATCAAGGACAGTCGATGGTGGAGAAGTAATCTCCGGAGTCGAAGCTCAAATACAATGTATACGAGTACATTAATTCATGTAAAATAATTGGTTTAATAATAATTTAATTGATTAAAAATAGAGTTTTAAATCCCACAAATATTAAATATTAGAATTTAACAATTTAATTAATTATAAAACTCGACAAATTGTTATTTAATCAAAAAAAATAGCTATACGGTATTTATTTATATGCCTAAATACACATAATCTGTGGGCCACTAGACTAGAAATGCAAAAACTGGGTGCGGGGGTGGGTTTGGAAGTTACGGTAGGGGTGGATGGGGTGGTGGGGGTGGAGCGCGGTGGGGAGTTTCGGAGGTGGGGTGGGAGCAGGGGTCCGGGGTGGAGGTGGGGGGGGGGAGAGTTTGGGGGTTCGGGGGGTCCAGAGGGCGTGTACTATATCGTATATTGGTGAATAAGTTCGTTCGGTTTTTTTCAAAGAGCTTTCTTTAAACAAAAAACAATAATTATAGCAATAAATTAATCAATTATGTATTCGCTTTCTTAGGGATGGTGTCATATTAATTTGGTCAAGTTCTGATGATATGATCAACGACGAAATAACGTAAATCTCCAATTCTTATGACCAAATAATCGAAATTATAATAAATAAAATCTTTTATAAAAAAATATATTAAGTCACTATTAATAACATCACTAAAAAGAGAAAAATAAAAATAATTTTTAAGAAAAAAATAAAACCGACTTCAAAAAATTAAATGCAACAAATAAAATACACTAAAAGGGATAAAATAATTATTATCTTATTTAGTTACAACTAAACGACGAAATATTAACATGAAATTACTTTTTGAAGTCGGTGCCAAACATATACATTTTATGAATCACACTCGACGGATCTTACTTAGTACGTTTGGCGGGTACGCTCGCTTATAGGTATAGTTTGTTTGGCACCGACTTCAAAAGTAATTTCATGTTAATATTTCGTCGTTTAGTTGTAACTAAATAAGATAATAATTATTTTATCCCTTTTAGTGTATTTTATTTGTTGCATTTAATTTTTTTGAAGTCGGTTTTATTTTTTTCTTAAAAATTATTTATTGTTCTTTTTGGGTCTCCCGAACAATTTATTTTACCGTCATTAACAAATCGTATCAAAACCTGGACTATATACAGCCAAAACACAAGTTTTTAATTTCATTCTATCAAATTTCACTGCTGGCACATAACATCAATCATTAAATCATTCACTTGAGCACTTTGCCTAGAACTTAGAAACCAAAAATTAAAAGTCTAATCACATAAGAACTGTAAAAGTTTAAAACCACAATATGATAAAGTTTAATAACATGGACTCATCTCAATTGTAAAACAGGAAAAACAAATTTTGATAGTATGAAATGAAATTAAAAAAAAAATCTTTTTATTTTCTTAAATTTATTTTCATCCAAGCTAAGCGATAATTTTAATGATTTATTGAAAAATGTTGTTCCAGACTGTACATAATTCGTAAATGAACCGGAAAAAGTATTATCTCTAATCTCATCAATTATATCTATTCTATATATACTCGGTGACCTACATTTAATACCAAAAGCAAATTAAGTGATTACTTTATATTTTACATACCTATACCAATAGAGACGTTAATTTTTGATTTAACAAGCATTAGACTTATACAGCCCATTAAATCTCTTTGATGTTATTTTCATTAGTTTTATTTTAGATAGATTATGTTAGATAATAAAGATAGTACACATATAATAACCTCATTATTTATCAATAGCATCGATCTTATTTTCTTTTCTTAATTTAATCTCTTTCTCTAAGTACTTTTCTTTATATCCTTATTAAAATAATATAATCCAGAATCAATATTTCTTAATTATCTATACACTACCTAATTTGTTTGAATTGTCATCATTAGTTTTTACTTATGAACTATAATACGATATTGTCTGACGTTAAGACAAGCAATATAAAAAGTGATTAGAATAGAATCATTAGCAAGAACGGACATAAAGAAAAATTGAGTTGAGAGAAAAAAGCATTTATTAGTACTTCGGGGAAATAATTCAATAATCGATTAGAGTTATTTTTCATTGGATGCTTAATACATTTATTATTAAGCATAACTTATTAACCGACTTCAAAAAAGGAGGAGGTTCTCTATTCGACTGAATTTTTTTTTTTTTTTTGTGCCTATGTTACCTCATATCTCCGCCAATTGTCAACCGATTTTGAAATTTTTTTTTGCATTGGGTCCAGTCTAGCTTCCGATTGGCCCCATTTTTTTTCGATTTTTTTCATAGGTATTAGACCTTTTTTATTAGGTTTGTTTAGACCTAACCTCTTTGTTTATGAACCGATTTCGATGGTTCTTTTTTTATCCGAAAGGGGTGTCTTAGGGATGGTGTCATATTAATTTGGTCAAGTTCTGATGATATGATCACTATTAATAACATCACTAAAAAGAGAAAAATAAAAAATTTTAAGAAAAAAATAAAAACCGACTTCAAAAAATTAAATGCAACAAATAAAATACACTAAAAGGAATAAAATAATTATTATCTTATTTAGTTACAACTAAACGACGAAATATTAACACGAAATTACTTTTTGAATTCGGTACCAAATAAACTATACCTATAAGCGAGCATATCCTCCAAACGTACTAAGTAAGATCCGTCGAGTGCGATTCATAAAAGGTATATGTTTGGCACCGACTTCAAAAAGTAATTTCATGTTAATATTTCGTCGTTTAGTTGTAACTAAATAAGATAATAATTATTTTATACCTTTTATTGTATTTTATTTGTTGCATTTAATTTTTGAAGTCGGTTTTTATTTTTTTCTTAAAAATTTTTATGATCATAAATTCGTTTAAATAAATTTCCTAAAAATATTATTGTTTATACAATTTTATGAATCATCTAAACCCGTTCCTGGTAAGACTATCAGAGGAATTAATATTGACAACTTGATAATATATTTCTTCTTTTTATTTAGTAATTCAGAAGAAAATTTTTAACTTTAATAGTGTTAGTATAATAATGGTTTGGGTATTATACTGCAAGACTTTTTTTTTTAAAGATCTTGATCTAGGAAGATACCATCCAAATATAGTCCGGGTTAGACTTCTGAAAAGAAGAAAAGGAAAATATTTCAAGAGTTGGATCGGGCTAGAAATAGTAAATATTATCTATTAGTATTGCCAGTGGTAAGGCATGCCGAGGAGCAGTTGCTTCAGCCGGACGAATCCTGAGGGTGCAAATTAGAAAATTTTACAATTGCTTTTAACTAAAGCCAGGTACTACATAAACCACAAAGAATAGTCTAGGAAAGCTGTCCGCCTGTATTTATGCAACCTAAAGACGCCTCTGGATCGGACTAGCCTATCCTACAGGCGTCCTTGTTGAAATGAATATTTTTCATAATCTTATTCTGAAACGACTCCCAATCGATCACAAACCCAAGGGTCGAAAATAATTATTTCTCTTTGCCCCGGGGCGCAATCACAACGAGGCCTCGCCGAAAGATTAATTAAATTAGGAAACGAAGAAATTTTTTTATATTATAGACAAAAGGATCAGCCGGGATTCGAACCCGGGATCTTCGCATGTGCGCTGCGACGGCTTTATAAAAACTTTACCTCTTATCCTCTCGGCCACTGAACCCAAGCTAATACCTAATATCTATATGAATTATGGAATTTCATAGGAAAAGAGCTAAGGTTCTTATAAAGGCGTCGCAGCGCACATGCGAAGATCCCGGGTTCGAATCCCGGCTGATCCTTTTGTCTATAATATAAAAATATTTTCTTTGTTCCCTAATTTAATTTTTCATTATGTTTAAAATTTAACAGCCTGGAGAAGAAGAAGAAGAATTAGAAATTTAATGAAATACAATAGTAAAGGGTGTTTTTTAGAGGTTCACAACTTTAAATTAAAATAAAACAAAGATAAATATTTTTAATATCAATGAAACTGGCTTTATTGGAAAGAAAATTTTATGCCAATAATGTTTTAATATGATTTCGGCCATGTGGCCACCGCAGCTAGCGCGTAGATGGCACAAACTGGATTTCCAATTTTCACACTTTTCGCAACAATTGCGGCCGTAGTTCGCCAATAATTCTCCGAATGTTGTGTTCCAAGTGTTCAATCGTCTCTGTTGTATCGTTGTAGACAAGTGACTTGACATCCCAAAGCAGATAAACCAGAGACGATTGAACTCTTGGAACACAACATTTGGCGAATTATTGGCGAAATACGGACGAAATTGTTGTGAAAAGTGTGTGAAAATTGGAAATCCAGATTGCCCCATCTACGCGCTAGCTGCGGTGGCCACATGGCCGAAATCATATTCAAACATTAATGGGATAAAATTATCTTTCCAATAAAGCCAGTTTCATTGATATTAAAAATATTATTCTTTGTTTTATTTTAATTTAATGTTCTGAACCTCTAAAAAGAGCCTTTATTTGAGAAGAAAAATGCAGAAAACATTTTTTGAATGATTTTATTGATATTTTTATGTTATGTTTTATGAGATGTTACAGTAAAAGTATAAAGAAATGTTAAAAGATGTTTTTTTCAATTGCCCTTTATTCATTTTTTTCAACTCACTAATAGCTCATTACAAATATTATTATATATTAAAATTATGAAATTTAATCAATTAGACGATTTATCATGTAACTGGTTCATTACATTTTTAAATTATTATTAATCATTTTAAAATTAAAAAAATAAGTTGCTCTAATAAATTTGGAATGGTTTAATATATTTAAATTCGTTATTAGGACAGCTTTAACCCTCTAAGGGCTGGTTGTATGTCGCAAAGTAAATGCTTTTACCACTAACACAGTGTAGATAGTAAATGGAGGGATTGGGATGGCCAATCAGATGCCAGGAAATGTCAGTACCTGGCATCTGATTGGCCATCCCAGTCCCTCCATTTACCATCTACACTGTGTTAGTGGTAAAAGCATTTACTTTGCGACATACAACAGGCCCCAAGTTGGGTGCGATAGTTCATTTCACTCACGACCATCTGCAAAGTTTGTGGAAAGGTACCGAGTATTGAAAAAGTTTTTACTTTTTCCTCCAATTATTTTTCGAAATTATTTTAATGGTGTAACTATTAATAACTCTTGTAGTTTGTTGAATTAATTTTTCATATAGTTTTTAAAGTATGTTAATGTATTTTTGTGCAGGTCAGTGTGGCTCGAGTTCGCAAGCGCCTCTACGGAGTCCCAAAGCTCTCTGGGTGATTGTTTTGGCTTTTCTCTTGTCCCTGGTTCATGTGGCACAGAATGGTCGAAGATGATAGGCGCCATGGGGGCGCCTGAGCCAAGCTTTTCCTGGGATCGGCCCGACTTTTGCAGAGCAACGAAACAAGGTGGGCCCGCTCGGGCGGCCCACGGCTACACCCTTTCTCTAGAGGAACCAAGAAATAACATTCGTTTGTCATTCATTTATTCCATTGTTATTTCCGTTTTTTTTATTCCTAAAATCGATGGGAAATTTCGTGAAAATTTCATTTCGGCTATTCCCTAGTGTATTGTTTCTATTTCTAATAATGTTTTTTAAATATATTTATAGATGTTTGAACACGTTGACCCAGTTGTATCGAAACATAACACTAAATATTGATATAAAACGACTGTATATATCGAAATATTATCACTGAATTCACTAAAAATATATTTTCTATTAATATATTGTTAATGAATTCTTCTAATTTTATATCAAAATGAAATCGATATAACAAAAATTTTGGCGTCACCGATTGCTTTTCAAAGTCTATGTGTATATATACATATTACAGGGATATTTAAAGATATTCAACTTTTCCCATATTGGCGAAAAATGATATGTCTATCTCAATTCCTAATGCAACCATTTCTCATTTCCTGACAAGCGGTGAAAATAACTTCTCCCTCCCCTCAGAATTGAAATTCTATTCACACATTCCTTTCTACCGCATGTCTGATGAGATATGGACGCATTTGGTTAATAGGTCAATTTTGAAAAGATACCTATATATTTTGAGTGTGCGAGATATTTGCTGTGTGATTTAAGAAAAACGAAAGATAAAAAATAATTTCAATTTCAATTTTTAACAAATTATATTCGTATTGCTCTATATAGACTTCTAAAAAAATAAATAAATAAAAACAAGATCTATAACTTAAGTCTGGGGCTGGTGCTTATTTCTCTAATTATTCATGTATATAAATGATTTTTAAGTTCTATGTATCGATATCAATCACACTAAGCTAATTGGTGATTTTTGGAGTTGGTTGAAAGCAATCGAGCGACTCTCCTTTTACGCTATTAATCTTAACGTTTGAATACATTCTTGTCGGATAGGAATTAAGTTTCAACTAAATCATGAGAACTTGGTTTGTGATGTTATCTCTAAATAACTTTTAATGAAATTCACGTGCCAAGTTCGAATAACATTTTCAACTATTTAATAATTGATAACAAAAAATTGTATGATATTTATATTTTAAATATCTATAACCCTAAAAGACTAGTGGTCTAATATCTATTAGACTAAAAAAACTGAAGGAACTGATTTATCCGGCCTTTGTTCATCGAATTACACCACTTACTTGCATAATAACCCATTTTAATACAACGATTATTATTATTTATCAGCTCTACTTCAAACAACATACGCAAATCAAGAATGGAACTGAAATTATATTTTAATAATACCTACCTACTTGAAAGAGGAAAACAACCAATAATTTCTTATTTCTGAAAGTTTATTTATATTGCCAATTTTTTATTCATAAATTTTTGTAGAAATCAAAGAAAAAACTATTATATATAAATCTTTTATCAATACTTGATATTTCTCTATATTAGATAATAAAAGAATCATTATCGCCACATTGTTATACATTCATTGACAGATATTACTAAATATTACAGATTTCTATAAATGTTCAACTTTTTAATTACAGTCTCTAGCCATATTATTAGATTCGTCATGAATTTTCATGATTTCTTTGATTTACCTACTTTTAGTTAGGTGCCTTAACTCATGAGTAGCATCAAGATGGCTCAAAAGTTTCACGCAAGATGGTAGACAATGCCGTAATGCAAGGTGCATAAAACAATTCTGATGAGAACCTCTTAAGATGGTCTAGTAAACTTTCCTGAATAGAAATTAATTGAAATTAAAGCCATGAAAGTGTAATTGATTAAAAGAATCATCATAATTTATTGAAATCACAATTACATTATGTATATATAGTCCTTTTTTATTTTAAAAGTATGAAGGCCTGCAGAATTTTTCGGGGTTGAGGTGGGTAACCTTTGAGAAAATGTTATTCCTATTTGAAACTGGGCTTAAAAAAGTAGCTAAATTATATTATTTAAAGAAAACAAATGTTTTATAAATTTTATCGTTGAAAAATTGTTTGTATACAAAGTCACTAAATTAGCAACAGTGAGTAGCTACAGATTGTTTTACGTAATTTCACGTAGAGGCAATATACCGTAATTTCTCAATGCAAGGGTTTCCTTGTAGTGATTAAACTTTATTTCCGACTTCGAAATAATGACCTTAAGACGAAGAATAGGGGATTGTGAAAAATGAAACAAAATTCATAATAAATACACAATTGCAACTTTCTCACGGGTATATTTTTAACGAGATTTATTACAAAAATATTATTTTTTCTTTATAAGATAAAATTTATTAATAAGAATAATTTATTTCGTTTTGAAAAAACTAAAGAACACGTGAAAATTCATTATTAGTCCTGGGACTGTAGTTAAATTGAATTTTTTAACTAGTTAAAATTAATTCTATAAAATAAATTCATAATTAGTATTAATTTTTTAAAGGCGATATTTTATTAAATATTTATAAAAGCAGAGATTTTTAACAATAGTATGGATAGAAAATTTTCTCCGAAAACAATGTAAATTGTCGTATGACCTAATATAACAAATAAAAAAATTGCAAATTGGGACATGTATGTAAGTGGTGAATTGAATAATAATTTAATATATATTTATATATAATTTTAAAACTATTATTTTTACTATATTAGTATTATTATTTTTGTAAAATGATTTGGTACTATTAATTGAAAGCTCTCTCAGTTGTAAATGTGTACAAATATTTTTGCTCGCCAGCCCTGCTTCTATATGGCTCGACAAATTGTTGTTTACTGTTGTTGCTTTCATAGAATTAAAACGAGATTTTTTTATCAGAATTCTGTATAATAAATGTATAATTATATTTACATTAATATTAATTGCGATTTTATTATATTCATATTATATATATACACTGGACCAACATCCTCTAAATCACTTTGTCCACTTATAATTACCATTTTATTCTATTACTATACTGTTACTCCTTTTCTTTCTCATAGATTCTTTTATACGTCTTTCTTTCCCTTTTTTTTCTTCCATTTAACAAGATAGTAAGATGCACTTTTTCTTAGTCAGCTTAAATTTTCTTTTAAATAAGCCGGCCATGTGCGAGTCGACTTGCATACTGAGAGTTCCGTACCTTAACTTTCAAACTTAAATATCAAATTCGTTCTTACTTTTTGATAAGAAAGATCGGATGAGGGGAGTAATATTTTTCATAATTTTAAATGACCTCATTTCTAACACCGGTACAAAAATCACCTAAAAATGGCTACTTTGAAGCCCTCTGAAACCTTTATTTAAAATCAAAATAAATTATAAAAAATTAAGCCTTATTCTACTTAAAGAGATATACACAGGGATGGACACCTCAGACCCCATGATTAATAATATTTTAATTTTTGACTTCACAACAAAAAACTCTACCCTTCTTAGGATTAAAATTTTAATATAATTTTTGATTTGTAGAGAAATTAATATATATATATATATAAGTTCTAAATTTCAAGTTTGTGTCTTATTTAGTTTACGAGACTGCAATCCTCGGACTGACAGACATTGTAACGACACTAATCGGGATCTGTTTTATTTTTGAAACGGAACCCTAAAAATATATAGCTTGCTCAAAATATATAAGTTGCTATAATATATAAAATAAAACATCTGTCGACGTTTCAGTCACTACATCTCGATCATTATAAAGCACAGAGACAGCTCTATTAAGGTTGAAAAACAAATGATTTGGTTTTATTTTAAAACATTGATGTGCAAAGGCTAGGCATGGTGGGTGTGGGTGGTGCCCCGTAACAGTCTCCAAAACAATGAAAGTGCCTTATTTTTAACCGACTTCAAAAAAAGGAGGAGGTTCTCAATTCGACTGATTTTTTTTTGTATCTATGTTACTCGATTTCTTCGCCAATTGTGAACCGATTTTGATGATTTTTTTGCATTGGGTTCAGTATAGTTTCCGATTGGTACCATATTAATTTGGTCAAGTTCTGATGATATGATCAATGACAAAATAGCGGAAATCTCCAATTCATTTGAGCAAATTATCGAAATTATAATAAAAAATCTTTCATAAAAAAAAACATCTTAAAACATTCATTTAGAACCCTCTAACGTTTCGAGAGAATTTCTCTATTTATTAATTGAATTTTATTATCATTTTTTAATTCATTCACACTAATCTTTCTCTTATGGGATGCATGCAAGGCATTATCTTAAGTCTCACTATTGCCAACATCACTAAAAAGAGAAAAATAAAAATAATTTCCAGAAAAAAATAAAACCGACTTCAAAAAAATTTAATTCAACAAATAAAATAATAAGAACTCAAAAATAAAATAAAATGCACTAAAAGGTATAAAATAATTATCTAATTTAGTTACAACTAAACGACGAAATTTTTACATGAAATCACTTTTTGAAGTCGGTGCTAAACATATACATTTTATGATTCGCACTCAACAAATCATAGTTGTAATATATGTTTGGCGGGTAATGAAGACATCATCGCGTAAGCCCACTTATATAGTTTGTTTGGCACCGACTTCAATAAGTGATTTCATGTAAAATTTCGTCGTTTAGTTGTAACTAAATTAGATAATGATTTAATACCTTTTAGTGCATTTTATTTTATTTTTGAGTTCTTATTATTTTATTTGTTGAATTTAATTTTTTTGAAGTCTGTTTTATTTTTTTCTAAAAATTATTTTTGTTTGAATAAATTTGATTTTTCTTAATATTGTAGATCACTCTGCTTTTTTTGATTTTTTTTTTGCGATAATTGGGAATTAAGAAATTTTTTGTAGTTGTCAGATCGAGGTATCATAGACCAAGTCCTTCCGAAAAGGTACCGTTCAATTTAGCTGCCACGGCACTGCTGGTCTTACCTTCTAGTCAGCTCCAGCCTTAGATCCTCTAGCGCCCTTGGGCTAATTTTCCGTGGTGTCCTTTGTAACGATTGAGTATTTCGATAATAATCTGCATTTTGGTTCATTAATATAAAAAAAAAATCAATATATACGTTTAAAATTATTACACACGGTTTGTATTCTAGTTATAACTATAAATTAATAAAATAACAAAACCTTTATTTTATTAAAAATTTGCTTGTCGTGCTTTCTATTTGGCAAATTTTCTTATTACATCTTTAAAATCTCAATTCTCAGCAAAGTGGATCGCAGGTAAGTTTTATTAATTTATGTTTTTAGAGCCCCCTGGTGATCCATATGATAGAGCCCAAAAGTCGAATTTAATCATATATACTCAGATTATCGAGATCGCTCGGTTTTGGCACCCCTATACACAAGGCCGTCGCGTGCACCAGTCTTAGACCCCCTCCCCCATTCTACAACACGGTTTTCATATTGTCATTCTTGGCCGTGGTGTACTGACTGACTAACACTAACCTCCATGAAAAAGTCAGTAAATTAATATCGATCGACTCTCACGCTCACCATTACTGATACTGAAGGTATCATCATCATTACCGTCATCTTGACGGTGTATCTTCGTCAGTTTCGTTTTAACAAACGGTTATTGGCGATATTTTCTTGTAAAAAAAGGAACATACCGTATATTTTGCATCACGATGTTCTACCTACTAATTCTTATTATTTGAAATTAGGTACTTCGGATCAAACAAGTACAAAAATTTTATGAGATTCAAAATGTACAACTCTAATTTTTTTTATTTTTTTTAAGACGCGGCGCCCAGGGCGATCGCCCTCGTTACGGCCCTGCCTATACATTCGGCACCCGCCCACTTACGCATCCTCCCACTGCTTCCAGATGTACAGTCCCCAATGCTAGAATGTATGGCTGTAGAGTCAAAGTCGGAGCCAAAATTGGGTGGCAGACAAACCACTTTAACACTAGGGTTATTTAAATTTATAGAATGGGCTGGAGCGTTATCCATCAGTAACAAAACTTTAAAACTAATATTTTTTCGTTGCAAATAATCTTCGACCTCCAATACAAAACAGTTAGTTATAAAACCAATTCCGAAACATTTTGCATGTTATTGATTATTATTTTATTTGCTCTCCAGTGAACTGGAAGCGTTGATTTTTCTACGTTTTTAATTACACGTAAATTTAATGTACGATTAATTAAAATAGGTTTATTTACATGTTGCATTAGAACACAAAACCAAAATTATTCTGTCTTTTGACGCCTTGAAATCAGAAGCAGAAATCTCATTTTTCGCAATAGATGTCCAGTCAGGCATTTTTTCAAATACAGATCAAATTCAACGTTATAGTTATATTAAATTGAAAGTTTTTGCCGAGAGTAGCAGAATTTTCATATATTGAAGGAGACAATAAAGAGTGTGTCTTCTGCTGGAATTATAATTTTATTTATTTATAACGAGACTATAGTTTCGAGGGCTTTGCCTATAATCTCGTTATAAATAAATAAAATTTATAATTCCAGCAGAAGACACACTCTTTTATTGTCTCCTTCAAGTTATAGTTATAGACTTGTTCTACTATGTAATTGCCCTGAACGAAAAATTTGAATTAAGGCATCACCGGAGACAAGCAAGGTTGAGTGTGCTTGAATTTATATAAATTGGTCTGATAATGTATGTCCCGTATAAAACGATTTCCTATTATCGGAACGTATCCCCCCCTCGTTGTACGGGAGCTCACTGTATATAAGTATGGCTATGTGATTTTGAATTAAGAATCACTAAACCTCCAAATTTTGCATCTTTTAAAATGTTCCCGTGAAATATTTAGCGTGTTATATATAGGTAAATCAGATAGGTTCACCTCACAGGCATTCTGTTCACTTTTCAATGCGGTGAATACAACCCTTCTGACAGGTAATAAAAATTATCTATAATACATTTATTTATTTATTTAATCAGTAGACGGACAAAAGTGTCCATATACATCATATAAAAAATATAAAAAAATTTAAAAATATTAAGTGATACTCCATAATATCAACATACACAAGATACAGAAAGAGGGGAAAAATACAATAATAACAATTACAAAAACAAAACAAAATACAAATAAAATATTACACTAATTAACATTGACAGACCACAAACAAGTCATCACCAATCATATGCGATCTAATCTCTCAAAGCAGATTGATTTCAAAAATTCAAAAGGCTTATGGAAGATATCAAAGCGATTAGCAGATCTTTGTATTCGGGCAATCGCATTGGCATAACCATTTGTGTTGTGGAAGATAATTTCAAATAGGTTATTTTATCTGGTTCTATATATGGGGAGTCTAAAGTTAATCATGCCAAGCAATACAGGACAATCAATTTTATTTACAAGTGCTACAAAGACTTTAAAGAATGGTTATTTATTGTAAGAATAGTATTCTGAAGAAAAGAAAATGACTACTATTATAACACTAAGCTTTTTTAAAAAAATAAGAGTAAAAGTAAAAAAAAAAAAACTTAAGGAGATACCTAGGTGTTGGTTCTGGGTGAAACATTTTTATATACCTAATAATAAAAATTGCATAAAAATAAGTTTGAGAAAATTGTAATAAATTGATTCAGATGATTACAAAAAATAAGACATGCTAAATAATAAAAGTCCTGTGATGATTCTACGAGTTTATTTTACATTTTTAGTTTATTTTTCTATTTTTCATTAATGCCACCAGAGACAACAGTGCTTCTCTGGTATGGCCGAAAAAATTTGATTTGACAGCCCATTTTGTTAAGACAAAATTCATTATATCTTCCAAAATAGTTGAGATATCAAATTCTTTTTTATTTTATAAGGAGGCAATTTGTGAAATAGTGAAATTTTTTTTAAGTATGTAGTTAAATGAAACTAAGCTTGTACACAAATCATCTAAAAATGGCTAATTTGAAACACTCACACATTTTAAATCGAAATAAATTTAAAAAAATTTAACATTATGCTAATTAAAGAGATCTTTGCGGCAATACCTCACACTCTATGATAAAAAATATTTTTTATTTTGACCCCTCATAAAATTTGACCCTCAATCATTCGATAAAAATCTTAATCTAAATTCTCATCTAATACATGAGGAATAACTATTCTTCATTGCATTTCTGACATTACATTTCGATCATTATTGGTAATCATTGCGTAAGGCATGAAGGAATCAACTTAAAATAAAAAATATCGTTTGGTTCTCTACTCGTAATACTGGTGGAATAACCTTGTTACATTCCAATTTCGATGTTTTAACCATAAATTGTGCTAAACACATGGAGGAATTGAATGAAAATCAAAAAGACCAAATTCTTTTTTGGGAAACAACTCTACTTAGGTAATTGGTGGTAATAGTAAATTTTTTCTTGTGATCTAAAAATTAAAAATTCAGGTACTTTACAACCTTGAATAATGATTATTGTCTGCAGTACGAACACACTTAGCCTTAGTAAAATTCATGCAAAAAATTCAATTACTCTGTATGGCATTAAAAAAAAATGGTCTCTTTTTCAAGGAGAAATAATTTAATTATCAATTTATGGCTCTTTGCTGGTCTTATCTGGCATTTATTAATAATGGATATTATTAGTAAAACGATGTTTTTTTTATAATTTATAAATCAAATCTAAGGGTTAGCTTTTGACAAAACATTCAAATATTTTTTATATTTTTTTCATGAAATTTTTCGTCAGTAAGGGTAAAATGCATACATTCTATTCCATGAATAATATTGGTTTGATTATTTGTGTTCTGATAGGTACTAATTTTCTTCATAATATATTGGTCGTTGATAACAAAAAATTACAATTGTCTTTTTGATGAGCAAAATATCCTCATTAGTAGATTTAGCTCTCCGTTGGAACTGCACATACTTTGCCCCCAATTGATTCTCTTTTACACCATAGTTCAACTGTTTTTTCCTTTTTTATATTTGGATTATCTTCTAAAAATAATTGATTGATTTTGGACATAAAATAAGCCTCAGGTAAATTGATTTTAAATAAATTGTTAAATTCGAGAGCTAATAAATTTAAATTTGGTGCCCACCTTAATATTTGATTATCTACAAATGATATTTTATTCTTTGTAAGAAATAATTGTTCCAAAGAATGTGGAACTACTGGCATAGTTATAAATTTATTATTAGTTAATTCAAGACGTTTCAAATTAATATAAAACAATAAATTATGCTCGTTATCATGAGGAATCTGATTGTGACTGAGATGAAGATAGAGGACTGATCTCGAAGTCAAAGGCACTTTTTTAAATTGATTATTTTTAAGAACTAAATGCGTGACGCCATCAGGATGAAAAATTCCTATTTCTTGAACTTGAGAATTTTCAGCTTGGACGTGTTTGAGATTCAGGGTATTACCACCATTGTCGACGATCTGAAAAAGAATAAAAATCAATTTATATTCACAAACTAAATTTACTTTACTGAGATGAGAGTTGTAAGAGCCATCCATTCTAAGACCCTGCATGATAAAATCCACAGCGAACACCTTAGGCAAATAAGCGGTCTTCAGGACATAGTCGATTGGGTTTATGTAAGAAGAAGGTGTTGGGCTGCCCATGTAGACAGAATGCAAGACGACCGTCTCCCGAAGATATTGACAAAAACCGTCCCGCGGGGGTCAGACCAAAAAAACGATGAAAAGAGAGTTATGACCCTGATGACTGAATGTAATATGTTGGAGAAACAGGTGTTTACACCTAAATAGAAGAATAAGAAGAAGAATAAACTAAATTTATTAAGAGAACATTACTAAAATAACAGTTATTTCACATAGGTATTATTATAGGATGCAACAGATTTAGAGTCCATTCTCTCTAGAATAAAGAAGAGAAATAAATGAGGAGAAGAAGCAACTAAATCTTATTATAGTTCGCAAGAGCATTTTCAACGAAGGGTGATTTAAGAAAAACTGACTTTTTCTTAAATATTATTTGTAAATATTTTTATAGTTGTGAAGCCTATCCATAATATTTTTCTATATTACTAAAGATAGTGTAACTTTATTAATCGATATTTTTGGATTATAACATATACGAACACGAACATATTTATCTATTCATCTTTAAAAGAAGCCTTTCCGAATGACTGATTGTTAACTCAACGTACATCACAGATCAGAAACATTAAGGGCCGGTTGTATGTCGCAAAGTAAATTCTTTTTACCACTAACAAACGGTAGATGGTAAAAAGAATTTACTTTGCGACATACAACCGGCCCTAAGAATACCTATTTCTTTTAGGTCGTAGGAATGTAAAAAGAAAGAATTTTTGAAAATCCTCTTAGGGCCGGTTGTATGTCGCAAAGTAAATGCTTTTTACAAGTGAGAAAGGGTAGATGGTAAATGGAGGGACTGGGATGGCCAATCAGATGACAGGCATTTTCAGTGCCTGTCATCTGATTGGCCATTCCAGTGCCTCCATTTACCATCTACAATTTGTCACTTGTAAAAAGCATTTACACTGAAAATGCCTGTCATCTGATTGGCCATCCCAGTCCCTCTATTTACCATCTACTCTTAGTCACTTGTAAAAAGCATTCACTCTGCGGCATACAACCGGCCCTTAGGGGATTAAAGAGGGTAAAATGTATTTGGAAATACTATTTACTAAGAGGAATAAGATATCTACTTGGTTTTTATTTCAAAACATAATACATATTTACAAATGTCTAAAAAATATTTTCCGACCCTTAAACCCAGGGAGAGAATTAAAAATAAACAAAATGTATTAATATTTGAATAGACAATAAGTATTATAAAACCAAAGATATCTGCTTGCTTTTTATTTAATAAAATTAAACATACAAATCTTTAAAAAGGGGTTTCAGGATTTTTGGAAATTATCCTCGTATATCTTTCTGGCCTCTTTGTTATTAAAAAATGTCAATGAATCACGAATGGGCTAGAGCTCTACACATCTTTTTTTAATTTTAAAATATCCTAATTAAAACAAATTAAATAAATAAGTAAGGGGGGATTAAGACACAGAGGAGGTGAAATTTCTGGGGGGGGGGTTAAAAATTGTTTCTTTTTAGCATTATATGATAAAAATAAAAACGGTCAAGTCTTATAACTTAAACAAAAGATAGTAAAAAGCTCTATTAATTCTTTAGAAGTGAATAAAATCTGGGGGGGGGGGTTTCATGAAACTGGGGGGAGTCGTGAAGATGGGGGGAGTGGGTCTTTCACCAGTTTTGTTTTTATTCTCGAAGTTGGTCCCTTTGAGCCCACACTCTTCTCCACTATCGAGAATTCGTGAGTGCAATTTTTGTTATCATCTGAATTTTAGTTCAATAAAATATTGATGCAAGATGTTTTGATTTTTTTTTATTCTTTGTTGAAATTGTATCATTTAAACGCCAATTTGCTTCCCAGTGTCGAAAAATAAACATATTCTGCCTAGGAGAAATATTGTTGATCACCATTATAGTTGATTAGGGTGAAGCGCGACCTAATATCGTGTACACCTACTTCCACTTTCATTTACAAATATTTTCAAAAAATTCCAGTAGGTACTTTAAAATACTAAAATAATTCCACATAATTCCAAAGACGTGTACACCTAATTCCAATCGCGGTTTACCCCCCGCCGTTAGAAAACGCTTTTTTATTGTGAAAAAATGAAATCAGCAATTTGATTGATTTAAAAAATTTCCTTATTAAATTGAAGGGTTGTTTTTGTCACAAATATAATAAAACAATAATTTCAATAACTATTTGATTTATTTAATTGATAAACTATATAGTTTCGGTCACCACACTGATGGTTGACCATCCTCAGCAGTTCTAAAATTGAAATGAAACATTTTATTTACATTTTTTTCCTTTTATAGAGAATTATATAACACAATAAAATATACAATAGTTTGAAATCATACATACATCTCGTTCAAGAACCGGAATTTGTCATTTCACATGAAACATACATTCCCAAATCTTCAATACAGATACATCACATAATTCATTACAATCACATGTATATAGCAACAATTTATAAAAACATTCATCACTGAACCAGAATCTATTTTGAACTGATGAATACATTAAATATTATTTCAAAATTTTTTTTCCTAATTATCTCATTGCGTAGTTAATAATCAATCAATTAAAAAATCCATTATAAATAATCTATTCCAGAAACACATTTTAAGTTAATTTATTCTTTATTTTTTATTTTTTATTAATGAAATATCAATATATATATCTCCTTATTAAATTTTTCTTATAAACTTAATACCTGTTCAATCAATACACTCAACCAAATCAACACTTTCACAACAATGACACAATGAGACTGTAGCATTCTGATATGTTTTCCGAATCCATTTTGAAATTTACACATTCATCGTTACCTTTCAATATATAAAGAGATTCTTTTATTTTCCTCTTGGTCCAATTCATCTCATAATCTATAATCTTCACACCTTCAAAATCGAAAGTATGTGAAATGACAATTTCCGGTTCTTGAACGAGATGTATGTATGATTTCAAACCATTGTACATTTTATTGTGTTATATAATTCTCTATAAAAAGAAAAAAAATGTAAATAAAATGTTTCATTTCAATTTTAGAACTACTGAGGATGGTCAACCATCAGTGGTGACCGAAAATGTATAGTTTATCAATTAAATAAATCAAATAGTTATTGAAATTATTGTTTTATTATATTTGTAACAAAAACAACCCTTCAATTTAATAAGAAAATTTAAATCAAGTCACTTAAGTTCTGGAAGAATTTTTAAAAAATTTCTAATTTTCTAATTCTTAAAAATAAAAACTCAGTAGGTATATATGAATCCTTAAAAATTTTTTAAATTACACTATAGAAATAAGCACTGCTGCTGGTTCTCAAAGTTTTTTTATAATTCGACGTTGTGGCTATGAAAATATTTTATTTGATAAATATTTTAATTCATAGCAATACAATAATATATAATATGATGTAACTCATCTTGATCTGTGTTTCTAACCAAATTACAATAATAACTTTTATTCATTCATTATTTATTTATTCAAAAGAAAAATGTATATTTATAGTTATTTGGGCTTAATGTATTAAACATTAGCACCCCACTCGTATGTACTGAGTATGTGTATTTTGAAATTTCTCATTGTGCGTGATCAATTCACATAAGTGCTTTGTGAATGCATTAAGTCGAATACGCCATTAGTTATATTTTTAATAACTGGGTTTTTTAAAATTGTTAAATGAATTTTTATTATAAAAGTTTAATTTTTTCGAATTATTAATTAATTATATCAGCAACAAAAAAAAATACTTTAGGAAATATAAATTATCTAACGATGTTGCCAAATAGATATGATGAAATTTTGTCAAATAATACTAGATGAAAAGATCAATTAAAATGAACTTTCAATGCTGGGAATGACTAACTTTAATAACATAAACAAATTTATTTGAAATAATAAAATAACTGAATAAATAAGCGATTTACCTCTAATTCCGGAATATTATTATCATCAAGGTTTAAAAAGTGAGTATCCGAGTCAAAATTAGTTGGAGCTTTTGTTAAGCTGAGATTTCGACAAGCCACACTGGGTCCATTTACTACGGGAAGATTTGCAAAACTAGGCAGATTTAGATTGGAGCAAGTACATTTCTTTGGGCATTCCGACCAAACCAAGGCTGGAAGAGAGGAAAGGAGAACCGCCAGGGCCAACCCAGTCATCTTGTCTCCGCTTCCTCTCGAGACTGAATGCGAATCTCAACATAAAGTTGTTTTTGAAGGCTACTAGATAGCTAGGATGTGCAAACGACGTCATCACTAACCGGTTCACTATAATTCTCTGCTCTTTTTTAATATCTTAAGAAATAATAGGCAAATTATTTCAATTAATTGATAGAGAGTGTGAGCAGGGACGCGCCGACTATATGTGCAAGGAGGTGTGGTGCACGCCGATAAGCGACCATTGACCATGAGCTATATTATACCGTTCAAATAAATAAATTTTTGAGAATTAAAAAAAAAGTACTTTCTTACTCTAGGGTAAAGTATTTTAAAATATAATTTTACTAAAAACTTTATATAACCTTTTAATTAATTCATATTATATTCTTCGGTCTTCTTTGTCTTCTTCACTTCCTTAAAAATAGTCTATTATCTTAACCAGAAATAATTTCATTAATATAATATTTGGTCTTATGGTACTTAAGTATTAACGCCACCGCAGCTACAGATTTGGCGGTTTTTAAGCGCCGCTACTGACGACTGATTTAGAAAATGAATATTAATTAAAAAATAATTAGTAAATACCAAAAAAATTCGGATATGTAAAAGTCGTTGGCGGTTCGGTTAAGATATATTCAGTTCGGCACGGCTAACGCCAACCTAATCGCCTAAAAACCAACCCGTAATGAAGTTATACGAGTCGAGAAGAGCCGAACTGAATATATCTTAACCGAACCTTCCAAAGTTTGTTCGGGAACCCATTTTTTTTATCTAAATGAACCGAGATGATGAATAGAGCCGAACCTATGAAAAGTTCTAAAAGTGAAAATTGCCAATGCCCACTGGCGCTCACTTGAGACAATTTGAGACATCACAGTCCATAAAATCAATTTTAGTTCAAATTTGTAGTTTAAAATTTTATTTGTGGATGCGGTGGCGTTAATACGTAAGTACCGGTCTTATTTGGCATTTATTAATTAAGAGAATTATTAACTAAGGATGTTTTTTGAGAATGTTTTAAAAAAATCTGTAGGGTTAGTTATTCGCAAAATAAAAGTAAAATACATAAATTCCGAATAACATTCCAAGGATAAAATACAGACAGTCGTGGGACTGTCGGTAGAAGCTTTGCCTCTTCGTCGTTGATATGCATTGTCCATTGATTACAAATAATAAAAATAAAAAATATTGAATAAAAAAAATCAATTATAATAATGAAATAAGAAGATGTCGGAAACAGAATTTTTCAAATAATAAATTTATTGCAAATAATAAATTTATAAATAAATTATAAAAAAATTTACAGAATATGTATACTATATAATATTCATCTAGATTAATTTGTAACAACGCTTAGAGAAATTTCTCTAAAAAAATTACGCTCTTGCCTAGAATCGAACCGACGAGCTCTTGAACTCTAGTCATTGGCTCTACCGATTACTCCATTGCGACATTAATATTTCTATCTTGATTTCTCTTACTAAAACTAGATATTTTTTATTTGGATTTTGTGTCGAGATAATATTGTATTCATTTGAACTCGAATGAAAATGAAAAAACACCAATAGATTTTAAATTAAAAAACATTGAATATATATTAATTAACGAGGCAAATTTGAAATATAATTGTCAGCGCGGCTCCAATCGATTTTCATTAACCAGGCAAATTTGAAATTCTAATTTCTAATTTGGACTCGAATTTTGAAATGAAAGACTCCAATTCATTTTGAATTAAGAAACATTAAATATATTGATCATTATTCCTCCCCCCCCCCCCCTCGCCACTCAAGTGTTAAAGAGGCGAAACTTTTAAGAGACGATGTATTTCGGTAGTTTACCGGTATACATTTGGAGTGTGGTTTTTTAAGAGGAATAAAATTTGCCCGCCAGGGCACCAGCCCGGAAGGCTGAGCTTCGAGGGCGTGTCGAAGGCACGCACGAAAAGCTCGTTGAAAAATATGTAAACAATTGAGATCTATTGTGTTTGTATCATAGAAACTATAGGTTTGTGATAACTGAAATAAGACACGTAAATTTGTGATTCAATATTTTGTGAATATCTTGAAAAAACTGGATCAATGGTGGTTCCATATTTAGTTGTAGATGTTTTAATTTTCTCCATAAATGTGGCCCAACTAACCGGGTTTTAACCGGCTTATAAATTGGTCTAGCTCTTAGAGGTGGCAATTGACGCAAATCTCCTATCAAAATAATATTTACGTTTCCGAAATCTGCAGAGTGGTTTCCAGTAATTTGTTTTAATCGCAAATCAATTTTACATAAAAGTTCCGCACTAATCATACTTATTTCATCAATGATGAGTACTTTGACATATCTCAAAAGCGATCTGTACAAATGCAATGTTTCGGAGGATAAAGGCAACAAGTTCGAAATAGATATTCTAAGGGCCGGTTGTATGTCGCAAAGTAAATGCTTTTTACGACTAACAAACGGTAGATGGTAAAAAGCATTTACTTGCGACATACAACCGGCCCTAAGAGCTGTGTGAACGGTTTTGCCATCAATAGCTACTGCAGCTATACCTCTGGCCTCAGCCTTCACCCGCCCTCTCTCACTTCCCCTACCAGCGGCCCAGAATCGTAGCGGAATGGGAATCTTACGAGGTCGATTTTTCCCATTTAGACCCTGCCCAGCGCTCTTAAAGAAGCAAAGCTTCAAAATATTATTATAGTTTCGTTATTTGTATATAAATAGGAACAGACTTTGCTCTGTTGCTAATTTATTCTAAAATATTTTTAACTTTTAAGGAGATAGGTCTTGGTTCTAGGTGAAACATTTTAATATAATAATAAAACTTGAGCATCTTGTTCATTATACTAAAATATTTTGTCCATCAAAAAAAAAAATTCAATTATCTTTGTAACTACTACTAGATTTAGCTCTCCGTTGGAAGTGCACATACTTTTCCTCCAATGGATTCGTTTTTACACCATCGATCAACTGTTTTACCTTTATATATATTTGGATTGTTTTCTAATAGTAATTTCTTGATTTTCGCCATAAAATAAGCTTCAGGTAAACTAATTTTGAATAAATTGTTATTTTCTAGGTCTAATAAATTTAAATTTGGTGCCCACCTTAATAGTTGATTATCGACAAATGATATCTTATTATTTGAAATAATTAATTGTTCTAAAGAATGTGGAACTATTGGCATAGTTACAAATCTATTATCATTTAATTCAAGACGTATTAACTTGAAATAGAACAATAAATTATGCTCGTTATCATGGGAAATCTGATTGTTACTGAGATGTAGGGCAAGAACTGATCTCGAAGTTAAAGGCACTTTTTGAAATTTGTTATTTTTAAGAAGTAAATGCGTGACGTCATCAGCATCAAAACGTCCTATCTCTTGAACTTTAGAGTTCTCAGCCTGGACAAGTTTGAGATTCCGGGTATTACCACCATCGTCGACGATCTGAAAAAGAACAGAAATGATTTTATACTTACAAATTTAAATTATTAAGAGAACATTACTAAAATAGCCATTCAACTACTTAGCTATTATTATATAGGATTCTCTATGGATATATATATCATTCTCTATGGAATAAAGAAGGGAAAGAATTGAGGAGAAGAAGAAACTAAATCTCCGTTCGCATGAGTATTTTCAACAAAGTGTGATTTAAGGCCTATCGTCCACTGGAAGTGACAACGCGCTACCCTATGCAGCGCTACAATGAGCAAAATCGAGCGGCAACGCGCTACATGAATCAAACATGTGTATTTGTATGAGAGCTCGTCCACTGGAAGGGGTCAATAGCGCGACATAGCGAGTTGTCGCGCTGCATATCAAAAGATTCAATTCAGATTGTCTTTTCCGCCTGTGAAGCGCGACAAAATGGAGGATGAGAAGATAATAAATTTAGTTTTTTGATAATAATGTAAATTTGATATTTTATATGATTATTATTAATAGTGATTTGAAGGTCAAGAAGGGGATGGCTTTGTTGCCTAATTTACTTGTGAATTGAATTTTTGAATTTAATTCCAAACCCAAGTCAGGTAAGTATTGAACGAATTGTCCGATAATCTCCTAACCAAACGCGAATCTTTCCACCTCATATGCACCCAGATAGCAATTGGACTTGCCGCAAACTTAACTTTTGTTTGAATTTAAATTGTCATGTCAAATATGACAAGATAAGTTTGTGGAAATTTTGCAGCAATCTTGAATGTTCAAGGGTGAATTATTAAGTTTTTATCTAACTTGCTACAAACTTGCTTACTTGCTTGTTCGTTGGCGCCATCTAGCCACAAATATATTAATCGTTTAGTCTATGTTTAACCGTTAAACTGTCAATCTAGTTTATTTTTAATATAATTAACTACTTTTTTAATCCAGTATTCAAACGGGCGGAATATTTGCGAGGTATTATTAAAATTATTATCAATTAAAATTAAAATTATTTTTATTTAATTCTAGAGTGTGGCTTACATGTCTCGAAAATCGAATGGACTTTCAAAATAAACAACTTATATACCTAAATATATAAGAAATAAAAGAAATATCAGTTTATTTATACATTGACATATAAGCTCCAAAATCCTTATTTTATTATCAATAGTTTTATATACATATATGATAATTCATATTATTTTTCAAGAAATCAAAATTAATAACAGAGAAGGAGCTTATGGGTAAGTTTTCCACTTTTATAATATATTTATCTATAATTTAATGTTTTTTTATTTTTTTGAACTTAAGATTCTTCTATTAAATCTCTATTTTTATATCTACTGTACTGAAATATTTTTGCTTTATCCATAGGGAAGTTCAACAAGAAGGTAAGTTTTAGATTACATATATGAGTGCTCCTTGTAGCATCTAATGGTTTGACAAAAATCTATAATTCACTAATAATTTTATGTCTTAAATATTATATAGTAATCTTGTTTATTTGTTTCAGACTAGAGAGAAAAAATAAAGGTCAAATACAAAATAAGATTTAAGAAATGACAAAGAGAAGTGTTTTTTTTTTTACATTTTATTATTTTTTATAATTTTTTATAATTTTAATAAAATAAAAAGGATTAAAAAAGATTAAATCAATGGTTTGTTTTTTGTTATTTTTTTCCCTTGTATTTTCCTGCCCAATATTTACTTCTTTCTAATTTAACAATGAATCAGCCAATAAGGTAGAAGCTACTATCGTCTATTGATGGCATTCACCTAATGATGACATTCTCCAAGGAACAATAAGTAAATAACTGATTTTTTAAATTATAGTCGATTTTCTTTTAGTAGGTTAAACTTACTTATGTCAATGTTGTATATACTTTACAAAAATAAACACCCTGCAAGTATGTCAAGACAAAGTTGCATATGCTTTGCAAAAACAAACAACATGCAAGCATGTTATGTCAAAGTTGCATATGCTTTGCAAAAACAAACAACGTGCAGGCTTGTCGCTGGGAAGCTAGGAGGTTTGATTCAAACTTGCCTCAAGTGTATATACTTGCCACTACAAACTTGCCACAAGCTTCCACCTTTGACACATCGAACTTGTTGCAAGTTGGATTCAAGTTTAAATTGCTATCTGGGCATTAATCCGAAAATCCCAATTCTTTATGGCCTCCCAAAAATACATAAAATTAATACCGCCTTTAGACCCATAGGGGGAGTCGGGTAGCTCAGTCAGCTAACTCGCTGACCTCACTTCGGCATCGATCGTTTATGACGAGGTTGGAGTGGAGGTTCGGGGTTCGATCCTGGCTGGCAAATAAAAATGTCTACCGGCTGAAAACTCGGCTCCCTCACTAACCCTACTAACACTCTACTTATGTGCTGTCTAAATGGGCTTTGTTCCCGGTGACATTAAATAAATAAAAAAAGACCCATAGCCTCCTATGTAAATGCCCTACCTCTATACCTAAACTCTTTGAATCCACAAGTGAATTAGGCAACAAAACCATCCCCTTCTCGACCTTCAAATCACTATTAATAATAATCATATAAAATATAAAATTTACAGGAAACTCAGATTCACTGACACAGTTATCCCATATTCTTCCAATCATCCTCACAACATCAAATGATCCGCATTCTACGCTAAGTTCTATAGATTAATTAATATCCCAATAAATACAGAGGATTATAAACATGAATTATCAGTGATTAATAAAATAGATGAAAATAACAATTATCCCCGTCCTGTCATAAATAATATCTACAATAAAGTCATTGCCAAACAAATATCGAACCGCCTATATGACATTAATCCAACAATAAAGAAAATTCATAAAAACATCTTTTTTATTCTAATAATTTCACCAACCCCATAACTAATAGATACTTTCGCAAAATTAGATATTACCCCAGCCCTTTACAATATACATAGCTTATCCTCCTATCTAGTAAACAATAAAATAGACAAAATTAACCCCCATGATAAAAGCGGGGTTTACAAATTACAATGTAACTGCGAAGCTTTCTACATTGGTCAAACGGATAGATCTATCAAAGACCGCCATTCCGAACACAAGAGATCACTCAAGCAACTACAATTAAACAGTGACAAACCTAATACCCAACCACTAAATTATGTTTCAGCATTTGCAAATCGTTTATTCGACAATAATCATTCACCATCTATAGAAAACCCGCTTATTCTACATTTTTCACCCAAACGGACGTTAATTGGTTTTATTAGAGTCCACTGAAATTAAAAAAAGTCATAGCCCACAATGAACCCATTCTAAACAACCAACTAGAAACCACAAAATCAACAATAATTGATTTACTAATAAATGACATTTAACATAAATTTGGGGGGTCAGGTAGGCTAGGCGGTAGCGTGACAGCGAGCTAACCAGGGGACCCGGGTTCGAATCCGACTCGAGGCATCCAGCTAAAATTTGACCCCGGGGGTAGAGACAAATTTTAAAAAAAATATAACTAGTATCGTAATTAGGCTTATGGCTAGAAAGGCCGAAAAGCCAAAAAAAACATAAATTCATACTTTACAATTTTTTCTTTTTTTCCCTTTTTATTAATCCCCTATACCTTCCAGATTTGTCTCCATTCACATATTGTGAATCCTTTATTTAATACCCTTAATAGTTATTTCTAGAACCATTTATAAATAAATTCCGACCACCCTCCTTACCTGACACCCGCTTTAACTAACATTAATAACAAAAACAAATTTCTTCGAAATAATAAAATCTCAAGCAAAACATTCTGTGAAAAAACAGGCCAAGTTCGAAAAAGTAGTGAAATCTAGTGAGTAGCCAAGTTAAATTCGCCAAGAATAATTAGGTTGAGAGATCTACTATTTTCTCAACTTAATTATTCTTGGCGATTTTAACTTGCCTACTCACTAGATTTCACTACTTTTTCGAACTTAGCCTGTTTTTTCACAGAATGTTTTGGTTGAGATTTCTCTTCTTTTTGTAAGCTATGAGGAAGCCCGTTGGTCCAAAGATCTAGAATTTCCATTTTCGACCCCCTTCCACCCTATTTTGCCGAAGGCCCGGGCGTCAGCTAGTTCCAAAAATCTCCAAGTAATTCCAGTAATTCCAAAATAATTCCACATAATTCCAAAGAGGTATACACCTAATTCGAATCGCGATTCACCCCTCGGGTTTTGATGACCTGTCAGTGAGTGAGTGAGTGCTAAAATTAGCTATTTTCTCAGGTTCATATCTCAGAATCTATTTAAGCTATATTATTGAAATTTGGTACTCTCCTCAATATGGATTACATAATTACATGCGTATAATTTCAGCTCTGTATCTCAAATGAATTCCGAGCAGCAGGGAGGGTCGAAATTGGCTAGAAATGGTTCTTGTAAATAGCGTATAGCGTGTACGGGCAAGCTAATTCTCGAACTTGGCCTGCGCACGCTGTGCGCTTTGATAACTGAATAAATAAGGAATTTACCTCTAATTCCGGAATATTATTTTCATCAAGGTTTAAAAATTGAGTATCCGGGTTAACATTATTTGGAGCTCTTGATAAACTGAGATTTCGACAAGACACACTGGGTCCATCTACTCCGGGAAGATTTGCAAAACTAGGCAGATGTAGATTGGAGCAAGTACATTTCTCTGGGCATTCCATCCAAACCAAGGCTGGAAATGAGGAAAGGAGAACCGTCAGGGCCAGCCCAGTCATCCTGTCTCCACTTCCTCTCGGGCCTCTCGAGACTGAATGCGAATCTCAACATAAAGCTGTTTTTGAAGGCTGCCAGATAGATAGGATGTGCAAACGACGTCATCACTAACCGGTTCACTATAATTCTCTGCTCTTTTTTAATATCTTAAGAAATAATAGGCAAAGTATTTTAAATAATTGGTAGAGAGGGTGAGCAGAGACGCGCCGACCATATGTGCAAAGTCGTACGGCGCACGACGGTGCCAAAGCCTTAAAGGCGCCGACAGGCTTAGACATTTCAAAGGCCTTCGATCAAGTCTGGCACAAAAATCTTCTTGCCAAATTACCTGCATTTGGCCTCCCCCCGAGCCTCTTCAAGTTGCTTGATAGCTTTCTCTCAAAACGCTCTATTAAAGTCGAGGTTGATGGAATATCATCCTCGACCTTCAATACTAATGCTGAAGTCCCTCAGGGCTCAGTCATTTCTCCTACACTGTTTATTATTTATATTAATGACCTTTTAAACTTACCCTCTAATCCTATACAATGTTTCACTGACGATAGCACCCTCCATAATGCTCAACCCTTACTAAACAATCGCGAAAACATAGCTTCCTCGATAAATTTAGATCTAAGCAGGCTTAGGAGGAGATCTCACAACTTGGTAAACTTTAATGCTGGCAAAACTCAGTGCTGTCTAATTTCTAGGCGCGTAGATAGGAACCTTCGTGACATTTCCTTTGATTCGAATTCATTAGAATTCCGTGATAAAATATCAATGTTAGGTGTCACCTTAGGTTCTGACCTTTCTTGGAATGACCATATTATCTCAGTAGCAAAAGCTGCAGCATGTAAGCTTGGCTTTCTTTTCCGAACCAAACACTTTTTCACCCCTACTCAACTCCTTATATTATACAAGGCTCAAATTCGCCCTGTCTTGAATATTGCTCTCATCTGTGGAGAGGGGCCTCCAAGTATTCTCTTAATACCTTAGATGCAATTCAGAGGCGGGCTATCAGACTTATAGGCGATCCCTCATTAACTGACACTCCCTAGCCCATCGTAGATCTGTCTCCGCCCTTTCCCTTTTTTATAGATATTACCATGGCTTTTGTTCTGACGAAATAAAATCGATAATCCCACCAAGGGCTTCATTTGCTCGAAATACACGATTTTCTAAGATTCAACACCCCTAAAAACTGGATATTAATCGAACAAACGCATTCGCCAATTCATTGACATCTAGAGACTGGAACTCTCTTCCCCCGACCGTCTTTCCAGCAAATTATAACCTTCAATCTTTCAAGACCAACTACAGATACCTTCGACTCCTACCCAATCCCTAAATCTCTTCGTATCTTCACAATGCAAGGGTCCACTTCGGACTGCTTGGTGCAACTACTTCTTGTATCAATATCATTATAAACAAAAAAAAAAAAAAAAAGCGACCATTGACCATGAGCTATATTATACCAAATTAATAAATTTTAGAGAATTTAAAAAAGTAATATCTCACTCTAGGGTAAACGGTAAAGTATTTTAAAATATAATTTTACTAAAAACTTTATATAACCTTTTTTGTGGTCCTCAAGTTACTAATTAATTAGAATATTAAATTTCATCAAAATTGGTCAAGGGTTAAGTCATTTTCAAGATTTTTAGAAAATATTAAAAAAGTACTGGAATAAAATACTAATGTTTGTTACTTTGTTAGATATTTTGATAATAAGATTGAATGAAAATTTCTTTAAAAATAAATTAATCCGAATTATGTAAATAAATGTTTTTGAATTTTCGTGTTTATTATTTCTTTACTAATTATAATCGGCTTGCGCGACGACACTGGTGTGATTTTTTTAATTTTAAAACCCACTAATAGTTCATGACAAATAAAATTTTTAAAATTAGTAAATTTAAATTATTATTTTAAAACTTACTACAGCAGCAAAGGCCGAAGCCGTGGTTTGAAGCTGGTGTACATGTAATAGAATAAATATTATTACAAGTCTATATTTTGCTTGCAATGTTTGTTTGTTGGTTTAGGTTAAATCTTGCAAGCTCAATTAGAACCATTCATCTTATCCTATGGAGTTGAAATTTTACATGTTGGTTCAGTTTTAATGTCAATGCATTTTTATGGTAAGCCGGTCTACCATAGGGTGAACGCAGTGGCTCTTATCCTACGAAGCTGAAATTTCGTGTCATGTCCTATGGAGCGCATCAGTGGTTAAGAAAAATAAATGAACAGACTTAGAAACATGTCCAGCGAAAAATGAAAAATAAAAAATAAATTAATTAAAAAAAAACATTTTTAAAAACAAGCTTTTATTTAAATGCTCTAAAAATAAACTGCAACGGATCGTTGCTAAACTTTATCTAAACTCATTTGAAATATTAATATGTTTATTCCTTTATTATTAATCTAATATATCACTTGCAATTTGCAGTTCATGTTGACTTTAATTCAAAAATAATGATCGATTCTCATTTAACAGTCGAGGAATAACCATTCTACATTGGATTTTTTACGTTTCGGTTATTATTGGTAACCATTGTTGAAGACATGGAGGAATCGACTTAAAATCAAAAATAGCGATCGATTCTCATCTAATACTTGAGGAATAACAATTCTACATTAGATTTTTGACCCTTCGATTATTATTGATAACCATTACTGAAGACATGGAGGAATCGACTTAAAATCAAAAATAACGATAGATTCTTATCTAATACTAGAGGAATAACCTTATTGCATTCCATTTTGATGTTTTGACTATTAATGGCAACCTCTACTGAAAAAGTGGAAGAATCGAATTAAATTCAAAAAGACTAAATTCTTTTTATGGCAAACAACTCAAGCTTGAGTTGTTTACCAAAAAAGAATTTAGTCTTTTTTATTTTAAGTCGATTCTTACACGTTTTCAGTAGAGGTTGCCATTAATAGTCAAAACATCAAAAATGGAATGCAATAAGGTTATTCCTCTAGTATTAGATAAGAATGGATCGTTATTTTTGATTTTAAGGCGATTCCTCCATTTCTTCAGCAATGGTTACCAATAATTATCGAAGCATCAAATCTAATGTATGATTATTATTGAAACGCGTGCAACCAAATTTGGCGTGAATTGGACCTATGTACAGACAAAACCTTAATTTTATATATATAGATATGAACATCTATGTAAGGATCCTCCGCAGACTACAGAGGCTGAACCTTTTCGGTGCAACTTCTTCTTATATCAGTATCATTATATAAAAAAAAAAATGGAGGGTATATTGTATTTGTTCTATTTAGAATTACTTGTGTCAAGGGATATTCTCGCGACAAGCTTTTATCTATAGGTATAAGATTATTCCTCTAGTATTAGATAAGAATCGATCGTTATTTTTGATTTTAAGGCGATTCCTCCATGTCTTCAGCAATGGTTACTAATAATAATCGAAGCTTCAAAAATCTAATCTATAATTATTATTCTTCAAGTATTAGATGAGAATCAATCGCTATTTTTGATTTTAAGTTGATTCCTCTATGTCTTCAGCAACGGTTACCAATAAAAACCGAAACGTCAAAAATCCAATATAGAATGGTTATTCCTCAAGTACTAGATGAGAATCAATCGCTATTTTTGATTTTAACTCGATTCCTCCATGTCTTCAGCAAAGGTAAATGATAAGAAAACAACGCAGTTGCTATGGTTACTTATAAAATTTCCTTCCAAATTTTTAGCATTTCACAGAGAGAAGCCTATCCATTCTTACTTAAACAAGGCTAAATGAGCTATATTAAAACTTTCAAATGAATAAATTTTAAAGAATTTAAAAAATTAAAAAAAGTACTATCTTACTCTAGAGTAAAGTACTTTAAAATATAATTTTACTAAAAACTTTATTTAACCTTTTCTGTGGTCCCCAAGATACTTAATTAGGATATTAAATTTCATCAAAATTGGTTAAGTCATTTTCAAGATATTTAGAAAAAACTAAAAAAGTACTGAAATAAAGTACTAATGTTTGTTAGCCGATATGTACCAAAAACTAATCAGCACTTCATTTTGTTAATCTAATGGTAGGTTTTCAATTTTATTTCAATCGGTGTAACGGTGTGGAAAAAATCGTGGGCCAAAAAACGATAACATACATACATATGGTACATACATCCATACATCCGCACGCAATAAATGAAAAAATAGCACTTTTTCCTCTCGACGAGACCCCATGTAATTTTTTTGGCAAATCCGTCATTGAATACTACAATTTGTGGCCTTAATTGAGTCCATGGGTTCCGTAGTCTTTACCTGAGGACCCTTTGAAGCCACGCTTGCCTCGAGACCGATTACAATACTCTCCCCATGCTTCGCATTGGATAAAGTAAAAAAGAAAATAAACTTTGAAGTAAATCAAACCCTTCATTTTCTTACATTATACAATTTTATATGATACTAGCTTCAAGGCCCACCTTCGGCGGGCCTCTTGTGAGCCAAAGGGCTACGCCCCCTGGAGCCCCACCCTACGAACCCCACCCTCACACCCCACTCCCCCCGAAACACATAGCGCCCCACCTCCACAACATGCACCCATGCACAACCCCCGCCCCCACACCACCATCCCAACACTCCACCCCGCACCCCATACACCTTGGACCCCACCCCCATATCACCCCACTACGCCTCTGGACCCTCACCTGAACCCTCCACTCCACCAACCCTGCACCCCCCCTCCCGGACCACACCCCGTGCTCTCCACCCCCGCGTACTACACTCCCGACTATCCACCTGGGCCCCCACCCCGTACCATCCCCGCTACGCCCCTGGACTCCACCCCGCACCACCCCCTGCACCCCCATCTTACTCCGCCCCACTCCTTCACCCCACACCTATTCCACCCCCGCAGGCGCCCTCCGCACCCAGTTTTTGCATTTCTACCCTTCTAGTGACCCACAGATTATTTATAGACAATTTGGTTTAGTTTGGTTCAAGAGCAAGAATTTTCATATTTTGACTCCCCCCCCCCCTTTTTGGGTGGTTTTTTGGTGGAATTTTTTAAACAAAAGTTGTCAGAAATCACATTCCCTACAACTTTGCTCATAATAAAATTTGCCGTAGAGTTAATAGTTTACGAGTTATATGATAATTTTCTTTCGTTTGCCCCCCAAACTCCCTTTTGGATTCAAAGATCAAAACGTTATATAGCTAACAACGTAAGTTAGAAGACATCTGATGCAAATATGAAATTTCATAATAATCCCTTCAGCCGTTTTTACGTGAATCGTGAGCAACTTTTCACGGACACCACGGTAACAGACAGAGAGACAGGAATTTTGTTGAGGGTGCTTTCGTTCATAACTTTGCTTGAAACACGTGCAACCAAATTTGGCGTGAATTGGACCTATGTACAGACAAAACCTTAATTTTATACCTATAGATAAAAGCTTGTCGCGAGAATATCCCTTGACACAAGTAATTCTAAATATAACAAATACAATATACCCTCTATTTTTTTTTATTTTTTTATATATAATGATACTGATATATGAAGAAGTAGAATCCTTACATAGATGTTCATATCTATATATATAAAATTAAGGTTTTGTCTGTACATTGCTCCAAATCACGCCAAATTTTGTGTGCACACGTTTCAAACAAAGTTATGAACAAAAACACCCTCAACAAAATTCCGGTCTGTCTGTCTGTTTGCGTGGTTTCCGAAAAGTTGCTCACAATACACGTAAAAACGGCTGAAGGGATTTTATGAAATTTCATATTTACATCAGATGTCTTCTAACTTACGTTTTTAGCTATATAACGTTTTGATATTTTGACCCCAGAAGGGGGTTTGGAGGGGTGCACGAATGAAAATTATCAAATAACTCTTAAACTATTAACTCTACGGGAAATCTTACAATGAGCAAAGTTTAGGGAATATGATTTCTGACAACTATTGTTTAAAAAAATTCCCCCAAAAAACACCCAAAAAAAGGGGGGGGGGGTCAAAATATGAAAATTCTTGCTCTTTGACCAAACTCAACCAAATTTTGTATACATAATCTGTGGGTCACTAGAAGGCTAGAAATGCAAAAACTAACCACCCAAAGGGGGAGGGGGGCAAAAAATGAAAATTCTTACCCTTATAGCCAACTTAATCAAATTTTGTATATAGAATCTGTGGGTCACTAGAAGGCTAGAAATGCAAAAACTAACTACCCAAAAAGGGGGGGGTCAAAAAATGAAAATTCTTACCCTTAGAGCCAACTTAACCAAATTTTGTATATATAATCTGTGGGTCACTAGAAGACTAGAAATGAAAAAACTTGGTTCGGGGGGGTGGAGGGCACGGGATGGGGTCCGGGGGGTGCAGGGTTTAGGTGAGGGTCCAGAGGCGTAATGGGTGGGCTCAGGTGAGGGTCCAGAGGCGTAGTGGGGTGGGTAGGGCGCGCGGTGGTGGTGCGGGGGTGGAGAGCGCTGGAGTGGGCTCGGAGGGGAGGTTCAGGTGAGGGTCCAGAGGGGTAGTGGGGTGCGAGGGGTCATGGGTACATGGTGCGGGGGTGGGAGGTGCTGGGTGGGGTTCGGGGGTGTGTGAGGGGGGTTCCTGGGTGTCCAGGGGGTGCCCCATGGCCAGCAAGAGGGCCGCCGAAGGCGGGCCTTCTAGCTAGTAACTTATAATACAGCACTACATAATTCAACATCGTGTCAAGATATATTCATGCGACAAGCTTTTATATCATATGAAATTATATAATGTAACAAAATGAAGGGTTTGATTTATTTCAAAGTTTATTTTCTTCTTTTTAAATTTTTCTTCTATTTAAATAAAAGCTTGTTTTTAAAAATGTTTTTTTTTTTTTAATATATTTATTTTCTTATTATTGAGCATAAGGTTTTTTGTTTACTATACCCAAGTACTTTTTTTTTTATTTCAAATATATATTTTTTATATTTTCTGAACCTGAACCGAACCTGAACCTAATTTTTTTTTTAATTTCTGAACCCGAACCCATTTTTCTGCGGTTCCGATCACTGGTGTCTGGTGATGCTTCCCCTACCCTCTGCTAATATAGAACTAAAACAATTAAGCAACAAATTTATTTTGAAAATTAAGACATTTTAATACAATTTGACACAAATTAAAAAAAATATATTCATTAATAGTTTCAGTAAATGGAGTAAGAAAAATTGTTAAAATACCGAATGAAACGAAACGATGATTCGTGAGATGAAACTCGATTCTATAGTTGCTTAAAGAATTTTTAATTTGCCTTGCACAAAGATAATTACATAAAGATACTTAAATTAGCAACTTAGTAAAATTCATCAAAAAACAAAAAATAATAAAAATTAAATAGAACCCTTCTTCGAGTATGTATATCATTGGAAACATATTCTAATATTTTTTTTATTTATTAATATCATCCATACCCTATTTGGGGTTTGGATTTAGGTATACAATTACCATTTTTTTAAACAATTACTTTACAAATTAATTTATCTTGTCTTATAATAATTCATATTATATTCTTCTTCTCTTCCTTAAAAATATTCTATTATCTCAACCAGAAATAATTTAATTAACATAATATTTGGTCTTATTTGGCATTTATTAATTAAGAGAATTATTAACAAAGGATATTTTTTGAGAATGTTTTAATAAAATCTATAGGGTTAGCTATTCGCAAAATAAGAGTAAAATACATAAATTCCGAATAACATTCCAAGGATAAAATTAGTTTCGTTATTTGTATATAAATATAGGAACAGACTTTGCTCTGTTGATAATTTACTCTAAAATATTTTGTCCATCAAAAATAACAAAAATTACAATTATCTTTGTACTAGATTTAGCTCTCTGTTGGAAGTGCACATACTTTGCCGCCAATGGAATCGTTTTTACACCACCGATCAACTGTTTTGCCTTTATATATATTTGGATTGTTTTCTAATTGTAATTTCTTGATTTTCACCATAAAATAAGCTTCAGGTAAACTAATTTTGAATAAATCGTTATTTTCTAGAGCTAATAAATTTAAATTTGGTGCCCACCTTAATATTTGATTATCGACAAATGATATTTTATTATTTGAAAGAATTAATTGTTCTAAAGAATGTGGAACTATCGGCATAGTTACAAATCTATTATTATTTAATTCAAGACGTATTAACTTGAAATAGAACAATAAATTATGCTCGTTATCATTGGGAATCTGATTGTTACTGAGATGAAGGGCAAGAACTGATCTCGAAGTTAAAGGCACTTTTTGAAACTTGTTATTTTTAAGAAGTAAATGCGTGACGTCATCAGCATCAAAACGTCCTATCTCTTGAACTTTAGAGTTCTCAGCCTGGACATGTTTGAGATTCCGGGTATTACCACCATCGTCGACGATCTGAAAAAGAACAGAAATGATTTTATACTCACAAACTTTATTTATTAAGAGAACATTACTAAAATAACCCTTCAACTACTTAGCTATTATTATATAGGATTCTCTATGGAATAAAGAAGAGAAAGAATTGAGGAGAAGAAACTAAATCTCCGTTCGCATGAGTATTTTCAACGAAGTGTGATTTAATCCTAAGTAAATCGGATTTTTTTAAATACGATATCATTTGCACATTTCTTTGAAGTTGTGAAGTCTACCTAATATGTTTCTATAGTGGTACTTTTTTAAACGATGATAAAGACCCCGCTCCTTTAGCTTCCCTCTATTTTGCCTGAGAGTTTGTTTAAGAATAATATTAATTCAATTGTTTTTTCTTCAAATTTCTTATATAGAAAAATTACACAAATTCGTAATTATTAATTGCTATTTTCTGGTCAAATGTGTTCTACGCGCAAAGCATGCTTTGGGAGGAATTACTGACCATAGCGCATCAGAGCACCTGCCGTGACAGGTTTTTATAAATTGATGAAAGAATGATTCATATAAAGGTTTATTTTTTATTTTAGAATCATTAATTAATTATATAACGATGTTGACAAATATGATGAAACTTCCTCAGATAATAATAGATGAAAAGGTCAATTAAAATCAACATTCAATGTTGGGAATGACTAGCTTCAATATCAAAAACAAATTTTTTCGAAATAATAAAATAACTAAATAAATAAGTGATTTACCTCTAATTCTGGAATATTATTATCATCAAGATTTAAAAAGTGAGTATCCGAGTCAAAATTAGCTCGAGCTTTTAAGTTGAGATTTCGACAAGACACTTTAGATCCATTTATATCGGGAAGATTTCCAGAAATTAGTACATAATTAGTGGAGCAAGTACATTTCTTTGGGCATTCCGTCCAAACCAAGGCTGGAAGTGAGGAAAGGAGAACCGCCAGGGCCAACCCAGTCATACTGTCTTCGCTTCCTTTCGAGACTGAACGCTAAACTCAACAAAAAGCTGTTTGGGAAGGCTGCCAGATAGATAGCTATGATTTACAAACGACGTCATCAAAATCAGTTCAATTTTATTCCCACCTTAAGAAATGATAGGCAAAGGAATTTTTAAACAACTGGAAGAGGGTCTAAAACAGAAAACCATAGTTGGAGTTTCTCAATAACAAGCTGATGAAATTAAAAAAATATTTTACTGAATAATATTTATTTTTTAATTTTATTTTATCTCTTTTATCTCAAATACTTACACACAAGGCCGCGCCTACCGGGGGTGCCTTGAGGCCACGTCAGAAGAAGCGGTAAATTTTGGATCAAATTTTCTGCATGTACTGAGAAAAATATTTAATTATTATCTGCCACCTTCAGGGCGGCGAGACATGTCAGCGCCCACTTAGATTTATTTGACTCATGTCGACGACGCGACGGACGACCAAATTATAATAGAGTGTCGGCTGGGACATAGTCATAACTCATAATCATAACATATACTCGGGCTTTAAGCCCGATGCATACGAGGCTTGTTTTAATAATTTTTTGTCTGCTTGCTGCTAGCAGATGGCTTCCCTGGACCAAGCCGGGAAATAGAACATGTCCTATCTTTTAAATCAAGCAAGCTAGCCAGAAAGACAGCTAGCAGTGACGTCATTTCGATCCGGACAGGCCTCCAAATTGAAAACAGAGAGCTCCCATCCCCAAAACAGGTAGATGAAAAAATAATTTTTAAGAAAAAAATAAAACCGACTTCAAAAAAATTAAATGCAACAAATAAAATACACTAAAACAAACTATACCTATAAGCGAGCGTACCAACCAAACGTACTAAGTAATTTTTTTGAGGGTATCAGAGTTATAGTTTTTCGGTTTATGTACTGTTATGTCTAATCGTAAGTGAGAGATAAAAATGAATAATAAATAAACAAATATTTAAATTTATTTCTTCTGTATTAATTTGGCACTACGTTTTATCAAAAGTAAATGTTGATAGTAAAATTCTTCAATAATTTCAAATAGATCCGACAATGAACTCGGCCAAGGAAATTGCCAAAAATTTAGATTTCGAAATCGAATTTCCAATATCTGAGACAATTCGAAAAAGAACAAAAACGCTCATGTTTGAATATGAACAAATTGGGGTAACGTTCCCACAGCAGCCAGACATGCCGTATCCCTACCAAGCTTCAAATAAGAAAAGGAATATCAAAAAACCAGCCATTCTAAGACTCTTATACTATTATGTATTCAATAAAATTTTTGTATTTTGATTTATGACCTTGCATTTTTTCGAGAAAATGAAGTGTGCAGGTGTGAGTATCTATCCAGTGCTTTTGTAAGCGGCCGAACACCCTGTGGCGCGACCATGTACTTACCATACATACCGTATATCCATTGATGCGCGAAAGGAACGATTTTCAAATATACAAAACCCTTATGCTGTAACATTAGTTAAGAATCAAGAAACATATTCACCAATTTGTTTATGACTTGTACTCTCGTTTCCTGCCTTCATCTTTCCCGCGTTCTATAATCTTCAATCTCTCAAGACATATAAGTATGTTACGGCCTCAAAATGCTATATAGAATTGTTGTTCCTCGAGAATTAGATCAATAGCTATTTTCTATATTAAATCAATTTCTCCATGTCTTTAGCAATAATTACCACTAGTGGTGGAAACTTAAAATGCTACTCTTAATTGATTCAAAATTAAAAAGAATTTTTTTTTAATTTCATCGAATGTTCAAACTAGATAATTGTTAAAGATGGGCCTCCCCGTCACATTTTACTTTATAAAAAGTAAATTTTTTTTTATTAGTCTCCAAGAATACATCAGCAATCTGCCCTAGCGGGCAATAGGCTTCTTTACAGGTTTAATGAAAAATGACATGATTTACAATGATTTTAATGATATTTCCATTGACTTATCATTAGGGTGGGATTTATTGGTTTCAAGAAGGTTTGGCATGGTCTCGTGAAGGGTTGTGGTAGGTTGATTGGTCTGTGTCTTTTTAATCTTGTTGGTGGTAATGTATTTATTATGTCTTGAGCGTACTCATTTGAGTGGTCAGTTTGTTTAGGTACTTGTGGCTGTGTTCTCTTATTTCGTCTTTGACGAAAGTTATTTCTATGTCTTTTAGTATAGTCGTGTTTGGTACCCCTCTGGGGGCAAAAAGTAAATGGAGACGAATTTCTCAGTATGTACTCAAAGCTGACAGATTGAACTTACCCAATTAATTGCTATTACACTCCCCCGACGTCGCCCGACCTATATACCTATTGCTTTTATTTGAAATGATAGAGCGAGTTCGGATAACGTCGGGGGTCGGATATCGGAGCCACTGTGACAGTAGCTTAACATTACAGAGAAGCCATCTTGACGTTCCACTATGTATGCATTCTCAAAGTTTTAAAATTAAAGCCATTTAAATTTTAGACGACACTCGTGATGAAAATAGGTAGTTCAAGTCTCAGTCGTTGCTCGCGTAATAAAAAAAAATCGACAGGCTAAATCACGGCACTAACACTACTAACCCATGATAGAAACTAGCATAGTCAATAGAAACTGGCTAAATGGACTTAGTATCCGAAGCCAATTAAATAAAAAAAAGTCTCACTCGCATAAGTCAAAAGATTGATTGTTTAGTTTTTTTTTTTTTTTGTTTTTTATCAATTAAAAAATATTTATTGGCAAAAATGAGCAACCGATAGAACCCTCACTTAACGGGGAAGTAAATCTATTCTTCTTATGGGAGAAGAAATGTTGTTTCCCAGATAACTTTCTGCCAATAAATGTCAGGAGGAGTGAATTCACGTAATTTCGAAAGTAAATATTAATTTTATAAATTTATAATTCATTCCTATTGTGATTTTCGCGAATACTCTTTCTTTCATTAGTATTTTGTTAATCCTTAATATTATTTTATAATCTAGGTCTGTTTGAAAGGTGATCAAAAATTTCAGAAAGATGCAAATAAATTTACCTAAAGTAATCATGTCGACGTTTGGGCTAAACGTAGACATGATTACTTTAGATATAGCACACAGCAACTCTTCTTAAATTAATTTAATTTTAAGAATTGATATAAGAAAAATGTAGAAATAAATATGTATAATAATTTATTATTGAATGAATTAATAAAAATATATACAGTGAAGATTTTAGTAGAGAAATTAACAAAAGTAATAATATCTTCTTCAGGTTAAAGTTCAGATTCACTTTCAGAACTTTTATGTTTTTCTGGAAGAAAGACTTCATCTTCAGCTTCTTGTATTCCTCGAAGAAGAGAACTTCGTTTCATTAGTGGTGATGCGATTTTATGTCTAGAAAATTCTGGAGAAAAGTCGTATCTCGTGGGTCGGTCAGGAGGAGTATCGGGGGTTGGCGAATTCTGGCCAGGGGTATTTAAAGGGGCGGTTACCATCACTCCGTCCACGCTATCACCCATCATGCTCAATTGCGACTGTCTTTTTGAAATACGTCTGCTCGTCGTTTCCAGGATGGCTTTGATTCCCTCTAGCTGTTCAGGATATTCATTGCCTAAATCTGAAAAGTGAAATTTAATGTTAATTATTATCTTTTTAAATCTAAACCCTCAAACTTTGTGTAAATACTAGAAATGTTTAATTGGTTTTCACATTCAACTATGTTGTTTAGCCTGAAAAATTTTGCATATTATCAGATTAATCAGCAAAACCGTAAACAGAAAATTAAAAAACTGACTATTTTACCCCTTTAGGTGGGGAGGAGAGGGGTCCAGGAGGTGAAGCTCTCTGGCTAGCAAGAGGTCCGCGGGCCTTGCAGCTAGTAGATTATAAAAAATTTTAGTAAAAATTAGGAAAAAGTCAAAACATTTTCTAAATGATTTTCAATATTTTTCTTTTTTAATTGAAAATTTTCCATTGATAAAGAGAGAAATTCTCCCGAAACATTTGAGGTTTGATTAACGTTTAAAGGTTGTTTTATAAAAGATTTGTATTATATATATATATATATTCGTTATACCAGGTGAGATTTTTTATCTTGAGACAGTTTCACATCTCAAAAACAGTGCATTATATGAAAAAAAGATTCAAATAAATGTTTATTTATATCTAAACTATGCTATTGTTTGTCGACCTAGAACAAGTTTTCAAGGGTATTTTGAGATCAAGTTCTGTTTTTTAAACAGAAAGCTATATGTTTCTGTACATATTCTTAATTTAGAAAAAAAAACCGAACAACTATCATTAGAACTATTTTTTATACGACATCAAATAAAAAAATATTAAATCAATTAGATCTCAAAAAAATCCTAATAATTATTTTTAAAAATCATTCATCTTGATTATCAAATAATAATGATCAAATAATTAATTATTAAATAAATAATTTAATAATTTTTCGACACTGTTCTGAGATATTTCAGAGTGTATCACAAGTCTTCTGAATAAATTCCAGTTCCAATTTCGTTATTTTGGTCTGTTTCAGTTTCTTCGTAGCCTTTACATTTCTTGTTTTTTTTTTTAAATAGATTTACAACACGATAAAATGAAACTCCTAAGGGCAAAAATATTAAATTATTTATTTAATAATTAAATATTTGATCATTATTATTTTATAATTAAGTTGAATGATTAATAAAAATAATTATTAGGATTTTTTCGAGATCTAATTGATTTAATATTTTTTACTTTACCATACAGGGTATGGTCAAGTATTGTAATCGTGCATGAAAAAAGTGTTTTTTTTCCTTCTTTTTTCAGAAATATCTCAAAAACGCCTGAAACTATTATGATTAAAAAAATTGTTCGCTCTACAAAAAAGCCCTAATAAGTGAACATCGAAAAAATTATAATTTTCGAGATAATAATTATTTTGTCATAATGTCTGTTAATCTGGTTGTTAGTTAGTCTGTCTGTTAGTCCAGTGTTTCGCAAAGTGTGTGCCGCGGCACACTGGTGTATCGTGGTCATTAGTTAGTGTGCCGCTAAAAAATGTTAAGTTTTATGAAGATAATTCACATCCACATAGCTGAGAGTTATGGGAGCAGCCTTATCTACGATTATTGCTTCAAATTTTGATCGCCTGTGCTCAGTTAAGTAGGCTTACATTCCTCATTAAACATCTTTTCATATTATATTGATTTGAATAATAAATAAATATTAAATAAACATTGAGTTTTTTACTTTGGTGTACCTTTAAAAATTCTTGATTTGGAATAGGTGTACCTTGAACACAAAAAGTTTGCGGAACACTTGTGTTAGTCTGTCTATGCGTTACAAAAATTTTGTGGACGAGCTAGCTCAAAAAACTAGTGTGAATATCGAAACCAAATTTCACACGTAGTTTTGATCCATTGAGATTAAGAGCTGATTAGATTTTGGTGCATATCGACCCAAAATTAAGGGGAGTGGAGGGGGGATTAAAAATTAAAAATCTAGGCCATTTGAGCAAACTCAACCAAATTTTGTATACATAATCAATGGGACCCCAGAAGTCTAAAAATGCAAAAACTAACCGTCCAAAATGGGTCAAAAATGAAAATATAGGCTCTTGTACCAAACTCAACCAAATTTTGTATACATAATCAGTGCCCCCCTCCAAAAAAAAAAAAAAATTCAACCTCATCGCGGCACGTGTTACCATTTATCCATTTAAGATGAAACTTTGTTGAATTGTATCAAATTTAATCCAGTTTAAAAATGTATAGAGTGGTCTTTCATGGTCAAAATGGGAAAAAAATCGAAAAAAGTGCGAGTTTTTTTGTGGGGGATTTGCAGGAACAGAAAAAATACGCTAAATTTCAACTAGCGTTTGAACCCAAACGGTTGGTCGGAGATAAAAAGCTAAATGATAAAATTTGTAGGAAACTTTATGGACTTTCATATTGAATAGAAAGGTTATTTACGAAAAGTTGATAGTTTTCGAGTTATAAGCAAAAATCCGCCAAAAAATGAGATTTTTTTACACTTTTTTGCATTTTTGACAAAGTTTCATGACGAAATTTTGTTATAAAATCTCAGATTCAGATTCAGCACACCAAAAAACATAAAGGGTCGAAGAAATTACAACTACCCCAAAACTTTCCAGGTAAAAACACAATTTAACTGGACTATTTGTTTTAATAAAATTAAATTCCCAATAAATATTTTGCTTTGTGGATTGACCCCCCCCAGGAAAGTTTTCTGGCTACGCCACTGCTTCGTAATACCCTTGAAAGCTTGTTCTAGGTCGACAAACAATAGCGTAATTTAGTTTCCCTGATATAAATAAACTTTTATTTTTAAACTTTTTTTCATATAATGCATTGTTTTTGAGTTATAAGACTGTCTCAAGATAAAAAACTCACCCGGTATATTTCAAAATAAATTGAAATAAAGATATTAATTAATAAAATCGTTATACTCAGATTCGATTCTTTTTCTTGTCTCTACAAAATGTTCTCCGTCGGAATCGGATGGGTTAGAAGATCTTCTTCGGGCTTGCGCGGCCAGTGAAATAATTCTCTTCGAGTTGGATCTTCGTCTTTCAAGCTGCTCATCTAAATCTTGACACCCATCATCCACCAATCGAAAGCTGTGTCGCTTCTGGAACTAAGAAAAAATATCAATTAGAGGAGATAGTACAATAATTAGTCAGATAATATAAATAAATAGCAAAAAAAATCATTTCTTATTATTTTATTTTTATAATAAAACGTAAGCTGACATTAATAAATTAAAGAACTCATATGCAATTTGCATTCTCTGTTCTATTATACAAGGTAAAATCGATAATAACAAAATTGAATAGAGTTGACGGTTTTGACATCATAGTTTTTTGCTGGAAATTTAAGAGAACAAACTATTTAAATTTGCCTGTGAAAATGAAATAAACAGATAATGTGATGATGCAAGGAAAAAGGGCTCTTATCTTGACCCTTGGCAAAATCGAGCTAATAATGGAATTTCCTGTTTCTAGAGAATCAACTTAACAAAACGCTTTTTGTCTCGCCCAATAATTCCAAAAATTGACTGAGTTATAAATGTTTGACTATTTATAAATATTATATGTTTATTTATATTATATTTCACTTTTTATGCCCTTCCCGAAAAAACTGGTCGGTGAAGATAAGGGGCATTTCTCTCGCACCATTACTAATTAAAATTGTTAATTGATCTAATAATTTTTTATTGTTAAAACTATTTTTATATTATGTTTATTACGATACAAATACATTTTGTTGTTGGTTCATGCATATTTTCTTTTAGTATCTGGTTGTATAGTATTGTTTTAAATTATTGGATAAAAAATACCTAATGTGAAACCTACCAAGTATTTTTATCCAATAATTGTTTTATTTCTCATCTACATTTACACATCTATTGAACACTTTCAGTGGTGTATCTCTGCATTCAAATTAATCACTTAGAATCAAAATCAAAAAGTATAAAATTCGTTGTAAAGCCAGATTTCGAAAATATATGTATATCCTATACTACTAAAGCGCATTTGTGCCTGCCTGTGTATGTACCTACCTATCTATCTATGTATGAATCTATGTCCGTCCCCCAACAAAAACAGTCGTCATAGTTACCAATTTAAATGAAATTATCTATATATATAGAATTAAGGTTTTGTCTGTACATTGGGGTGGTGGTGTGGGTGGGTTTCGAGGGGGGGTCCAGAGGTTGTCATGGTTACTAATTTAAATGAAATCTATATATATATATAAAATTAAGGTTTTGTCTGTACATTGGAGGGGGGGGGGTGAATGGGCGTGCTGAGTGGGCTTCGGGCGAGCAAGAGGGCCGCCGAAGAATATCAAAATCAAATTTCACGCGTAGTTTTGGTCTATTGAGATTAAGAGCTGATTAGATTTTGGTGCATATTTACTCAAAATTAAGGGGAGTAGAAGGGTTGTTAAAAAATAAAAATCTAGGCTATTTGAGCAAACTCAACCAAATTTTGTATATATAATCCGTGGGCGCACAGAAGTCTAGAAATGCAAAAATTAACAGCCCAAAATGGGGGAGGGGAGAGTGTAGGGTCAAAAAACATTTTGGTCATTTAACATTTTGTATACATCCGTGGACCCCCAGAAGACTAATGGGCGGTTAGATTTTGCACTTATAAACATACCTTGTATGGTAAAGTAAAAAGCGTCTTATAATTTTGAAAATTCCACTTTAACGAAATTGTCTAATTCATAAAAGAGTGAAAGCTAACAGTTGGGTCCGAGTTTTTAAACGCCAATTTTGTTGTCAAAATGGTTCCCCCACTCTGCCCACCTTTATATATATATAAATTGTAATTATTCTTATTTATATGAGAACGTTGGAGATTTTTAGGTCGTCACTGCAACCTGCGGTGGAATTTGGAGTTGTCCAGGCCTGATTTCACTATTGGATTTTAAATAAAAAAGGGGCCTCTAACTCAGTGAAATGTTATAATATTAAACTTAATAGCTAGAAAAAAATATAATATTAATTTCTATAAGTGTCGTTTTTCAAACCTTTTGGTATGGTGAATTTTTGAAAGCTGTGCGCAGCTGTTCCGCTTCATCCTTCGGGTATTTAATAGCAGTGGTGGGTGAACGTGGTGGTGGTGGAGTCATTGGTCTCCTCAAATTTACTGTTTGCATATCGGATTCCGTCGGTTCAATCTTATTGGCTAGATCTCCTAGTTCCTCTTTACCTGAGCCAACCAATACAGCAGCTGGACCATAAAGATGAGCATAATGGTCTCTAAGAAGGAATTAACATTTAATATTAATTTTTGTTTTTTAATAAATGAGACTATACTTTCTAAGGTCTTTCCTTTCATTTTCAATCAAAATACACATAAATTACATTTTAAATAAAATTATCGAAATTTTTGTGTTAAAGTTGTTTGAAGGTACTTTAATCGCGAAATTGTAAATAAAATATGTAAAATTAAACGTTTTTCAGATTTTTGAAAATTGCCATTTTTATCACAATCAAGTCAGAACAGAATTTCAATTCATCCTAACATCTTTTAATCATGGAGGTCAGAACCCCCCCCCCCCCAAGAGGTATGGCTCATGGGGTTAGTAACGGCAACGACAAACCGTTTCTTATGGCAAACTAACACCGTAATTAAATATATTTTATATGTTTAATCAAATGTTATTTTTTAATTTCTTGAAGTACTCATTTGTTTTAATAAAAAAAATTCACACTAAATATTTTGCTTTGTGGATTGACCGCCCCCATGGAAATTTTCTGGCTACGCCACTGCCCATAGATTAAAGAGGTAAACTAGTTGTTGCAAAATTGAAAGATTTTTTCGGGTTTGACCAATTCTTTGATAGATTGGAAAATTATTTCGCGCAAATATTAATATTACCCACAAAATAAGCTTTTAAGAAAATTAGTGATTTTATCTCATTGGATTACTTGTCGTAATAATATTTATAAAAAAAAAATACGGAAAGAGCGGAGACACTTCTAAAATGTAATTAGTAAAGGTTGAATCACCTATTCTGACAAATGAAGCTTCATTATTAGGAGCCGACAGGTTGGGAAAAAATTTAATTCATTTTTTAAATGCACCATAGCCAAACCCGAAAAAATCACCATTCAAAAAATGTGTTTTTATTTGAACTGAAAGTGAGTCTAGGCTTCGAAACAATAAATATACATTATACATATATTATGATATCAAATTGAAAACGAATAAGCAGTTCCAGCTTAATTTCTAAGCTTTTAAGTTTTTTTTGTCTCTTGGGGATTTTTTTGTAACAAAAAAAAACTATAATCTATTAAAGTAAAGAAATAAATAAACTTACGTTAAGCATAATTTTTCATAAAGACGTTTTAAATCATTTGCAGATTTTTTTAGAAAGATTTTTCTAAAGAAATTGTCAATGACGTCTATTTTTTTCCTAAAAATTAATCACTTTTAGATATGCTACAAATATTTTATTTATAGGAATTTTTATTATTTTCAAATTCTCCTTACCCTAAAATAAAAATCGCCTTTTATTCCAGAAATGTCTTCAATACTAGACATAACATTATTAATCACCTGCAAGGAAAAGAAAGAATCATATAGAAATTATTGATAATTAATTAATTTTATAATTGATAAAATCGTACTTGCTCGTGAATTTCTTCATTTAATGTTTTTTTCGTCGATTTTGAAAGAGTGATTTGTAATAATTTAACGAGTGGCTTAATTGAAGCGCCCTGTAAATCACAATTGTAAAATCATTATATACCTAACATAAATAGCAATTAAGGAGGAATATGATTAATAATTTCTAGAAAAATAACGCAGTAAAATATAAGAATAACTTAAATGGAAATATGACCTTCAACCTTTTCAAAGGATTTTCAAGGTAAAAACAGCTTCAAAGTATTCGATCAATATCGCTATAATAGGTGGAATCTTTCGCAAAAAACAACTTTTTCTCATCAAACAACAAAAATGTTACTTCAAAAAGTTATATTTTAGAAAAGGAACAGCTTAATCTTATATTGCTATAAAGGCTTCCTCATGTTAAATGCACCGGATGGTAAATGATCACTGAAGTACCATGTGAATTGTTTTATTTTGAAGTGGGTGGCACTCTTCTGTACACATGTGCTGTTCGCATATTTCCAAACTTCCCAATTTTACAAGCATACACATACCATTGGAAATGATTGGCAAGACCTTAAGGGCCGGTTGTATGTCGCAAAGTAAGTGTTTTTTACCACTAACCAAGGGTAAATGGTAAATGGAGGGACAGACACTGAAAGTTCCTGTCATCTGATTGGCCATCCCAGGCCCTCCATTTACCATCTACCATTGGTTAGTGATACTTATTACATACGACGCACATACAACCTCAAGAAGATACTGTGATGTCGAACTTCTTCTATCTTTGCTTGAAAAACAATGGCTAAACTCATTAAGACTATAATATAATATGACAATATAGCTAGAAGCTGGTCAATATAATCTTAAATAAATACATTTTGCATTCTGTATAATTGCTAACAATAATCTATACATTCCTGAATTTCCGCTTTATTATATAAATATATTTCTATTTTATCATTTGATCAGTAGTGTTAGTATTGTGTCACGCAGGATAATTTTTCATAATACAGAAGTATATCTAAAAAAATTAATAATTTAAACTTGAGAAAATATAAAAACTTGTGTCTGAATATAAATAATCTTGCAAGAAAGGGACACAGGCAAAATTAATCTTAAATTTTTATGGCAAGATTTTCGTCATGAAATTGTGTAAATAGAAAAATTTTTAGTGTTCCGTTGAAAAAAAGATAAAAAACACTTATGTTAAGACTCCATTTTCTATCTGTCTGTCTATATTATAGAGCCTGGAGCTTTTAAACTATTAAGGCTAAGAACTTAAAATAGGGTGTATAATTGAATATGCAATTTCGAAAAGTGCACATCTCGCATATTTTGAGAAATACACTTTTTCATAAAAATGTAATCTAAAAGATTCCCTGGGCCTACTATACTCAAAAAAGGCACAACTCTGGTATTAATCTTACTTCCTCTAAAATGAAACTCAAAAATAAATTTTATAAATGTTACACTACTTTAGAAAATAATTAGTTTTTTCATTCCTAAACATTTACAATTTACAGACATGTGCCCTTTTCGAAATTGCATATTCAATTAGACTCTTTTAATCTGAAAATATTTCGATCATTAAATTGAAAAAAAAAGTTAGACATATCTCTTAATATAAAGTGATGATAAAAAAATTTTACGCGTCCCATGGGTTGTCGTTTTTAAAATCCTTTGTTTTCTTGTTATTTATAATTTTTAAATTTTTATTTTGACAACTCCGTCACGAATTATGAGAATAAAAAGAGGCGAGCGTCCTCCTTCTAAGTTTTCATTTTTAAAATTTGTAAAAATAAAGTAAAAAACTTATTGGGATTACTTAAATAAAATTATTTTGTGAGCTATAAAATAATCAGTTCAAATGACGGATGGAAAAATTTTAATTTGACATGCTATATTAATTTTCAATATGACTTCTTTTCTTCTTCTTATTATGTAGGCTAAAAAGCCTGTTTATTTTTTTTATATATATATTGTCGTTGAACAAATAAAAATAATAATTTAATCCACATAAATTATTTATTTATATTAGAAATAATTGGATTATCTAAATGAGAGTCCCATCCACTTAACACTTAACTGTAAGTTTTTCTATTCTATTGAGTACTCTGCGGTTCAGCTTCAACTGCTTGAATTCTTCTCAAGTGTTGATTGATTCCGTGAGAAATAATCAGGACAGCCAGCCAGTTCCATATACATTACATACAAAGAAAATAACTGAGACAGGAAATTAACTGTTTTTATGATAATTTTTACTAATTATTCTTCCTCTTAGAAAAATAGCTTCAAGGTTTAAATTTCCGAGGAGATAACAGCCCTTCTGATATATAATTAAATTGATCTATAATATCTTAGATTAAGCAGAGGCACATGTCTTTTTCATTGATTTTTATTACCTATAAAATTATTCACTTCAAAGTATCCTATAATCCGTTTCTTCGTGTTAAAATGAAAAAATATATACCTGAATAAAAACCGTAAATAAAATGATGATAAGAGTTGTAGTAACAAATATTTGTCTCGGTTTGATAGTATCGGCTTGAAGCATTTCTACGAGTGAAAATGCTACGGCTCCTCGAAGTCCCCCGTACGCCATAATCAATTGCTCCTGCATTGCTATGTGTTTTGCTCGCCACCTATTGAAAAAATAATTGAATTTAACAAAAAATCAATAACATGTTTTCAATATATTTATATAAATTATTTAAAACTTTTTAGTTTTCAAATATTGTAATCAAATTTTCGACCGTGACTTGAGCATGTTTACCAATAATGATCGAAACTACAAACGTACTAGTATAATGGGGATCAATTCCTCCATGTCGTTAGCATAGTTTCCACCTAAGGGACAGTTAAATTAAAAATTATTTTGATTATTGCCTTGTCATTGAATGTGCTCAAAATTTCAAAGCTCTAGCTACTCGTAAAGTAGTCGAAATTTCGATTACAAAATTTGACCCATTATATTGAGTTAATATGAGATCTGTAAAAATATACTCACAAGTTAGCTAGACTAGAGAGCAAAAAAACTCCTAAAAATCTGCAAACCAGGCAGAGAACGACAGACCAGAGAACAAAACCTGTGTGCCATTGATGTCTATCACTGACTAGAACCATTCCCAAAAATAAAAAGATTACCGCGTCACAGGTGGAGCTATAATAAGAGAAGAAACAAATCGTATAAGGCAATGTAAAAAATTGCATCTTAGGTTAAAATGAGGCTTATTCCATACCTGACCATTTTTGTAAAGTATTTTACAGTTACATAAGATTTTCTTGAAATGTTCTTCAAAGCATAATGAGCTTGACATATTCCACATCCAATAATACTAAAATAAAAAAATAAAATAAAAGTTAATTTTATCAAAAATAATAATAATAATAATAATAATTTATCATATTAAAAAAAAATCCGCTATCTGGGAAGTAAATTAAGGTGGGTGAGAAGTGGGTAAAAAGAATTTAAATCCAGAATTGCTCAAGATGAAATATGGTTTAATTCAAAACAAATATTACTATGATCCTTCACAATCAGATTAGAAAGTAGAAAGACATTGTTGAAGATATTATGTATGGAGCATCTTTATGTACCTATGTTAAACCTGAACGATTGGTAAGGTAGAGAAAAACTAGAAGCCTTCGAAATCTGATCCTACAGAAAAAATGCTAAAGATTAAAATGGCTGGATAGAAAGGAGGAAGTTTTTTAAAAAATTAAAGAAAAGAACACGGAGATAAAATCTGATGAGAAGAGCTCAGATGATAGGGCACATTTTAAGACATAGTGGATTGCTAAAGAATATTTTAGAGACCGAATAGGGAAAGAGAACGGGAAGATGAAGACCTAGATTGGAGTATTTTCGTCAGATATAATGAAAGGTTATGATATGTGGACCTTTTAGAGAAGTGAAATAATTGGTTTCAGATTAGGGATCAGTTAAGTGGAGGCATATGGGTGCGTCAAACCAGTCTTAGGACTGTATACTCGATGATTATAGTGAATAATAGTGGGATATTTCAGAGATGGGAAACTTGCCGTCCTAAGACAACATTAGACCTTATAGGTCATTAAGTTCTGCCTTTTGAGTGAATCCAAATTTCGCATAATAAATTATTTTTACTGATACGATTTTGTATTTTTAAGGCAAAATATAGTCGGAAAATATACTTTGAATAGAATAGTCGACAGGATCTTTTTGGAACTAATTCAAATGGATGGAAGTGATTACGAAGTATCGGTCTAACTCAATTATTTTTAAGTGTAACTTCTTATGTTCTATTCATTAAGTGTCAATGACAATGTGAATAATTGTTGATGCAGGCACAAATTGGCTAATATCCATCTACATATTTAATTCATTTACAAATTAGTAAGCAGGAAATTCAAGGTGTGGTTTCACAAAATAAACCTTGAATCCTTCTTACTATAAAGTGTTATGTTTTACCAACTCCACATTCCTTAAATATGATTAAATTATTTACATTTGGATTGACAATGAAAACAGGTTTTCGAACATAAGTTTATTAATAAATACATTAACTCATTTTCGATTTTTAGTGCGTTTCCATACCCTCTAGCAAACAACAAAGTTTGTCTTTAAAATCACTCGATATCGATTCATTTGCTCTTGTCAAGGATTCAAGGATTTTCAATTTTAGCTACACCAGTATTAAATATTTGATTAGTCTTTCCATAATCCTACTTTTGATTTAAGGTGGTATTTAAATTTCGCTTCTATTAATAAATTATCGACTATCATAATGGTGTAATGTTGAAAATAATACAATTTTTCTTTAATACGCTTTCAATTCAACTACACTAGAAAGTAGAAAACAAATTTTTCTTCACTAGCCAAAAAATTTTCAATCATATGATTTAAAATAAAAGAATTGGCGTTAATTTTATTTATATCACAGATTAAAAACGCCCGTGATTTAAATTTTAGTAAATCGAGTACAGAAATATTTTGAGTACTGAATAAAAATATATTTGCTACTTTGCTGCATACTGAAAGTTTTTTAGAGTATTTTTATTTTATACGTTTTTTGACTATGAGTGGAACACAGCAAGTCAAATAAGAGATCTAGAAAATACTGTCTGAATAGTAAGCCTCATAGAATTTTTGTTAATGTTTAATTTATATTTTTCTGGTATTAATAAAAAATTGTATTGTCATCGTAAATACTTAAGTATGAAGAATTGCAAGAGAATGGATGAGCAGTATATAGTTAGCTGCAATTCGATTACAAGATTTTACTAAGACAAACAGGCAGATAGACGGTGGAACCAATAAGTTAAGTAAAAGCATGTAATACTATTATACCAGATTTTGTTTGACAGAAGGTCATTGCTCGAGGTCAATGAAATTAATAGTGTAATTCTTTTTTTTCGTCTTGAACACAACAATTCATATATATATATATATATATATATATATATATATATATATATATATATATGATGTATATAGGTATATATATATATATATGGTATATAGGTATATAGGTATATTAGAAAATGAATCATTTGAAATTGAAATTGACTATTGACCCCTAGTCTCAAAGCTTAGAGTAGGTACTATTACTACTTTTTTCTTACATTTTTACAATTATTTTTTTACTTTCTAATTAATCATCGATTGAATCAAAATTGAAAAATCAAATCTAAAAATGTTGTCTTTCGTATCTATTAATTAATCGATTTAAAATTGGCTGAGACTATTTTATTTATTTTCTTCAATTTAAATGGGGTCAATTGATTTGATTCTGTCCTGGTTGCTCGGATCAAGATTTATTTGATAATGCCAGGGCGTAAATCTATTTGAAAGTTTTGTTATGTAAGAACAGGCCATTATTATTCCAAGGAAATACCGGATCAGACCAGAATTGACTTATTTCGCAAAAACTGAACCAATTTTGCAATGGGGATTGTAAAAATAATTAAATTAATTGAGAATATGTACATCCGAAAAAATATCTATAAGAATATTGAAAGAAAAGTAAACTTATCAATTGGTGTGCTTTCTACAAAATTTTGGGGATTTATAAAATTTTAGCTCAATTTTACTTTTGGAATTAAGTTTACGTTTCGGATTTTTCATTAAATTATTTCTCAGTCTAAGTTACAGTTTTTGGTGAAATATTTCTATATATAAAGATAGATTATGTCGGTAATAGCTTATTTTGAAATCGAAATAAAATAATTAAATTTATTAAAAGACCAAGTATGAGACCGCTCCAAAATCGTAGGCTTTAATATAGAGCCAAGCCACATCAATTGCAGATACGTCAATGAACAGTTTTTACTACAAACTTGACACAAAGATAAAACTCAAACTTTTCTCCTTAAATTTCAGCTCCTTTGCTACAGCATTTAAGAGCTCTTTATACTATAATGATTCAATTTTTTCTAATTTTTTTTATTTTCTTCTGGAAATTATGAAGCTAGAAACTTCCAAATGAGAATATAAACATTTTGGCACAAGAACGAACTTTCTAGGAAATTCATTTGTTGTTTTGAAAGAAGAGTTGATATTAGAATTCAGACAGATAAATTAAATTAAAAATTGTATTTGAACCTTCTCTATTGAAATATTAAACTTTTTCATAATTTTTATTGAATGGTATCCTGATTGGTCATCAAAGTCTTTGAGGAGTTGTTGTTGAATATGATCTAAATAAATTTGAGAAAAATTGGTCTTTGTATTTTTACTGGCTTAAAATTGGTCGATCTGTTTGTCCGATGTTGTATTTCAAATGATAATATGAGGAAAGCAGCATAGATTTATGAATTCTAGGGATCCTTTAATTAATTGTATTTAATACCCAGCTTCTTTCTGCCTGAATAGCCTTGAGTTTCTAGAGTGAAGATATAATGTGGGAATTCCCACTATTTCTTTATAGGTCAAACCAATCAAATCCGTTAGGGAGCAACAACTCGTCTGAAATTAGGGCACCTGTAAATAAACAGCAGGTGTTTTAAAAGATCACCCATCCAAGAACTACCCAGACAAGATGTTGGTTAGGTTTGAGAATTATGAATTCGAGTGATTTCAAAATTACAAGGACGTTGGCAGTATGAAATTTGAATTCAGTTAAAATATATGGTATATACTAAAATAATATAAATATAATTGATAATAGAAATTGTAATTATTTAATTAATTCCGTACGTTATTTTTTATTTTCGTTAGCTTATTATAATTGTACCTATCAAGGACATCAATACTTAGATGAATTTGGTGATATCAACATATTTCTATATCCAATGTCTTTTAATAAAAAGTTTAAAAACTATTATTTTGGGAAATTGACGGAAGAATGGTTTCGTATAGAAATAAAAAAACTAAGCAATTCAGGAGTAACTATGATATTATTTTCAATTTTAGCTATATTTATTTTCAATATAATAAATTTATTTCTTCTTAAACTGATAATATATGAAAATCACACACATCCTTTTGCAAAAATACTTCTTATTTTATAACGGCTGTCCTAATTAGAAAAACCTTACTAATTATCAAGCTAGCCATTTTTAAAGCGAGTTTCTTTATTCAATAATCTTTAAAGAGTTAGGTGTCGGTTCAAGGAGAAACATTTTTAATTAAAAGTAAATAAAATTTCAAAGTAGGTTTCACAAAATTTTGAGTTTTATCTCAAAATATATATTTGTTGTATTTTGTGAAACCTACGCTGAAAGTTTACTCACTTTTTATTTTCTTTATTCAAGTATAGTGTTGCTAGTTTTGCATACTCGAATACGAATCTTACTAGTCACCAGACAAAAATATTGAATTGTGAACTTTCATAGAACAAAATAATTTATTTTATTTCTTCCTGTATGTTTATAATGTTTTTCATTTATAAACAATGAAAATTAGAAAAATAATTTTTATAAAAAAATAAAATCGACTTCAAAAAATTTAAATGCAACAAATAAAATAATAATAACTTAAAATCAAATAAAATACACTAAAAGGTATAAAATAATTATCTAATTTAGTTACAACTAAACGACGAAATATTAACATGAAATTACTTTTTGAAGTCGGTGCCAAACAAACTATACCTATAAGCGAGCGTACTCCGCCAAACATACTAAGTAAGTTTCGTCGAGTGCGATTCATAAAATGTATATGTTTGGCACCGACTTCAAAAATAGTTTCATGTTAATATTTCGTCGTTTATATAGCTAAATTAGATAATTATTTTATACCTTTTAGTGTATTTTAGTTGATTTTTGAGTTATTATTATTTTATTTGTTGCATTTAATTTTTTAGAAATCGGTTTTATTTATTTTTTGTAAAAATTATTTTTATTTTTCTCTTTTAGTGATGTTATTAATAGTGACTTAATATAATACCTTGCATGCATCTCGTAAGAAAGCGTCGGGCGAATGAATCAGAAAATGATAAAGAAATTCAATTCATAAATATAGAAATTCTCTTGAAACGTTTTAGGGTTTTAAATATGAATGTTTTAAGATTTTTTTATAAAAGATTTTATTTATCATAATTTCGATTATTTGGTCATAAAATTGGAGATTTACGTTATTTCGTCATTGATCATATCTTCAGAACTTGACCAAATTAATATGCGTACCACCTCTAAGGTACCCTCTCTTTACATTAAAAAAAGAATCATTAAAATCGGTTCATAAACAAAGAAGTTATGCCTGAACAAACATATCAAAATACCAATACCAATGAAAAAAACGGGACCAATCGGAAACTAGACTGAACCCAATGCAAAAAAAAATGCAGTCGAATTGAGAACCTCCTCCTTTTTTGAAGTCGGTTAAAAATGTGCTACATTTTGAGATTGTATATTTGGGTGGAAGCTGACTTGAGTAAAAATTCGCATGTAAGTTGCATAGAATAATTCAAGGTTAATATCCTGATTATTCAAGAATATAGAATTGCTACATTATTTAAATTTCAATATTTACAATTAAAATATTTGAATGATCGAAAGTGATAATGAATAAGACACGTACAAAAAGACGAGAACAAATAATTGTTATCTTTTTATTAGAGGATTTTCACACAGGATGCCCTACCCTAGTAAATCATACTTAATTATGTGAATAAATGTGACTAATCAGAGTAAGTAGATAAGACAGAATTAAATTATTTTTCTTTTTTCTCTATCTTTTTGTCATTCCTCTTAAACCTGATATCCTGGAATTTAGCCTCCTACGTTAATCTGGCACTTGACCCTATCAACTAAGATGAAATTTCTCTCTCGGAATTTAAAAATAATTTGGGTCCAACTCCACCAGGCTTGTCCTTGAAATTTGCTCTAGTTATTGAATATCGACCACTTTTTTAACATGACAAAAGATGTTATTGATTTCCTAAGTGCTCAATTAATATCATATAAATAGAATTATTTTTATTAAAGAAAACAAACAATTAATGACAATCTTTATTATTCAATTATATCCTATAAATACTTCTAATTATACCAACTGAAGTCATAGTTAAAATAAATAATAAAACTACATATAATTATGTAATGAAACTTTATTCTCACAGATTTTTAGAATTTAATGAAAATAATAAATAAATTAAATTACATCTATTGAAGAAGATTTGTATTTACTAAAAAAATGATATAAAAGAATATGAAGTAAAGAGATTTTAATAAATGAGTCTATATCTATAAATGGAAGAAAATACCATTTTAAGTTTTATTGGTAAATAGATTTTTCCCTAGAAAATAGTAAAAAAAATTCCCGTCCATTCTGGACAACTTTTAGACACCGTCCTTGGGTCCTAGAACTTATTTAAGGCCTAAAAAAAGCGAATCGCATGAATTGGAAAAATTTAAATTTAAAACGTTTTACTAATAAATATTAAATAAACTAATAAAATAAAAACTCTTAGGGTTAAAATAATGTTTGTATTGTAATTATCAGCAATTTCGATAGGATAGTGATTGGCTTAAGAAATGTTTACAGTCAAGGATCAAGCTATAGGTATGATGAATTTTTCTATTTTTATTTCGATTACTGTTCACCTAGAAAGATTCTTAAATAATGATGTAAAATGATGAGTAAATTATTTATTTATTTTTTCACACGAAGCTTAAAAGTATACCTACTATTTACTGGCATAAATATATATTAATATTTGGATAGGTGAACTATTAAAGGTCATATCATTTGAAAACATTATTTAATTTTATAACGAATATTAAAAAAAATTTAGTTGAGTTTAAAACAAATTATTTATCACTCTTGTGAAAAATTACCTAACTCAAAACTTGTTGGTCCTAATTTAACACAATAACATTTCATTTCTCATTTAACTTGTAAAACATACATAAAACCTGTGATTAATAAAGTCATGATTTATAAGAATCACCTTAGGCATATCTTAAAAAAACGCAGTCGGTAATTGTTTTCGAATGTCAAATCAGATTTTCCACCAATATTTAAAGATGTAACTCTTTATTAAGAATCTTCATTAAATATTACTATAAAATTTAGTGCTCTTCAATTACAAACTATACTTAGCAGGCACTTGCAGAAATTCATAAGAAAATATTCATAGCCAGGGTACCCTAGTAGCACAATGTTTCAAACTATATAGTAACTATATTGTCTCTATATAGATTTTGAGAATTTACTAGGGTAGGGTTTACAAGAAATCATAAGTTGGGGTCATCTATTAAACCCCTCTGACATATAATTAAAAATATTCCATTCCATCGGATTTAATAGATGACACCAACTTATGATTTCTTGTAAATTTGAATCTATTACCATCGGCAAATTAATATATTTCAGGGTAGGGTTTAATAAGTGAGTGAATAAATAAAGTAAATGGAAAACATTTATACTTTAAGTCAAATTTTATCCCATTGCTGATATATATTAAAAAGAACAAATCAGAATATAATTATGTAAATTAGAAATTATTTTATTTTCTGTTGATATTGATTTATACTTCTTTTTATTTAATTAGATTTATTTTCTGTCTTACTAGAATCTTATGATTTTTTTGAATTTTTTCCACTTCTACAAAGCCAATTCTATTGCAATTTTGAAAATGATATTATTTGATGTTTCTAAAAAATTTCAAAGGAAAAAATACAGTTAATAATAATAATGAATTTTATATTTTATAAAAATAAAATATATAGTAAAAAAAACTTTTAAAAACACATTTTTATTTCAAAATTCCCAAAAAACAAAAAATTATTTGTTTCTTTATTAGTGCTTAAAAAATCCATAATCAGAGGATCTAAATAAAAATGTAGAAACTTTTAACTAGAAATTTAATCAAATAAGTGCTTGCGCTTTTATTTTAATCAGTCTATGTATAAAGATTTTTTTGAGCAAAAAGGAAAAAAATATTTTCTGTTTTTTAGTTTATTTTTGGAATAAAAATCTTTTTTAATATTTATTTTTTTAAATATATTGTTATTTAGGTTAACGTATACGCTATTTCGGTTTTTTTTTAGTCTGAAAATAAATATTTCTATTTTGTAATTTTTTTTGTCGAGAGTTTATTTTTAAAATTTTAATGGCCGCTCAAAAAACATGGTTTGATTTGATTTATTTCACTCATGTTGTTATTATGTTGTTTATTTCGTCTTTTGTTTCCATCTAATCAAATTAAAATTTACAAAATAGATTTTTAACTCTATTATCTACTAGTCATAATTTATTGCATAAGATAAATTAAATCTAGTAGAACGGTGATATAAAAGAACTTTAAAGCTCTTTTTCTATGCTATTTTATACTTGGCTATGTTCTGTATTCAAGAGATCAATGCATAATAGAATTTATAAAAGCATTTCTTAAACAAATTAGCAAGTCAAGAAAGTATTTACAGTTTGCGTTTTGAATACAAAAATTTCAATCTAATCAGAGTGTTGAAAGAATAATAAGAAAGTATAGCAGCAAAGGCATCAGAATAAAAGAGACTAAATATCATATATATATATATAGGTATTATATAATTTATGGGCATATAAATACTTTTTTATTCGATACATACGGTGATCATTGTTAATTTAGGATTCCGTTTAATAAGAAAAACGGAACCCTATTAGTGACGCTATAATGTCCGTCGTAGCTCGTAAGCTAAATGAACTTGAAATTAATAAGAAATGTATATGTTTTCATTTTCCCGCAAATCAATTTTCGTATTAAAATTTTGCTGAAATTATTATTTTGGGGAGAGTCGTATTTTATGTGCAATCAAAAATAAAAATATTTTCTTATCCTAAAAAGTGTAGTAACTCTGTTAAGATCTCTTTGATTAAAAAAATTACGCATAATTTTTTAAATTTATTTCGAATTAAAGTGACAGACACTTCTCGTATAAACTCTTAAACTATAAATTTAAATAAGAATCTGTTAATCATCATCCATTATTAAATATGTATTAGTCTTGAAAAAGTTTTGCTTTTCATACAATTTAAAATATTACTTTACACCAATTTTATTATATTAATATATATTTAGAAATTATATATTTCTTTTTTTAATTTATTTGGCCTATATTTATAGCCTACTTAGATTATTTTTTAAAAAATCTGTTTTTTTTAACATATTTTGGAATCCTTATTTTTCTCAGTGGGTGCCTGTTAATATATATATTTGTAATGTTCCTTAAGATTTTTCTCAAATAAGAATATTTTATTCATGCGAATTATATATATAAGTCACTGAATTAAAAGTGGGAAGAGCAATAATTATTTTTTGTGAAAGTAAAAATAAGAGTGTATTGTGTAAATTTATGCATTTCTAGACCGTTATTAGGATTAAAATAAAACTTAACACCCTTATGTCATGCCAGATTTTAGAGAAGAGAAGATTTAGTTTCAAAATTGTGAACACGAAATTAATTGTTGGGCATTTATTAATTAAAAGTATTGAAGCCCCTGGAAGTTACGCAACCAATTATACATGATATGAGCACGGAGTTAATCTTAGTTTTAACGACTCCGGAAGGATCGCTGCAATCGATATCTTGATAATCCTTATCAATAAGGCAAATACCTAAATAAACAACAGTGACCCTTTTACGTTGTGAAATAATATTAGTTAAAATAATTAATAATAAGTGAAAATAAGGAACTAAATAACTAAACATCTAGCTTAAAATTTCAAACTCAGTCATCCAGAATACTTTTTTATTTAGAGAGAATCAGCGACCACTGACTACGTACGACAAACATTAATTTTATTTATTTTAAAGTTTTTAATTGTTCAAGTGTAAAAAAGTTCAAGATTGTTGAGCAATTGAGGCCTAAGCCAACAATGTATTGTAGTTAAAATAATAAAAAAGATTAAAGGATGTTTCGTCGCGTAGTGGAATTGTCTTTTGACAAAGAGTGATAGAATGAGGTATTTGAGTCTTTCTATGTAATCAATTTATATTTATAAAAAGTTTTTTTCTGATTTCCTATTTTATCATTCTAGCCACTGAGGAAGTCGAAATTAATCGACGAATCGTCTCCCATTCAATAAAAACTCTGTTTTTAATTTTTGTCCAATTCCCTGCTATTCCTGTTAATTAATTAATTTTACTTTTATTTATCTTTACTATATTTTTTATTAAAATAAACAATATGATTCTCTTAGGTTTCAGTAAATGAATGTAGTTTTGTTTCGATATTTCAGTTTGTTTTTTACGCAATGATATATACATATATATGAAGGAACCATCCCAAGCTCATTTTTGTACCTAGCAAGTTTCATAAAATTTGGCCCAATCAGATAGAAGCAACATTTTTATCATTTTAGTTCTCTCCTCACCGAATAGCTTTAAATCGTGATATTTTTAAAGTGAAGCTGATGTCGTTTCAAAAATCATTCAAATAAAAAACAGCCAAGTAGTGTGATATTGGTTTTAAAAACTCAGATTCATTTAGAGTGCTTTCAAACACACACACACACACACTATAGCTTATATTATGCAATTCCATGGCCTTGTGAGTCTGTATTCATTGAAAGTAACTTGGCTCATCTGTTTACATCTTGGGTGTTATATTTATTTTGGCGAAAATTAATTAATTAAATTAACGAGGAAGTAAATACATTGCTCTTATGGAAATTTGTAAATTGTTTTCCCGATAACATTCTGCTACCAGATATCAAGAGGAGTGAATTCCTTATTCCATTACATGTAATTATTAATTTTCTATACTGCGAATAGATGTCACCTAGCTCTTAAGGTGCTATTTCGCTACGACTGTTCAACATTGCAGTCGGCAGTCGAAAATATATAATATATTTGTTCGGTTATAATTGATAGAGTACCTGGAGCTACCGAGCGATGCTCGGCAACTTTTTGCTTCAGTTAAAAGTTATGTATTAATATTATTTCTAATCTAAAATTCTGATCAAAACCACCCCGTCACTGCACCCACCCCGTACCACCTCCGCACACCACATCCTGCACCCTCATCCCCACGCCCAGTTTTTGAATTTCTAGTTTTCTAGTGGCCCACAGATTATGTATATATAGGTGTATAAATAAATTCCAATAACAATTTATCGAATTTTATAACAATCAATTAACACATTTTTTATAAATTTTATTAAACCAATTATTTTACATGAATTTAGGTATACATTGTATTTGAGCTTCGACTCCCGAGATTACTTCTCCACCATCGACTGTCCTTGATCATCTTTTTATTCCTTGTTTTTTATAAGAGGAAAAAACTATTTAAAGAAAAAACCTCTTTTCCGATAACTATTCCAATTCCATATTCCGAAACAATTATTTTACATGAATAAATGTATACATTGTATTTGAGCTTCGACTTCGGAGATTACTTCTCCACCATCGACTGTCCTTGATCATCTTTTTAGTCCTTGATTTTAATAAGAGGAAAAAACTAATTAAATAAAAAAACCTCTTTTCCGATAATGTTTCTTTTTCCGATTCATTCCATATCCTCATCCACTCTGCCTCAATCCAATCTATAATCAATTTTTTTTTTTTTTTTTTTAATTTTATTTAACCAATTATTTTACATTAATTAATGTATACATTGTATTTTTTGCTTCGATTCCGGAGATCACTTCTCCACCATCGAGTGTCCTTATTCATCTTTAGTCCTTGTTTTTAATAAGAGGAAAAATCTAATTAGATAAAAAAACCTCTTTTCCGATAATTATTTCAATTCCATTATTCCCCAATCAAGTCGATTGGTTTGCTAATCTCCCATCTCCTCCCTTCGTTCCATAATCAATTAATTTGTTTAATTTTAATATATATTAATATTTGCTATAAGGTATTCGTGGGTTTTAAAATTTAAAAACCAATTAATAAATAAAAAATAATTGAAAGAAATGTAAACAAACTTTTTTATTGATATTTTCATCTATAAATAATTAAGGTCAGGTGGGGTAACTGGGGCCGGTGGCAACTGGGCCAGGGGTCCTGTAACCCCAGAGCTTTTTAATTTTACCGCATTTTTTTAGCGCAATTCACTTTTTCATATTGGTGGGAAATTTTCAGTGTTCCTGAATTAGAGAAATTTCTTTAAGTTTATTTTATATTTAAGTACTTTGTTAAGTTAATTACTTATTTACTTATTTACCTAGTTATGTGCTTACATAGTTGCCTTACCCAGTTCCTTGAAAATATTGAGACTTGAGTAACTACTTAATTAAGGCTTTCTTAAGCATAAGGAACTTATTTAACTTTATTTCAATGGGTAAAATGAAATTATTTTGTTTAGTTGTTTGATTTATGATTTTTTTTTTGAATTTTCTGTAATAAAAATCGATTTTAAAAATTATACTTGGCGTTTAAACTTATCTAGCTTAAAAAATTCAATAGAATAAAAAAAATAGAGGTCTTGGTGCAACTGGGCCAGCCTAGTCAGGGCCCAATTACCCCGAATCGATTACATCTTTGATTATTTTTAATCCATATACAAATGAGATTAATTCTACCTACGGCCAGGGCCTTGAGGGATAGGGGAACATGTCCAACTGCTCAAAAGATGATAAAAATTAAAAAAACAGCAAATCGGCTGGGCTGGTCCAATTACCCCACAACGCGTTTAACTGGGCCAACCGCAAAACTTTACATTCAACTTAAGATAATTCCAAAATTTTGAATAATCAAAAGTTGAAAGTATCATGATTATTTGAAGAAAATTTCATCTTTCAATTAATATAGTCACGAGATCTATAAATTGTGAGGAAGCTTAGTTATAGCCAAAAATATGGAGGAAAACAAAAGAAGCTGGCCCAGTTACCCCACCTGACCTTACTTTAATTAAGAAAAAGTCAATTAAGATTAATTTTGATGAGGTCGAGACCTAGCCAGATCGCTTTCTCATCCTCAAAACTTCTTAATAGAGTTGGTTTCATCAAAATCGGTAGAACCGCTTTCAAAATAGAACAAATATATATACACAAAGAGAAACAAAGAGGTTGTCCTCTGCTTGATGCAAATAAACATACACACATATATATCGAGATGATATATCTGTATATATATTATTTATTTGTTTGAGACTATAGTTTCGAAGACTTGGTCTTCATCATCAGTCTTTCTTCAATTATAATTTTTTTTCATGGAGTCAATATCATA